>CM059190.1:44748175-45120908 GCA_030323885.1 Branchipolynoe longqiensis | reverse complement strand
TAAGTTCATCTCCCTTAAGGCCCTGTCACATTACGGCGTATGGTGGGGGCGTATTGAAAACCTACGTAAGTCCTGCGAATGCCGGCCTATGATGACCTTTGGTGACCTATCGGGTGTTTTTTAGCGTATGTGTAACGTATGAGGAGCGTACGTGGAGCGTACGAGTAGCGTATGAGAGCGTATGAGAGCGTACTGTGACATTTTTTGACAGTTTTGATTGGCATATGGAACCTATGCGTAGCGTATGCGTAGCGTATGCGTAGCGTATGCGTAGCGTATGCGTAGCGTATGCGTAGCGTATGCGTAGCGTATGCATAGCGTATGGCGGCGTATGAGTCAATATCGATGTCGAGACCTATGGCATACGCTTTGAATACGCTGTGCATACGCTGTACATACGCTGTGCATACGCTAGGAGTACGCTCCCATACGTAACTTGTAGGCTATGCGTACGCTACATACGCTAGAGATACGCCGGTGAAGCAAGTTGAGCGTATGCGTAACCTACGCCGGCGCACCCCTAGCGTACGAGGAGCGTACACCGGCGTACGAGGAGCGTACACCGGCGTACGAGGAGCGTACACCGGCGTATGAGTAGCGTATGAACCATACGCTCCCATAGGTCGAGATTTTTTGAGCATGCACAAAAAAATTTGGACGGACGGACGGGAGAAAGCGTATGGCGGCGTACAACGGCATACGCCGGCATAGGCCGGCACATGACGGCCTATGAGTAGCGTATGAGTAGCGTATGAGTAGCGAATAACGGCGTATGCCCGACTATATGACGTAAAGCCGCTACGCCAGACCATACGCTCCGCCAAACGCCGCAATTTGACAGGGCCTTTACGGAGGGGATACCGCCTGTATATATATTATATGTATATTGTTACTAATATAATCATTGTATATACCTTTTTAGTACTACGGTGCTATTTTTACATTGATAACCATGATGTATTTAGCATATCGTACTGCTCTATTCCAATATTATTTTTCTTTTGCAGTACGATTGTTCATGATATATGTTATGGTGAAGAGCTTAGCTTTCTCCCGATTGGAGGATCTAGCTTCTTGTGTTCTGCCTATTTTTCTGCAGTAGGGGTCGGAATAATTTTTTTTATATATATACTAAATAAATTATTTCTAAAAATATTCCTCAACTTTCACCCCGTTTTGACTTCCTTGTTCCACACTATTAGGACATATGATATTCTAAATTAATTTAGTGGAACGAGGTGGTCAATGGTGTGGGAGTTGGTGGGTAGACACTGTCCATTTTACACTAAAAGATTTTCCTATGCAGTGTCGCCCTGGCTCTTATTTTATGCTGCATTCTTTATTTTAAAATTACTACTATAGTAAGCGCTTCCAGCAGAACATGATTGACAGCGTGTGCGTCGGCTCCTGTTATGACAGGGGAGGATGCACATGGGGTGTAATTTCTTTGTAGGAGGCCGGGTTCTTGCTGGCGCCCATTGCTTCTTATGAAATGTATTGCATTCCTGAACGTTGTATCTGCGGAGACTTTCTCAATTGTTATAAGTAACACCGCCCTTCTACTTTCATGCACTCTGCACCGGAGCGGGTCACCGAGCGTGACGGGTCCTGGGTGCGGCGGCGTGACGTGTCCGCGGTGTAATACCGTCTGTGATCTACTGGCCAGGCGACGCGGGCACAAGGAGGACGGACTGAGGAAGCTCAAGGAGGAGCCGCTCCGCGTAGAAGGAGGAGCGCCCCGCTAACGGTTCTTCTGAGATGGGGGGCGGCGGGGGGCGGTCTGAGTAGTTCCTTGCTTCCTTCTGTCGAGGGGGTTCCACTTGTGGGGTATGAATTCTCTCCCAGCAAAAAACATTCTATACACCAACTACATAGAGGCTGGGAGAGGTCGTCTTTGTGCGACTCATTTAAAGACTCTTTCTTCACCTAGACTGATAACATGTTTGCCTTGCAGCTAGCTAGATTCATATCGCTATTTTCGCTGCAGGCAGGTCTAGGAATTGCGCAAAAGGATACATAGCTTTGTAAGGCTTCTCTCCCTTTCAAGTTAGTTCTCATGTTGACTTCTATCATTTCTCGATTCTCATCGGTTTGCATTCTGCAACCGGTGAGACTCTAAGGGGGGCAGTGTAGTAGTCTGAACATGAGCTCTACTATCACGCGGTAGCAGCGGAGACTACGACGCCATCAGCGCAGTTCCACTACACTGCGCTAGGTGGCGGCACGGGTCACCACCGGTCAGACCCCAACTGGGCTGACCTCTACTGCGTGTGGTTGACCCACCCCCCCACACACACCTATAGAGTCGATGTGGGATCTGGCGAGTCAGGGGGCGGGTCAGACAACTACTGACGCCGCGGAGAGCAGAGGGTTCAATAAACCAGGTGAAGCGTACACTGAATTGAATCTTGGTGTTCTTTCGTGTGAGAAAGGGTGAGTCGGAGGGCCGTGGGCCATTACAATACCTTTTATCTTTACATATATATTTGTTTAATTGGGAGCAAATGATGTTTTGTTGCACATATATTGGGAGTAAATGATACTTTTTGTTGCAGATATATATTTACCCACACACTGCTAAATATTCGTCTATATTTTTAAAGTAGGCCTACTATTCAACATTGTCTTCCGATGCAACATTCAATCAACCAATCAGATACCTGAAAGATGCCTTTAAACCACGGTGCTTGGAAGAAAGGGTTAGGTAGTTGGTTGGTGGAGTTTTACACCCTGGCAACATCTAAGGTCATAGCCACCGACCTGTGACAGTACACACTCATGGCGACTTTATAGTGGTGCCCCACTGGGAGACCAGGCCACCAGCACCATGACCTGATAGGCCTATCCCACTCAGTCACATTATCGTGACACTGATCCAACCAATCCTTGCCCTATTCTAATAATGCTGACAATGGAAGAAAGGGGGAAATAATGTTGACCTGGTACATCTGGAATGGTCTGGTTGGCAAAGCAGACAGGTAGTCCAACTAAAGTTGCATGGTCCGATGGTTTTGAGTTTCTGTCATTTTCTGAGATAAATGTATTAAATTGATCGATATAATCTGCCTTACTTTACTTTGAAGTAGCTTTTATTTTAAATTGTTAGCTTTTGAGATATTTGAAGTGCAAACATGACAAATTAATTTTGGAAAGCATGCCAAAACTCTTCAACCATCGGTTTCTGCAGTAACACATTCTTTTAAATTGACTCAGTAGTCTCTTCTATGTGGCAACAAATGCTTAATAAGTGCATCGGTATCTAAGTTAGATATGTAGTCAAATCTACATAATTATTTTGGTTTTGAAAATATGATTCTTCATCGGACTATGCAGCTTTAAATTGGTCAGTTTCATAATATTCAAACTGCATTTTCAGCTCAGTGTTTGTGTGATTGTACATGTACCCGTCCCATGCTCCAAAAGCATTGCGAATATATTAAATAAAAAACAATTTAATTCTTTTTAAACAAAAGTCCATAGAGCCCTAGCTATAACCCAGCTACTTGACTGTCAATTATGGTTACTGGTTACCTCTGGCGACCAATCATTGCATATACATGTGCAGGGAATCTATGATGTAAATGGGTCGTTCTCTGAAACTGGGTAGGCCTACCATATATTTGGTATCCATGTTACGGCTGGACATAATAAGGTCTTTCTTTTTTTAATAGCAAGTCAAATAATTATTGTTGCCTTTCGTTATTAAGCATGTTAGCAATACTATATGTATTTAATCCATACCACAAAACGTATAAAAAATATGTTTATATGATGTGCTAAAAGTGAAAATGTGAAATTTTACACATTTACACTAAAATTTACATAAACTTACATCTTTTCAACTTTGTTTTAAAGTTTGTTCTTGTAAGACATCCTTTTGTTTGCTTAACTGTAATCAAGGAAATCTAGTTTCAATGTGTTGTGTATGTTAAAAATGATGTTCTGGATGTGTCATAATTGTCTGTTTAATTTCCGTGCTATTCATCATAAGATCAAAATCAAAAAGTGGAATGCCTTTTTTTTCAACTCTGACACATGCACAGCATGTAAAGCTTCATATGAATATGCATTCTGATATTATTCGGAATGTTTGGCATGCTTTCAGTTTTCGCTTCCATGTCACAAAAGTGGTACCCAGCTTCAGAGAACGACCCAAACATAAACGATCAATCTCAGTTTATATGTCTGTACGTCAGATGTTGTTGGTTGTTGTCTTATGTCCTAGCAACATCTAAGGTCATATCAGGACGGGTGTACCTCAGATATAATAAGACATAGTCATAGACACAGACCGAAGGTGTGCAGTAGTTATACCCACAGGCATAATAAGGTTGCCTTCAAACGAAACAGAACAAACTATAACTTATACGTCTATTTATATATGGACAAGGCTATTCACAGAGTTGCTTTGCTCTGCGAATTAGCAGAAGAATGATTATTATTTGCAGAGCTGTTTTGCTCTGTGAAATAGATCGTGTAACCAGGATGTGTTGTAAGCCTACTCATCATCATCATCATGCTGTCGGTCGTGATGCGACAAAGACTGCTTTCATTACTTGACTGCCGCTCTCCATTTAGCTAACCGAGCCGGTATGGTGTTTTATGTGGTTGTACCTTTCATGAAAGCTGCCTGCAAAAGTGTTGAAGTGCTGCCGGCTTTTGTAAGTTACCAGCGGCACTCTCTCGGGGAGCAAACAGAGGTTTCACACTGGCAAGAACATGTCAAGACAGGCGCAAAACTATTTGTCCCTGCAGTGGCTGGTCGGGAGATGTTGGGAGTTCCATACATCAACCGCCCTTAATGCTGCCACAGTGACATGGTTTTCTGTTTAGGGTTTGCTCCCTTTGCCTTCGGTTCTGTCAAGAACCTGTACCACAAGGCAGTGGTTTACAACTCTGCAAGGCAGGGGCGTTAAACTCCCTGAGGTATTGCTATACCTGCAATACCTACATACCAGTAAGCCTACTACTTATAGCAAAACCCTCAATGGACAATTAATACACGAGTAGCCTACATTATGAATGCTATGTTTCAGAAAAACTAATGCACAAGTTAATTAAATGAGATGAACATGAAATGTGTCACATTTGTAGAAATGTTGTGTAACTTTGTAATGTGAGTAACAACAGTATAATGGGAGTAGGCCTAATGATACAAATGATACCATTTTATCATGTAAAGCTTATTTACCATTCCAAATTATTTTCAAAAAGCTCTGTCAATAAAATAATTACTAAAGATTACATACATTTATATAAATTATGTGAGTTCTGTTTACGTGACATCTTAAATCCATCACCTACGAAACGTTACACAAAGATTTAAAATGAAATGTGGCTTAATGGTGATATCATGTCCTTGGAATCATCATAGTTATGGCTCTCACCAAGTGTCTTGATAACTAGTTTTGATCTAGTTGCAGGTCTGCAAATTACAGTATTGGTGGCTATAATTCACTAAGGACGGACACAGATTTACCATACAGTGGTTTTTATTTCATTTTTCAGTTTGTTACATTAAGGTCAGACATTATGGTTATGGGTGCTAGTCGGTGTGTTCGTTGTTCAATCGTCCCTAGGGGTTATCGGTCTCAGTGATGGTGGTCCTGGGCCGGAGCCCTTAACGCTTCCTGTTACTTGTTCGTTTGAGGTGTGGGTGGGTGGGTGAAGTTAGGTGGTGAAGTTATCCGATCGGCAGCTGGAGGAGTTGTGTGGCCGTGGAGGCGGTTTGGATTCGAATTGGTCACGTGCTGTTTTTGGCGGGAGGCGGGTCTGTCTCCTGTAACCGGGTGGAGGGGGTTCCACCTTTACGCTAGGTGGCGCCATCAACGTTGTGGGTATGGGTGTTCTTTCCCCTGGAGGCGTGTGGGGTCGGATCGGTTCAGGCGGGGGGGGGGCCTGTCTCCGCCCTGCGAATTAGTCATGTTACGTCAACATGCACAATTCACAGAGCAGCAGTTTATTTACATTTACATTTATCTTCTTCTGCTTGATAGGCTATAGAGCCTGTTGCAGGCCGGGTTGCTCTCTGTGATGACTATGACATGAGTAGTAGTCATGGATCGGATGCTAGCTGTACCTGTATTCTGACCAGAACTTATCTAGCCTCTCCTTGAAACAGTTCAGAGTTGGTGCATCTGCGACTTGTTCCGGGAGCTGGTTCTATGAATTGGTTGCCGTTCTACCAGAAAGTTCTGCTGGACCTTCTTATTTGTGCGTTTAAAAAAAAGTTTCAGGTGGTGACCACATCGGTTCTGGTTATCTAACTTGATATAGTCCGCATCCACCATATAATATCCGTGAGTGTGCTTATACAGCTCGATCAGGTCTCCTCGTGATGTCTGGTAATACAAGCTGGGTAACTTGAGCGCTGCCAGGCGTTCCAGGTATGGCGTGTCCTTCAGACCGGATATGAGTTTGGTGGCTCTCCTCTGTTCACAGTCTTTGTGGTAGAGGGGGACCCAGGCCGGGTATCCATACTCTAATAATGGTCATACCAGGGATGTGTACAGGCGCATAAGCCTTCCTCCATCCAGGTAGGTGTATGAGTCTATATATATATATATATATATATATATATACACACTTTCTAGTTTCTTAGCAATGGCCAATGGTTGGCTTTTTGCATGCTCTCCAAGTTCACCAACTCTGTAACCAAGTCTGTTGTAGTATAGATAAACACTGCGTACTGGAACCACCCCCTCCACAGTTAATTCCTATTTGAAGCAGTTTGTTCTCGAATTTAAACAGGATTGTCATTCACCTTTACTCTTGGTAGGGGTGCATCTTTTATCTAACTTTAACTTACCTGTATTTTGGGTTGTCTGCTGTGCGAGTGCCTGGGTCCAAACATAACTGTGGAACCTGTCTGACTGGGACTCTGGGGCGTAATCGATTAACAAGACCTGAGCGATTCGGGTCACCCGAGTTGCTAGAATTTCAAATCGAACACAGCGAGTGAGTTGACAAAAACACTTGCCATGTGCAAAACGACCCGACCCCAGTAACCCACCTGTTGGCTGGGGTTTGCTAGGAATGATGACGTCACATTTGTGCTGGTACCATCCTGCAGGATAATAGCTACCAGGGCCAAATTCAGGGTATGCCTCTGAGACAACTCGGGGGAAATCCCTGATGTCACGCTAGTCTGAACGGCAAAAGCAGTTTGTCGCCTCGAAAATGGCCACCCCCATAGGCGGCGGCCATTTGCAATGGAAAAGCTGCACTGTGATTGGCTGGATGGCTTGGATGCACCCTGAACGCAAATAGGCCAAAAACCGTTGCGCACCCTGAACGCAGCCATGCACCAGTTCTACATGGTTTTTGTTTGGTAATAACACAGATTAATGAAATGGAAATATAACTAACCTATGCACTCATAAAATACTTGAAATCATATTTTGCTGTAGTTATATCGGTTATTAAAAAAAAAAAAGGTTTTGGATTAAGCCACCATTTTTTCCACCCCGGTGAGTGGAGAAGCGTATTCGATTATTCGTCCCGAGTCTGTAGGATGTGCACATGCGCCAGAAAGTGGCTAGGGTGACCCGAGCTGATTAATCCATTACGCCTCATGAGTTACATCACAATGCGCAGCTAAACCCCAAAGTGTGACTTTTATACTGTCGTCAGGTGTTGCAGTTTCCACGGCACACCAGTTTGCCAGGGACACTTTGGTAAACATCTTTTCTATATGTGTACCGAGCGATTTGTTTCTAGGTGGTGTCGTTTTAGAGATATTTCACTTTTTCTGTATTTTCTGTATGAAGATTGCTCACGACCATTGACAATGCCTTGAGTTTGATGGTACGCCCAGTGCAAATCATTAGTTTTATTCAAAATTAATAGAAATCAAGAACCCTAACCTATAAATTTAATATAATCTTTATGGTAAAGATGTTTTCTATATGTGTACCAAGCGATTTGTTTCTAGGTGGTGTAATTTGAGAGATATTTGACTTTTTCTGTATGAAGATTTGCTCACGGCCGTTGACAATGCATTTGAATGGATGTGTCCCTGGCAAACTGGTGTGCCTCGGAAACCGCAACACCGGCGCCAAATAATAATGTCCGCAACCAGTGAAATTCACTACATTTTTTGTTCTTCCCTGAAGGTCATCGACTTAGATTAACAATGTGCTGGTATTATAGAGTCAGCTGGCAAATATATTATTGACACGAAATGACATATTGCAGACTTTGACGATGTTGCAAAGCTATACAGATTTGCGCTTTATTTTACGAGTGGTCTAGAACAGACGACTTCCACCACCAACGCGCCCTCTGCCGACAGTGGCAAGAACGAGTGTTGTGGGAGAACTTTATCCACTGTATCATTATATGGCACCCAAAACCATAAAAACCATCACAAATCTACAGGAATTTACAAATAGAAATGTCAATTAAATTCTTCATTGCAGACTATATCCCCCATGCACAGATGAGTAGAGGTTAATTGTTTGTTGTTGTCTTACGTCCTACCAACATATAAGACATTGCTCGTCATTTATAGGATAGAGAATGGGCTGGATTCACAGATCATTGTGCCCCATTGTGGTGTCGATATGCAAATTTTTACTTTATTAGCACAAAATTATATAAGCATATTTTGGATACATTTTGTGGATAGATTAAATATATGTAGTATTTACTAACAATATTTAATATACATTCAACAATAACTATTTGAATTACTACCCCCCCCCCACCTCAAACAATAGGCAAAATCATTAACAATGTAACATGGAAACCAAAATGTGGTACACAGTTTCTGAAAATGACCCATCTATATATTTCAGGGATTATATAGGTGGCAGTATTTGGTTGTGCTTAATGTTTAATGATTGGTTATGAAACAAGATATGATGGCCAATTGAGCCAGCAGGATCTAAGAGGAGAGAGGAGCAAGTTACACGCAGAGGTTTCCAGATAACATTTGTCTGAGTGTTACAACGGTTACTGGCTGCAGAACTACAGCAATATAGAAAGGGACCTATAAATCAGTCCGATCTTTGGATTGACGATTAAACTTCAGTGGGACAATTGTAGAAGCGGGAATCTCTTTACAACATTTAAAGAAGAATCGTTGGGGCAGACCCGGAACACTCCGGTCCGGCAGTAGCAGTGCACTCATATCCGGCAGCAGGGGGTTCAGGAGGAAGGGATGGGAAAAGGCGGCTTCAGCAGTAAGAACAAAGCGAGACAGCGAAAAGGGAAAAGGGCCCCACCCAAGCAAACAACTCTCTTGATCAGCGGGGAGGAGTAAGCGCAGGAGAAAAATGAAAAGAAAGGGTAGAATAGAGGAAAGAGAAATGAGTCAAAGGCCCAGCTAACAATAAAACGTTACACTGACATCAGTATAACGTTTTTTAACATCAATAGGACGTTATTTAAAAATAACATTAGAGAACTCTTAACCCCCTTTGAGTGATTTGATGAAGATTTTGTAGAGAAATCAAGACCTAAATTGTAGCTAGAGAACCCCCCCTTTTGAAGAACTGAAAGGTAACATCTACCACAAAGCATGACACTGGAGGAGTAAACTCCAATTTAAAAAAAATCAGTTTAATATAGAGATGCATGCACCTAATATCAGATATTAAGATAATAAGACACTAATCTTGCCTAAAAAGTTAAGCTAAGAGGTGATGCCTGCTGTACTTGACTTCTGGGGTGTTTGTAACCTTACAATGGTTACCGGCTGCAGAACTGCATCAATATAGAGAGGCACCAATAAATCGGCCCAATCTTTGGTTGAAGATTAATCTTTTAGTGGGATGGTTGTAGAAGCTGGGGGGGGGGGATGTCTTTACAATGATTAAACAACGAGTCATTGGGGCGGTCCAGAACCACTCCGGTCCAGTGGTAGCACAGTACCTGTATCCAGCAGACAGCAGCAAGTGTTTACGAGGAAGGGACGGGTAAAGGTGGGTCCAGTGTTTCCAGCAACAAGAACAAAGTGAGAGAAATGAAAAGGTAAAGGGCCCCACCCAAGTAAACAAATCCCTTGATCAGGGGGAGAAGTATGCCTGGGAGATAAAAAAAGGGTAGAGTATAGGAAAGAGAAACAAGGAGAGTAAAGGACTGTGTCGATTTGCTCTATGGTGACCAGCCAGCGAGCCAAAGACAGGGACAGAGTAAGAGTAGAAAGTGAAATGCTGGCAGGCTCCCCTTCCTGGAACTCTTTTTAGACAATATCAAGGAGGAGCTTGGCCAGCGGAGAGGAGATATAGAGAGGTGTGGATGAAGTATGGTCCGGATAGCAAGTGCCTGCTGTACAAAACCCAGTACTCCTCACTAAAACATTTTTGCAATGAAGATGGTGTTTCATGAGCACTGGCAGGCATTTGTAACTTCTGACTTTCTTCTGACCTGTTGCGAAAGCAACCATATTACACCTCACCTATGTTTGTTAGTTAGGCACATTTTTAACATCCTTCTCAACCATATCTTGGGTGGCCCGGTGTGTCGGGCCACCACCAATGGCCCAATGTTGACCCGACAACAGGCACCAACAGTGTAAGATCTATTCTTTTCCTTAAGATGTCTCTTTTTAATTTAAATTTGTTTAAACAATTTTAATTTCTTTTGTTAATCTTAATTCGGTAATTCAGTTGCTTTTGAAGCAGGTCGGTCTAGAGTCGGAAATTATAAATGGCCGCCAGTGCTCATTAAACACCATTTTCATTCCAAAATCCTTTTGGTTAAGATCAAATAAATAAATACATTTTTAAAGAATAGATTTTACACCGCCAGTGGCCCAACGGTGGAAAATGTGTGGTGAACGTCCGACCAATACGTCAGTATAACGTTACTGTGATGCTATAACATTACAATACATGGTATAATGGCAGTATAATGTTACTGTGATGATATAATGTATTGTAACCAAATACTAAGGTTAGCCTGACATTAATTAACCTTATGTGTTAGCTGGGAGGGCCGTGTCTCCTTGCTCTGTGGAGACCAGTCGACGAGCCAGAGACATGGACGGAGTAAGAGGTAGAAAATGAAATGCTGGCCGGCTCCCCCTCTTGGAACTCGTTTCAGACATAATCAAGGAGGAACGAGGCGCAACAGAGAGGAGAAGAAGAGGTGTGGACGAAGTGTGGCCCGGATGCCTCTGGACGATTATCAAATTTACACCAAATCCTATCTTTATCGTGCTTTTAGGTTTTTATATATGTATGTAATTTATTTTCGTATATTGCGGTTGTCTTTACTGTTCTGAATCGACACGATTATCGAATTTACACCAACTACTATCTTTATCGTGCTTTTAGGTATATATGTATGTAATTTATTTTCATATATTGCGGATATTTTTACTGCGCTGAATGGACGTAAGCATAGCTATATTTGAACCTTCATGAACACCTGGTACTTAAAACCTGGCATTTCGAAACACATGGAATAGAGTTTGCAATATCCTTCCGAAAAAGAAATCAAGTAGAATACAGCAGCCGCGCATGCTTGTTCTCGTTGACAGGTCGTGCTGCAGTCAGTGCTTGATATATAGCTCCATCCACTAGACAATTGGGATTCCCCTGAACAGTAGCGATTGCTGTGTGTGATCATTGCATAAGATGGAGCACCTGGAAGACAAACACGATCATAAGCTGCATTCACACGTATAGAGTTAAACCGGTTCAGCTAAACCAGTTTACTGCTGCATTCACACATACAGAGTTTTGAAACATGTGCACTTTCACACACACAGTACAGTAGTTAAACCGGTTTAAGGAGGGAGTTTTTATATTTATTATGTGCGAGCAAATGTTAATAAAACAAAAACGACCAACAAAAAGCACAATGCTTCCACTGCTTCAGATCAAATTCTGTTATTTAGGAGCATGACTTAATAAAAAATAGTGTTAACATTGAAAATAGGAAGCGAGTGCCAGTCACTGTCAACATCAGCTATTCAGTAAAGCCATCAGTAACACTCGAGCAAGCGTAATCAAACAAAAAGCACAATGAATTTTTCACTGTTTCAGATCAAATTCTGTTATTTAGGAGTATGACTATTCACTGCTAAGATCGAATTCGGTAATTTGTGGATGAGTGCAAAAATTGAAGACAATGAGAAGGCGAGTGGCAAAGTTCACTGTCACCTCAGTAAACATGCCCGAGCAAACGTTAATAATATAGGTACTTAAGCCAGTTTAATGTGTTCACACTCGCAACTTAAACCATTTAAGGCTAAATCGGTTTAAAGTTGCATAGTCCAATGGTTTTGAGTTTCTGACATTTTCTGAGATAAATACATTCGGTTGATTGTTATAATGGACCTTACTTTTAACTTGAAGTAACATTTATTTTAAGTGGCTAGCTTTTGAGATATTTAAAGTGCAAGCATGCAAAATTAATGTTGGCAAGCTTGCCAAAACTCTAATACTATAGCCTTCTGCAGTAACATGTTCTATTCAATTGTTTCACTATTCCCTTCTGCGTGGCAACAAATGTCTAATAACTACATTATTATCTAAGTTAGATATGTATAATCAAATTTAGATAATTATTTTTATTTTGAAAATTTGATGTTTTCATCGGACTATGCAGCTTTAACTATTTTAAGCCACCTCACAAACTGGTTTATATGAAGCAAACTCGTTGAGTCCATTTAGTGCTAAACTGATTTAGCACCACGTTCACACTCACGTTTAAAATCAGATTAGTTAAACCGGTTTACTTAAACTGATTTAGTTAAACCGGTTTAGTTCAACTGGTTTGACATTTAAGTGGGTTATTCTCCAAAACTGGGCACCACATATTTGGTCTCCACGTTACGATGCTGATAATTAAGTCTTTGATTGATACCAAGTCAAGTAATTATTGTAGCCTCTGACTATTAGGTATGTTAGCAGTTCTACATGTATTGAATTTATCCCACAAAAGATATCAAAATTATAATTGTATGATTTTGCGCCAGAGTGAAAATGTGAAAATTGACACATTGACACCATACATGTAGCCAATCTTTTTTTCAACTTATTTTTCAACTTTTTTCTTGTAAGTCATTACCTTGTCTGCTTAACAGTAATCAATAAAATATTGTTTGACTATGTTGTATATGTTAAAATGAGGTTCTGGATGTGTCTTTGATTTTCATGTTTCACAAGTGATATTAATGTATTGCTCAATTTGTATAAGATCTAATTCAAAAAGTGAAATTCATATTTTTCAACTCTGACATATGTACAACATGCACACCTTCATAGAACATTGGATTAGGCTATTATTTGGAAGGATTTTTGCTATTATTTGGAAGGTTTTCACTTTTGGTTTCCATGTCAGACTTTTGTGCCCAGTTTTAGAGAATGACCCAAGTGTGAACCGAGCTTTAGATCCACACATTTTGCATCTGAAGCATTGAGCATTACACTGGCACTGGTTAGCTCAGAATAATGTGACTCAGTGGTGCTAGTGGTGGTGGCCTGGGACAGCACTATTAAGTTACCATGAGTGCGCACTGTCACAAGTTGGTATCTGTCCTTATATGACCTTAAATGTTGCCAGGATATAAACCTGCAACACACAAATTGAAATACCTACGTTTGATGCTCGATCAGACTATTGACCTTTAATATATTGAATGGAATATGAATACCTTTCAGAAACTCCTACTTACTGCATACAGGAGTTGTATCATTCCACACTCCATCTGTGCAGATGATTACACTGGATCCAACCAAGGTAAAGCCTTCCTTGCATTCAAACCTTATCTCACGCTGTGAGACACGGCGTCCTGAACCAAATCTTGGTGTTGGGTGGTGATCTTCACAACTACCACCCTCTGTAATACACGAATAATCATGGACAGTCTGAATTGTATGTAGTAATTGTTCATGTTAGACTAACAAGTAATATTGGTAATTTACGGGCGGGGACACGATGGCCACACCTCCTACGGTGGCGCCACCTTGAGGCTGCCGCGTGCACCACACGGCTGATCGCGTCTCCATGCGGTTTTCTCGCCAGAAATTCCGTTCACGTGACCATTCTCCGAGCAGCTCGCCATTCAGCTCATGAATGCCGGTGTGGCGTTTTCAGCCGTGTGCCGTGTTCAGCCGTGTGCATAGACTCAAACTCAAGGCATTGTCAATGGTCCTGAGTCACTAACCTTATAAATTTAATATAATGTTTTTGGTAAAGATGTTTTCTATATGTGTACCAAGCGATTTGTTTCTAGGTGGTGTGGTTTTAGAGATATTTCACTTTTCCTGGATTTTCTGTATGAAGATTGCTCACCACCATTGACAATGCCTTGAGTTTGACGGTACGCGCAGTGCACAACATTAGTTTTATTCAAAATTAATAGAAATCAAGAACACTAACCTTATAAATGTAATATAATCTTTTTGGTAAAGATGTTTTCTATATGTGTACCAAGCGATTTGTTAATAGGTGGTGTGGTTTTAGAGATATTTCACTTTTTCTGTATTTTCTGTATGAAGATTGCTCACGACCATTGACAATGCCTTGAGTTTGAGTCTATGCACACGGCTGAACATGGCACACGGCTGAAAACACCACACCGGTGTCGCGGTTTCAGTTCTCAACCAGTTTCAGTTCTCAACATCGCTTCTGCGCATGCATCTAAATCCAACAGCGCCGTCTGCGCATGCGTCAAAAAAGAAAAAGATCTTAATATAAGACAAAACACACATCAACAGCAAAAGCAAAGTATATGAGTGCTAATATACCATAAATGAGTTGTACTGTGAGAGCTGCTACGACGGCGATGTTGGATTTAGACGCATGCGCAGAAGCGACAGTTGAGAACTGAAACTGGTTGAGAACTGAAACCGCGAGACCGGTCAGACAGCATTTACTCAAAAATCACCTACCCAAACACCGACACCTCTGGTACAAGGGGTAAAGAGATAGGATTCGAGTCCGCCCTTAGGCTCGGGGGGTGGTGTCGAGCCTCATCAATAGGATCATTTAACCTTATACAGTACAACCCCGATCGCTTAATCCAAACTTTTTTCGGCGGCCCGGCAAAATACCATTTATCATATAAAAAAGCTGGTTAAACCAAAGTCGGTTAATCCAAAGTATTGGTTAATCCAAACAAAATTGTCATCCCCAGGCCACTTCCGGTACAGTTAAACCAAACTTTCATGTGGTTTTAAGGTCATCTGAGACTTTTTTATATGATAAATGGTAGTATTTTGCCACATCGCTGAAAAAGTTTGGATTAACGGATGCGTTGATTTAACCGAGATTGGTTTAATGGGGTTAAACTGTATATACATAAAAAACAATAATCATAGTGTCCACATACATAATGCACCCCCGTTTTTGCGAAAGCCAAGTCAAAGTCAAATCTCGGTTAAACCAATGGGCCCACCATCCCGAATTGTGGTTGATCCGGCGGGGGAAGCCCGGGACGCCCCCCCCCCCTCCTCCTCCTTGCCCCTTCCTCCCTTGACCTGCATTCGGGCCCCAGTGAGGATACAAACTGGTTCTTTCATTAATACACCCGTCTCCACCCACATACTTCTGGATCTACCTATAGAATCGCAGGAGAGTTTAAGTTAAAAAGGCACCCACGTAAAAAGGAACATGCAGCCATCACGTCGAGTCACGACTCAGAGAGGTAGGCCCGCGAAGCGATCGACGCGGAGACCGCCAACCTCACCACGAGCTGGCAGGAGCATCTCGGACGGCTCCCAAGATGGCGGTGCCGTAAGGCGGCCCCCCACGCCGCCCACCCCGCCGGCGAGGCAGTCCGCCCGCCCCAAGAGGCCGTCAGCGAAGGCGAAACAGGCGGACGGCCTCGTCCGAATGCAGGCGTCGATCGACGCAATCGAAAAGAAGTGGACCGAGTTGGAGCGGCACGCCTCGACTCAGAGACAGGAGTTGGCGGCACAGAGAGAGGAAATGCTCGCGGAAGCCACAGCCGCTCTCACTGCGGCCACCACAAAGGCGAACCGGGAGGCGGAAGCCCCGTCACCCCCACGTGCCCGCCCCTCCCCACGCCGCCACAGGACTGATTCGACCCCAAGCATCCGCCATAGCAGGCCCCGGACCCTTTCACCGGCTTCTCCGAGCCCTGCCCCTGCGACTAGATGGGAGCGGGCCCTTGCTCCGGGACGTGACGGCCGATACAGAAGCCCGGCGAGCGACTGGTCCTCGCCCTCCCCGCCCCCGCGCCCCCGCAGCCGACAACACCGCGACGGTGGCCCAGCCCGCCGCCACCGCCTCCCCGACTACCGACAACACGACCAGGACGCTTACGGAAGGGGCGCCCGGTCATCGGCCGAGGAGGCGGTGCGCCTCATAGTCGCGGCGGCAGATGGAAAGGCTACCAGCAGGAAAAAAGGTATTTCCTCAAAATATATCTTTCCTTATGATCTCGTAGAGAGGGGGGATGAGGGAAAAACAATTAAAAAAGGGGAGGCGACCCGGGAGGAGTATACCCTGGGCCTGAAGCGCCTCCAGTATCAACGTGCATTCCCGGCGTCGGCCCTGGAGGCCCTCTCACGCCACCAGGAGATGGTGGCCCAGGATAACTGCTCGCTCCCCTGGGCGGTGGTACGCCGATATTCCGAGGAGATCTTTACCAGGATCGCCGACGGCCGCCTCCCAGACTGCTGGCGGGACTCGGCGGCCATCAACGCCGCGAGGGTGGAGATAATCGCCATGGCGAGCCACCTCACCTCCGCCCCGGCTGCCTCGGGCGATCCCCAGCCGGGAAAAACCCACCAACAAAAGCCCGGACAGGACGGCCGCACCCCTTACGATCGCGCCAGCCGGGACACCCCCTGCCAAGCCTGGAATAAGGATCCCCAGGCCTGCGACAAGGCGGCGAAGGGCGAATCGCATGGGGCCGGCTCACAAAAACTGGCACACATCTGCGGCTACTGTGCTAACGTCCGGAAAATTGTGACGAACCACTCCGAGGCGTCGTGCTACTCTAAAAAGGCGAGGGACAAGACCGGCAGGCGCCCCCAATCGGATTTTTAGACCCCCGGCGGGCACCCACGCCTCCGCGATCCCGCCGGAGCACTGTACTTGACCCCCCCGCACGCCCCCGGACTAACTCCTTTGTTGATATTCTGCTGAAGCCACTCGGCTTCCCTCCCGGGCTCCCCCCCGCCGCCCGGCCCATGGGGTACCCCCGGAATGACGTCACGGACCGCGGCGACTGCCCCGGCTTCCCCGGCCTCGTTCCCCCGGGAACTCCCTCTGACGTCACTGTTGCCGCTGGTGGCCGGCCGGCCTTCCGCTCGGCCGGCCCGTGGGCACGCCGGTACCGGCCCGCCCCCGCCCGGGGGGATTCCCCCACGGCTCCCCCGAGTGACGTCACGGGCCGTGCTGGTGCCGGCCGGCTCGGCGCGGGCGAGGTAGCCCGCATGGACACTCCAAACACCCCCGGCTACCGCTCCTTTACGGCTTACGCCCACGCTGCCCAGATCACCTCGACACCGACCACGACCGGCCCGGCCCCCTGCGGCATCTGTGACGTGACCGAGGCGGGCCCCCGCGCCCCCCCCGGGACGGCCGATCGGGGCGAGCCGGTCGGACAGGTCCTCGACCACACCCTGCAGCAATCATGGGCACCCGCGGCCGCCTGCGGCCCCACCCCGGCCGAATACAGACAGACTCTGGACGGCTTTTGGCCCGTCTTCTCGGGGGAGGGTTGGGCCAGGTACCCGGGCTACGCGGCGGCTTACGCCGCCGCCCGGGCCTCGGGCATCCCGAATTTTTTGGCTGCCCGAGTCCCGGTCGACTCCGACTTGAACATTGGAGCTTGGCGAGAGAAGCTCGCCCGGCACCCTGACACCACCCTGGCGGATCACCTGGAGTTTGGCTTCCCGGCCAACTACACCGCGCCGGGGCCGCCTACGCCCACGTTCCATAACCATCGCGAGGACCCGGCCTACGCCCACCATGTCACGGCCTACGCTGAGGAGGAGCTCCGGCTGGGAGCCCTCCTGGGCCCCTTTGAGGTGCCCCCGTTCTCCCCATGGACCCAGTGCAGCCCGATAATGACACGCCCCAAGTCGACCCCCGGTAAGCGCCGGATCATAGTCGATCTCTCCTTCCCGCCGGGTCGGAGCGTGAACTCGGGCATACGCCGGAAGGAGTACCTAGGCCGCCCCCATCATTACTCCCTCCCTTCTGTCTCAGACATCGGCAGGCAGATGACGCTCCGCGGCCGAGGGGCGTTCTGCTGGTCCGCGGATGTCTCCCGGGCTTACAGGCAGCTGAGGGCCGACCCTCTCTCTGTCCCATTATTCGGCATCACGGTCGACGACAACCTATATATCGACATAGCCCTCCCCTTCGGTTGCCGAACCTCGGGAGCGGCGTGCGTCCGCGTCACCGAGGCCGTCTCCTGGATGCTCCAGGAGAGGGGGTTCTCCAGCCTCGTCTACGTCGATGACTTCGTGGGCTGCGAGACCTCATACCTCGGACGCATCAAGATACACTCTCCACGGCCTACGCCGAGGCGCGGCCCAGGCCTGCGCTTCCAGAGGCGTGGACCTTTCGGCCATAATGGCCCAGGGGACCTGGGAGTCTGACGCCGTCCACGCCTACGTTCCAAGGCAGGTGACGGCGGTCGCCCCGAGAGCCTTAGCCTTGTGTTTTGGGTCGGCTCCCGGGCCTACCCCCGCAGGCTCCCAGGCCCCCTCTACACTCTCCTCAGACATTGACCAGGTTGACTAACCATTGCTCGACTCAGATGTTGGAATTTACTTGTACACCCTCCCTCAGAAATAAAAACCTTCCTTTCTTCCCACTCACGTCTCGGTCTTCCTCTGTCCGGATCGGCCCACCATCCCGAATTGTGGTTGATCCGGCGGGGGAAGCCCGGGACGCCCCCCCCCTCCTCCTCCTTGCCCCTTCCTCCCTTGACCTGCATTCGGGCCCCAGTGAGGATACAAACTGGTTCTTCCACGCCCACCCACCCTCTTTTTTATGTTCCCACTGCGTGGGGGTCGGCTCCCGGGCCTACCCCCGCAGGCTCCCAGGACCCCTCTACACCCTCCTCAGACATTGACCAGGTTGACTAACCATTGCTCGACTCAGCTGTTGGAATTTACTTGTACACCCTCCCTCAGAAATAAAAACCTTCCTTTCTTCCCACTCACGTCTCGGTCTTCCTCTGTCCGGATCATCGGTTAATCCAAACAAATTTCTAGGGTCCCTTCAAGTTTGGTTTAACGGGGTTATACTGTATAACCACTCGATACAAAAGATAAGAACCTATTAGACTCAATAGATGCCGATATATATACTAGTCGTGTCTCTGCCTTAGTGAATCATATAGTGTATTAGTTAGTACAGGTCCACAATCTAAAATTGTGAGATTAAAAAAAATCCGAAAACAGTTAAGCATAGAAATAAATTGTAATAATATTCATAGTTTGTGAATAATCATATTTCTCTTGGAAAATATTAATATTTAATTAGTTCATTTGAAGCTTTCAATGCTTAGGTTTTACCAAATGTTTTTGTTGGAAATAAAATATACTAGAGTTTTGACGGTGTACAATTGACCCTCATTTTGTCAGCGTACTATTTACTCTATAAATAAACTAAAATAGAATTAGTCTTTATCCCACTCATATGAATTCACTGCAGTATCAATGTTTGATTGCAACCTTTATTCTGAAATCCGAAAAATTCTGAAATCCGAGAAATTCTGAAATCCGAAAAATTCTGAATTCCGAAGCACAACTGGTCCCATGACTAATGGACAAGGGACTGTGGAAATATAGCACGGTCAATTTTTTTTAAACAAAAAAAAAACATGTTGTTAGTAAATACATTGTATTTTGTGAAGATGAAGTTTCATCATGAAATATTCTGGGTGCACATTTCAATGGCAATCTTAGCAATATCCAAAGTTGAAGAGACGTTACCATAACCATTCATTGAAGTTGATATATATATATATATATATATATATATACACATATGTCACTTACATTTAAATAGGTCAGTAGATCTCATCGTCAAAGATTGGTTAATATATAAATAGCTAAAGAACTAGTAGAGAATGTGAGTAGTTTTCTAGAGTGTTGGTAGTCGATTTAAAACTGAAAGTTGGCGAGGACTGCCATGACAGCTAAAGATAAGATTCCAAATGCAAAGAAGTGGCATTCACTTTAACGCAGATGCAGGAGGAATGAGAAATGAATGTAGACGCATTATCATAATTCCATAGGTCTGGAAGCAGCTGCAGTTTTTCATACAGTTGTGTGTACGATAAATTGAATTGAATTGGTCCATGTGGCGATCAGTGTGGCATCTGCAGTGTTGCCAACCTGGAGGTGGGGGGGGGGGGGGCGGGGCTACTGAGAATCCTTAACATTGCGTGCGTGGAACCCAAGTGGCAGTAGCCATGAGCTTGTTATGGGGGGTGGCCGGGGCCATGCCCCCCACATAATTTTTTTTTTTTAATGGCTTCAAGATGGGCTATTTTAGGGCATTTCCAAGGCTTAATAGGCTGATATTTTATCATATGTATAACATGATATTTACCTGTATCTAATCAAAAGTACACTGTAATACAGGATATTAATTAGAAAAATGGCTTTGCGTGAAATTTTTGGGATTTGGGGGTCGATCCGTGACTCGTGAGTTGACTGATCAGAACCTTCAATTTCTCTGACTCTCACAGGAATTTCATGACAGTTGGCAACACTGCATCTGAACATAAAACCACATACTGCATACAGCTTCAATGCATATGGAATCTCAGCTTTAAGCTGGTTGGCAATTTGATTATGAACATGATGAAATTAAACACTTGGAGGACTGGATCGTGAAGGACAGGAATATATGGGATATGATTGCATCTGAACCTCATAACTGATTGCGTATCAACTAAAACTTACCTTTATGTGGTACCCTTGGAGTTGTAGGTGGGGTTGGTGTCCCTGTTAATACTAGTTTTGAGGTTGTCAATGCTGATGTGACAACTGAACCAGATGGAGTCAACACTGTCACTTTTTCTGTCAATGCTGATGTGGCAATTGAACCAGATGTAGTTACTGCTGTCATTTCCTCTGTCAATGCTGATGTGGAAACTGAATCAGATGTAGTTAGCACTGTCATTTCATCTGTCAATGCTGATGTGGAAACTAGCACTATCATTTCATCTGTCAATGCTGATGTGGAAACTGAATCAGATGTAGTTAATACCATCATTTCATCTGTCAATGCTGATGTGGAAACTGAATCAGATGCAGTTAACACCATCATTTCCTCTGTTAATGCTGATGTGGAAACTGAATCAGATGTAGTTAATACCATCATTTCATCTGTCAATGCTGATGTGGAAACTGAATCAGATGCAGTTAGCACTGTCACTTCCTCTGTCAATGCTGATGTGGAAACTGAATCAGATGTAGTTAGCACTGTCACTTCCTCTGTCAATGCTGGTGTGGAAACTGAATCAGGTGTAGTTAACGCTGTCACTTCCTCTGTCAATGCTGATGTGGAAACTGAATCAGATGCTGTCACTTCCCCTCCCAATGCATCTTTGAAAGGTGAGAGTGAATGAATAAATAACATGATATGGCAACAGGATTCAATTTCTCCTTAATGACTAAACTAGAGCCTACTGCAACCAATACACGAATACGCAGCACCACATTAAGACCATTCTAGCAATTGTTTGCTCACATTTTTTCTCACAGTAAATTGTTTATGCTCTGTCTTCACAATTATGTGTAGATTCAGGTTATGGATGACCACCACTTTGCGATTTGAATGTGTCAACTTACTATGGATTCAGACCAGCCGGGTTGGTCGAATGAGTTGAGCGTCCGTCTCCCATTTTGGTAAATCACGGTATTTCCAACCCACGGATTCAAACCCAGGTAGCGTCAAACCAATGACTTAAAAATTGACACTTGTTGCTTCCTAGCCAGGCACTCGGTATTATTAAGATAGGACAAGTACTTGTTGGCTTAGTGTCAGGATAATGTGACTGATTGGGATACCAGGTCATGGTGCGGGCAGCCTGGTCTCCCAGTAGGGCAGCACTATAAAGTCACCATCAGTGCACACTGTCACATGTCGGTACCCATCCTGATATGACCTTAGATGTTGCCCGGACATAAACCTCACCTCCTGCTAGATAAAATATCCACCTTTTGTAGTGAATAACAACCATGTCTAAATCAACTATGATTCTTATGAATGAGCTGTGGAGCTCCTGGTTCCAGCATGCAGTGTTTATCTATATTGGGGCGTAATCGATTAATCAACTCGGGTCACCCGAGCCACTTTTTGGGGCATGCGCACATCCTACAGTCTCGGGTTGAATAAACGAATACACTTGGGGTGGACAAAATGATGGCTTAATTTGATACTTAATATTTTTTTTCAAAAACCGATAGAAATACAGCAAAATATGATTTAAAGCTGAAAATCTGGGTTATTAAAAAAAGTATTAAAACAACACGTAGGAGTTGTACCGGTAGCTGTTATACTACAGGTACCAACCAGCACAGATGTGACGTCATCGCTCCTAAGAAACCCCAGCCAAGAGGTGGGTTACTGGGGTCGGATCATTTTGCACATGGCACGTGTATTTCTCGACTCCACTCGTGGTGCTCGATTTGAAATTCTGGCGACTCGGGTGACCTGAGTCATCCGGGTCGTGTTAATCGATTACGGTCTTGGTGTTTGGGGAGAATGGAAAATAAAAACAAGATGGTAGCCACTGGATGTTATCAACTCAAATTTTTCTGAGACACAAGAAAAATGAGACCGTCAGACCCATAAAGAGTAGCAATCAAGAACATCACAGTCACCCAGTTAGCCACCATTGGACTCTTTTATGCTATGATAGACAGCATCACTGACAAGCTAGGTTCAAATCCTGGTCGAGTCAAAACGATGACTTAAAAATTGATACTTGTCGCTTCCTAGCCAGGTGCTCGGCATTATTAGGATAGGGCCAGGACTGGTTGGCTCAGTGTTAGGATAATGTGACTGAGTGGGATATCAGGTCATGGTGCTGGCGGCCTGGTCTCCCAGTGGGGCAGCACTATGAAGTCGCCATGAGTGTGCACTTGTCACAAGTCGGTACCCATCCTGATATGACCTTAGATGTTGTTAGGATGTAAAACAACAAACAAACAAACAAAAGAAACAAAAGATAATGCTGACCTCTGATGATGTTTGGGAAGAATGATGAATCTTCACACAGAAGCCAATAAATCAACTGATCATCCCATAGCAGCTCAAATATTAGACAATCAGATGGACTAATGATGGTTTTTGTTCACTTTAAAATGAGAAACATTGGACAACTAACTGTAAATATTAGCATAAGTTGATTGGTTGATTGATTGTTGGAATATTATGTCCTAGCAACATCTAAGGTCATATCAGGACGGGTACCAACTTGTGACAGTGTGCACGCATGGTGACTTTATAGTGCTGCCCAACTTTGAAATCAGGCCCCCAGCACCATGACCCAATATTCCACTCAGTCACATTATCCTGACACTGAGCTAACAAATCCTTGCCCTCTCCTATTAATGCCAAGCGCCAGGCTAGGAAGCGACAAGAATAAGTCATTGGTTTGACTCGACCGGAAACCAAACTCTCGATCTCCTGCATGCGAGGCCCACGCCCTACAGATACGGCCACCATGCCCAGTTTTACTTTGATACAAATATTGAGAATGAAGTTCTGCATACATAAGGTCATGCATTTGATGATCTACATGCCCAAACTATCACACTTCAGAGTTGAATTCCCCCATTATAATAATACCACAGGCTGAGAGCAATGCTTCTATTTGCACCACAGATGGGGCAGAGATATTAAAACATAAACGAGGGTCTCCCAATATCAGAAAAATATTACCTGGATCACATGTAGTATTCCCAGTCCATGTTCCATCTTCACATTCAACAGCTGATTGATGTGCCCTGGTCGCGTAACCTAGATTACACTGCACTTGTCTGATCGTCCCATGTGAGCCAACAGGCAGAGTTTTTCCATTGTTCACAACATATTGCTGACAGTGCGCTAAGGGAAAGCACACAAGAAACCATTACAAATGAAATCAACAATAAATCCTAAGACAAAGTTCAGAATCCAACACCACATCATCACACCTTTTCTTGGCAATAGTAGGGCCTACACAAGTTGATGCGATAGATAATGGATCAACATCCATTCAATAGGCATCATACATGCAATTCTCCTCTTACCAAAATGCACTGGCACATTCACTGCTAGGACATTTTTATAGCAAATTTACCATTAGATGAACCAACATACCTTTACAAGCACTGGGTGATGATGGCAGCCAGTTGCCAAGGTTGCAGGTGAAAGTGTCTGGTGCATTGAGCTGAGGCCCATAACCCAGCTCACACGACACCTGCTCCTGATTTCTGTACTTATCCTTTGCAGGTGTGAGATGTGTGCTTTTTACATGAACGATGGTGCAGACCACTGAAAAACAGAACACACAAACAGGCAAATCACTAAGATCATGCTGCTGTTTCAAAAGAGTTCCAATTCTGATGACAATGGAAAGGTACATCACTGTAAGGGCAGGAATAAGCACAGTTCTGGTAACCTAGTAAAGATAGTGCTTGCAGTAATGCACTCCTGGAGAGGATGACGTGTGTGTTCATGCTGGGTGTCTGGTCATTTTCACATTAATTGATATAGTTAAATCTACTTAGGTCAAAGAGAAGTGAGGTGGCCATGGAGGTCACGATCACTAATATCAGCGATATATGTTCAATTTGGACTATCAATAATCGTGATGTTAGCTGGGTTGGGCATGATGTTCATAGCAGTAACAGGAAACATAATCAATTACAATTGTTTATTGTTTATTAACTCAGTTACCATTTACCTGTAAGCAAGCGTTACACATTTTATTTGCTTTCTCTACCCTGAAATCCTGTAGTTAAAAGTTACTGCTCCTTGTGGATTGATATTAGATCTTGGCCTGTTTCAGTGTGCACTATAGGCCATAGCCACTTCCAACTGATATATGAACATGGTTTCCTGCTACCTCACACAATGTTGCTAACCTGTTAAAGCGAGTTCCGAGTATCAAATTGGCATTATTGGTTGCTAGTTGATACAGGAACAAGGCAATAGGTAGTTACATCCAAGGAAGATGGGTTAAAATCATGGCCAGCCTACCCATCCATGCTGTTATGGGCACTCAAGTCAAATCAAATTACCAAGCACCATCTGACACAAAACACTTTTCTGCCTTTGAATCATGGCACGGGTCAGTTGATAAATAAAAGCAAACAAGATGAGGATCCACATGACCAAGCTATTGCACTTCAGAGTTGACTTCTACCATTATAATAATGCCACAGGCCAAGAACAATGCTTCTATGTTTACACCACAGGGCAGAGATTTTAAACATAAATCAGGATTTCCCAATATCAGAAAAATATGACCTGGATCACATGTAGTATTCCCAGTCCATGTTCCATCTTCACATTCAACAGCTGATTGATGTGCCCTAGTCGCGTAACCTAGATTACACTGCACTTGTCTGATAATCCCATGTGAGCCACCAGGCAGAGTTTGGCCATTGTTCACAACATATGGCTGACAGTGCACTAAGGGAAAGCACACAAGAAACCATTACAAATGAAATCAACAATAAATCCTAAGACAAAGTTCAGAATCCAGCACCACATCATCACACCTTTTCTTGGCAATAGTAGGGCCTACACAAGTTGATGCGACAGATAATGGATCAACATCTATGCAATAGGCATCATACATGCAATTCCCCTCTTACCAAAATGCACTGGCACATTCACTGCTGGGACATTTTTATAGCAAATTTACCATTAGATGAACCAACATACCTTTACAAGCACTGGGTGATGATGGCAGCCATTTGCCAAGGTCGCAGGTGAAAGTGTCTGATGCATTGAGCTGAGGCCCATAACCCAGCTCACACGACACCTGCTCCTGATTTCTGTACTTATCCTTTGCAGGTGTGAGATGTGTGCTTTTTACATGAACGATGGTGCAGACCACTGAAAAACAGAACACACAAACAGGCAAATCACTCAGATCATGCTGCTGTTTCAACAGAGTTCCAATTCTGATGACAATGGAAAGGTACATCACTGGAAGGGCAGGAATAAGCACCGTTCTGGTAACCTAGTAAAGATAGTGCTTGCAGTAATGCACTCCTGGAGAGGATGACGTGTGTGTTCATGCTGGCTGTCTGGTCATTTTCACATTTGTTTAATTGATATAGTTAAATCTACTGAGGTCGAAGAGCAGCGAGGTGGCCATGGAGGTGGACAATGGAAAGCTACAGCACTTTTAGAGAAGGAATAAGCACAGTTATGGTAACCTAGTAAAGATAGTGCTTACACTAATGCACTTCTGGAGAGGATGAAGTGGGTGTTCATGCCAGTGTCACAAAATAGAATTGCCCCCTCAAAATTGTCTCCCAGCGAATCTAGATGTATTTCGAAATAGAATCTCTGGGGCGACTTTATTTAGAAATATAACTCCCCCTTCTTTCCCATCACCCTCCTCCCCTCACTTACCTCCCTCCTCCCCGCACCTCCGACTTCCCCTCCCACCTCCACCCCACTATTATACCTCCCTCTGTTTTATTTCGAAATAAACTTCTGGTATTTTTGTAAACAAATATATATATGTATATTTGTGCCTATATATACATATATATGTATATATATATATATATATATATATATATATATGGGTCATTCTCTAAAACTGGGCACAAAAGTGTGACATGGAAACCAAAAGTGAAAACCTTCAAAATAATAGTAAAACTCCTTCCAAATAATAGCCTAATCCAATGTCCTATGAAGGTTTGCATGTTGTGCATATGTCAGAGTTGAAAAAAATGAATTTCACTTTTTGAATTAGATCTTTTACAAATTGAGCAATACGTTAATATCACTTGTGTAACATGAAAATCAAGACACATCCAGAACCTCATTTTAACATATACAGCATAGTCAAACAAGATTTTATTGATTACTGTTAAGCAGAAAAGGTTATGACTTACAAGAAAAAAGTTGAAAAATAAGTTGAAAAAAAGTTTGGCTACATGTATGATGTCAATGTGTGAATTTTCACTCTAGCGCAAAATGATACAATTATAATTTTGATATCTTTTGGGGGATAAATTCGATACATGTAGAACTGCTAACATACCTAATAAACAGAGGCTACAGTAATTATTTGACTTGCTATCAATAAAACAAAGACTTAATTATCACCATCGTAACGTGGAGACCAAATATGTGGCGCCCAGTTTTGGAGAATAACCCATATACATACATATAGATTAATTATGCCAGTACTTACGTAGTTGCAGCATAATTGGCATTTCACAAAGCTATTTAGAGGACAGTGAGAGGCGAGCATAGCCTCATCCCATATACTTTAACTAACCTAATCTATTCGAAATTATGCTGAAATTTAAGATGCGTCCGTTGGGTCTCAGGTCTAGGCGCGGGTAATGACAATAGCCAATGTCTCCGACTGTTGGGGAGTACATGTTCCGCCAAGGCATGTACAATGGGTCTCAGGTCTAGGCGTGGAGATGGTGACCAGCCAATACCTCCGACACCCTGATGGGAAGTAGGCCTACATGTAGATAAATGATTCACCCCGTACTTGCAGTACACGGGTGAATACCAACCCAAAATAAAAGCTGTCAAAAATAGCTTTAGTATGGAAAAGGAAGTAGAATGCCTGTCTCCACTATCAAATGGGTGCTTATATCGGCACAAGTTGGTGAAAGGGGAGAGAATACAAAAAGACAAGATGACGGCCATAGAACGCCATCGATTTAACTTTTAAATTCTATTAAACTATATGTTTTATTATATTTTTCAACTCAAAGATAGCGGGGAAATATGAAGACATATATAAAGAATAATTGTTGCTTCTTAGATTGCGAAATTAGGCTCTCATTTCATTTCCCCGCTTTTTCGACAGCTTTTATATAGGGTTGGTATTCACCCGTGTACTAGAAGTACAGGGTGAATCTGTTATCTAGCCTACATGTTGCCACCCAGGCGTGTCCGTTGGGTCTCAGGTCTGGCCAAAAAAACTCTCAGCTGAAAGCTCTACGAGCCAGGCACCTAATCAGGGCCAAGAACGAGGTGATATATATATGGATATATATATATACATATATATGCATATATATCACCTGGTACATATATATGCATATAGATATTGAAACTGCTATTCTATTTCAAGGGGAGGTTTTATTTCTAAATTGATTTGCCAGGGGCATTTTGAGGGGGGGGGGCATTTTGAGGGGGCCATTTTATTTTGTGACACTAGCTGTCTGGTCATTTTCACATTTATTTAATTACTATATTTAGGTCAAATATGACGTGGTACGCATACATATTTTCAATGGTGGACATATTATTATATATCTATGCACTATTATTTTATTAAAGTAGGATAGTCCGATCAAAACTTCAAAATTTCAAAAGCAAAACACCTATATAGATTTGAACCTACATATCCTCCAATTTGGATACTGATGCCCTTATTAAGTATTCCTTGATGAATAGAAGGGCAAACTAAGTCAATTTAATAGAACCTCAATTGAAGCTGTCGTGGGGGTGATGAAAATGGGAAATACTGTGCCTAGAGCGGGACTCGAACCCACATCTCTCTGCATTCCGGGCCAGTGTGCTAACCATTACACCACCTAGGCTCCCTGATATCAACACACTCCCCACGCCTACCTGTCTATGTGGTTACTTGCCTGAGAGGTCAGTGCAGACCACTACACTCGTCCCCCTGGAATTGTAAGTCTTGTAATGCTTACAATTACATACATACAGGCAATGCACTAACACATACATACACAGGGTAGGTTCAACAACCATACAGCGCAAAGCTTGTACAGGATCCTGGTCACGGCAACCAGTGTCGTGGGGGTGATGAAAATGGGAAATACTGTGCCTAGAGTGGGACTCGAACCCACATCTCTGCATTCCGGGCCAGTGCGCTAACCATTACACCACCTAGGCTCCCTGATATCAACACACTCCCCACGCCTACCTGTCTATGTGGTTACTTGCCTGAGAGGTCAGTGCAGACCACTACAAAGCCTATGGGGTCACAGTTTTGACGGTTTTGACAAGCATGCCGAAACTAATTTGGCATGTTTACACTTTAAATATCTCCTAATTCAGTAGCTGCTGCGGCAGTCTGCTGACGGGAAAAATTTGGTGTACGTTTGCCCGATCAGAGCTCGATTTTCACTGCAGAAGCCCGAGCACTCCTTCTTGCTTTGGAGTGTATCGAAGTATCCAACCACACGAAGTATCCAACCACACAACAGTGTCCATGAGGAAACTCGACAGCTGATCCAAAAGGCCTCAGCCCTAAACCACAGCCACCTCCTAATCATGGGAGACTTCAATTATCCAGAAATCAGTTGGCAACCTATGCGGACACCAAATAGCGAACAACATCCAGCAACACTCTTTGTCGAAAATCTTAGAGATTGTTTCCTTTTCCAGCACGTCACGGAACCAACGCATAAGCGTGGTAACCAGGCTGCAAATATACTAGATCTCATCATCACAAATGAGGAAGAAATGATTGGAAACCCTAAGCATGTTGCGAGACTTGGAAATAGCCACCATGATTGCCTTTTCTTTAATTTCAGTTGCTATTACCATGCAAACCCAAGTGGAAAGCACAAATTCATATTGGATAAAGGCGACTATGAGGGCTTGAGACAGGATCTCGACCAAGTTCTACTAAGTGCAGCCCCAAATACAGACACTGTTGAGCAAAATTGGAATGCATTTGAAAAAACCTTCATGGAAAAATGCAAACAGCACATACCCATGTCATCTGGCAAAATGAATAATGGCAGACCATGGCCAGAATGGATGAATGACCAAGCCAAGCAGAAGATCAGCTTGAAACAACAGGCATATGCAGTGAAGAGACAGTCGGGGACAGAAAGTAACAGAATTCGATATGCAAAACTATGTAACCAAGTAAAGTGGGAATGTAGGAAAGCAAAGAGAGAGCATGAGAAAAACATAGCCAAAAATGCCAAAGAGAACCCAAAAGCCTTCTATAAATATGCTAGGAGTAAACTGAAAGTACATATACCAGTTGGAGATTTGAGGCGGGATGATGGGACCATTGCACAAAAGGATATCGACAAAGCTGATACGTTGAACACCAGATTCGCAAGTGTCTTCACACAAGAAGACCTGTCATATATACCAATGTTTGAGGACCGACTCTTTCATGCCCCCCTGACCAACATATATATTGCACCATCCGATCTGAAGAAAAAATTATACAATCTTACTGCATCTAAGGCAGCAGGTCCTGACGGAATATACCCACGCATATTGAAGGAGCTACACAACGAGCTTGTTGAACCACTTAGACACATTTTCCAAAAATCACTAAACCAAAGAAAACTTCCTCACCCATGGAAGGATGGACATGTGGCTCCCATCTTCAAAAAGGGTAACAGAAGTGATCCGGGAAACTATAGGCCAATCAGTCTAACATCTGTAGTGTGTAGGTTGCTGGAATCAATAATAAGAGCTTCTATCATGGCTCATCTTGTCGAAAACAACCTCCTATCAACACAGCAGCATGGCTTTGTGCAAGGAAGATCTTGTACGACCCAACTACTGGCATGTATGGATGAGTGGACCCGCGTTATTGATGACTTCGGAGATCTGGATGCTATTTATCTAGATTTCCAAAAAGCATTCGACACTGTTCCACACCAGCGACTGCTAAAAAAACTGCATGGCTATGGCATAAGAGGAGATGTCCTACACTGGATAAAGGATTTTCTGAGCAACAGAAGACAGTGAGTCATTGTAAATGGCAAACCATCAGGATGGTGCTCAGTGAAAAGCGGAATACCTCAGGGCAGCGTGCTTGGACCAGTCTTATTTGTGATATATATCAATGACTTACCAGAGGTTGTACATTCTATGGTCCAAATGTTTGCTGACGATACCAAAGTATTCCGCCATATGGAGAAAGGTAGTGACTCACAGGACTTGCAGAAGGACCTCAACAACATGCAGAAGTGGTCAAGTGATTGGCAGCTGAAGTATAATGCTTCAAAATGCAAAGTGATGCATTTAGGGGGCAAAAACAGCAAGCACATCTATGTAATGAACGATGGTGTGAATAATGTTCCGCTCTCCGAAACAATGATAGAAAAGGACTTGGGTGTCAAGGTGGACAACAAACTGACATTCAGCGACCACATCCAGGAAGCCGCCAACAGAGCTAATGGAATACTGGCTATCATTCGAAAATCGTACACATACCTAGACGAGGATGTTCTGCGTGGACTGTACACATCCCTTACACGTCCACTTTTGGAATATGGAAATGTTGTGTGGTCACCACTCTACAGGAAGGATGCTGAGTCAATTGAGAGGATCCAAAGAAGGGCAACGAAGCTTGTACATGGATTCGATGCAATACCCTATGAACAACGTATGCGTCATTTGAAGATCCCAAGCATGTCCTACAGACGGGCCCGGGGGGATATGATTGAAGTATTCAAATATCTCCATGGTATCTACAAGACAGGCGGCCCCCTTATCAGAGACTCCAACACCAGGACCAGAGGGCACTCCCTGAAGCTGAGAAAGCGGTACTCCAGACTGGACCTGCGACACAACTTTTTCGGCTTTAGGGTGGTTGACCTGTGGAATGACCTGCCGGAGAGTGTCATAGCAGCGGAGTCGGTGAACTGCTTCAAGTCCCGACTGGATGCATACTGGTCAAGCATTACATGTATCTTGGAGCCAGTGACAGTTGCTACGATTGACCACATCTGAAGAACTGTCTCCATTTCAATTAATTAAGAGCGGCTAACAGGTCCAAGGCCTATCATAGCTGTATCCTATTGATTGATTGATATACAGTGATTCGTTCTCTTGCCTCCTGGCTGTTGCTGGACTGAAAACGAATCACCCAATTCTAGCAACGGTCCTTTATTAAATGAACCAACTGACAATGGATGGGTATGACATCCACCTGTGCTGGGTGCCTGGCCATGCCGGCATACAAGAAAACGAACGAGCTGATCGGGCTGCGCAGAAGGCCCTGAACTGTAATCTAATTTAATGAGTGTCTATTAGCACATAATTGATTGTCTGCTTTTACATGTAAAAGCGATGGTTTGAACAAAAAACAAACATTTCTCGCCGTGAATATGGCCTATTCTGCCGACACGCATAAAGCAACCACCAATCAATCAATCAATCAATCAAAACCTAATTCAGTCATTTTAAAGCAAAGTTACTTCAAAGTAAAGTAAAGCCCCAGTCACACCTACCCGGACGAGCCCCGGATTTTTAGCCGGACCACCCCGGACCAGTCGCCCCAACTGTCCCGGACAGCCCCGGATAAAATCGTTATTTTGGTCGTTTTTGGCCTCGCAGTCACACCTACATGGTCTAGCCCTCGCTCTAGCCCCCTGTCTAGCCCCCGGTCTAGCCCGACCACCCCCGGACTACCCTGTTTACCCACAGAGTAGTCACGGATCAGTTCCGGACTGGAAGTGGACTTGCTCCTGCTATATAAATGCAAAAACGTGGCTCATCCTGGACTGATCGTGGTAAACCAGGCTATCCGTGGCTGATCCGTGGTCATCTGGCATGTCTAGGTCTTATCCGGGCAGTCTGGGAGTGGTCCATAGCTACGTCGGGACTAGTCCGGGCAAGTCCGGGGGTGGTCCGGGTTAAACCGTGGCTGAACCGTGGCTCATCTGGGGCGAAACAACCCCGGACTGCCCCGGACTGGGCCGGACACAGCACAAACTACTCCTGGTCCACCTCCGGACTATCCGGATCACCCCCGGATCGCCCCAGACCATGCCGGATAGAGCCAGGATCGCAAAATGCCCCGGACCGCCCGGATGTTTTAAACATTTTAAAACATCCGGGGCGGACCCCGGACGAGGCTGGACCAGCCACAGATCACGACGGATCAGCCACGGATCACTCCGGATCGCCACGGACCATGCCAGATGACGGTCCGGGGCTCGTCCGGCCCCTGATCCGGGTACATGTGACTGGGGCTTTAGATAGATTATACCGATCAACCTAGTTACTTCAAAGTAAAGTAAGGTAGATTATACCGATCAACCTAGTTACTTCAAAGTAAAGTAAGGTCAATTGTAATGATCAACCTAGTTACTTCAAAGTAAAGTACGGTCAATTGTAATGATCAACCTAGTTACTTCAAAGTAAAGTACGGTCAATTGTAATGATCAACCTAGTTACTTCAAAGTAAAGTAAGGTCAATTGTAATGATCAACCTAGTTACTTCAAAGTAAAGTAAGGTCAATTGTAATGATCAACCTAGTTACTTCAAAGTAAAGTAAGATAAATTGTAATGATCAACCTAATATATTTATCTCAGTCAATAACAGAAACTAAAAACCATCGGACTATGCAACTTTACCATATTCCATTAAAGGAGAAATACATAAAGAGTTATGAGAGTGTTACACCTTGTGGAATCCAATAACCTCTTGCATCGATTTTTTAGACAATTCTTTTTCCAAATCTTCCTTTCTCGCCTGTTTGTGCCAACCTCTTCGATAATAGTTAACAATAATTTTGGAATATAATGCATAGCTTCAACAGGACTGATTCACCAGCTCCAGTCAGATGACAACAGTATCTCCAGTAAAAGTACCGGTGTTAGGTCACAACTTCAGATCTGGCACCACATCTAAAGTTTACAGTCTAGCATTAAAATAAGGTTGCATAGTCCGACGGTTTTGAGTTTCTGCTATTTTCTGAAATAAATATATTCAGTTCAACTTTATGATCTACTTGACCTATTATTATAAATGGCAAACTTTGGAGATATCTGAAGTGAAAACATGCCAAATTAATGTTGACAATCATATCAAAATGTTGACAGCATAGGCTTCAGCAGTAGCAGAGTCTATGAAATTGGCTTATCATGTCCTTCTTTGCAACAACAAATGCTTAAAGCTGCATAGTCCGATGAAATATCAAATTTTCAAAACCAAATCAATTATCTAGATTTGATTTTACATATCTAACTTAGATACTGATGCATTTGTTTCTGCATAGAAGGCAAAACTGAGTCAATTTAACAGAACCTGTTACTGCAGAAGTCTATGGTATCAGAGTTTTGGCAAGCTTGCCAAAATTAATTTTCCATGTTTGCACTCATAATATCTCAAAAGTTTACCATTTAAAATAAAAGTAACTTTGAACTAATATAAAGTAGATACTAGTAATCGATCTAAATATATTTATCTCAGAAAAAATACAGAAATTCAAAACCATTGGACTATGCAACTTTAATAAGTGCACCTGTATATGAGTTGGGTCTGTAGAATAAAATCTAGATAAATGTTTTGGTTCTGAAAAGTTGATGCTTTCATCAGACTATGGAGTTATAAGCAGAACTGACTCCCATCTGGTAGGGCGTACCTTCTCATTGAGATATGATCAGTAAAGCTATGACTTGCAACCACTTTGCAACCGATATGGACCAAAGAACCCACAGTCACTGGTGACCTCCTTGCAACCAAAGCAATGGTCGCCGACCTCTGGGTGACCATTTTGGTCGCAAAGAGGTTTTTTTAGTGCAGTAGCTGCAACATCCTTGCGACCAAATTGGTAACCACTGAGGACCATTTTGCAACCACCCCTTTTGTTGTGATCACAAAGTGGTCGCACGCAGTAATGTGACTGGAGTATAAGATAACTTACCCTCTTCACACTGCTGAAGTACTGGATCAAAGACTCCCTTGGCACCACATTCTGCGTGATCTACAACGGGTGTGTATCCTACACCACACCGCACCTGTATGTGGTCTCCGTACTCCACGTACGACTGTACAGTAGTCCATCTCACATATCCCCAGTTGCTCCACGACTGCCTCATATAGCTTGTCCCATTGCTAGAGATGGGCAATATGCATCTGTCTAAAAATAGAAATATACAGGGGGATGGAGCTAGTTACCTTAAGACATTCATGACATTTAAGACATTTTCTATTCACAATTTCTATAGATTATTCCACAAAGATACACTATTCTGATAACAATAGAAATTCTATTCTTATTCTATGGCAATTGTATTCATTTCTACATATAGGACTATACACACCAGTGGCCTACCAGCTGTGTACCGCCTGTACCAGCTGTGTACCACCTGTACTAGCTGTGTACCACCTGTACTAGCTGTGTACCACCTGTAGTAGCTGTGTACCACCTGTACCAGCTGTGTACCACCTGTACTAGCTGTGTACCACCTGTACTAGCTGTGTACTACCTGTACTAGCTGTGTACCAGCTGTGTAGCACCTGTACCAGCTGTGCACCACCTGTACCAGCTGTGTACCACCTGTACTAGCTGTTTACCACCTGCACCAGCTGTGTACCACCTATACTAGATGTGTACCACATGCACCAGCTGTGTACCACCTGCACCAGCTGTGTACCACATGTACTAGATGTGCACCACCTGCACCAGCTGTGTACCACCTGCACCAGCTGTGTACCACCTGTCCTAGATGTGTACCACCTGCACCAGATGTGTACCACCTGTACTAGATGTGTACCACCTGCACCAGCTGTGTACCACCTGCACCAGCTGTGTACCAGCTGTGTACCACCTGCACCAGCTGTGTACCACCTGTACTAGAAGTGTACCACCTGCACCAGCTGTGTACCACCTGTACCAGCTGTGTACCAGATGTACTAGATGTGTACCACATGCACCAGCTGTGTACCACCTGCACCAGCTGGTACCACATGTACCAGCTGTGTACCACCTGTACCAGTTGTGTACCACCTGCCCCAGATGTGTACCACCTGTACTAGATGTGTACCACATGCACCAGCTGTGTACCACCTGCACCAGCTGTGTACCACCTGCACCAGTTGTGTACCACCTGCACCAGCTGTGTACCACATGTACTAGATGTGTACCACCTGCACCAGCTGTGTACCAGCTGTACCAGCTGTGTACTACCTGTACTAGCTGTGCACCACATGTACCATGTGTGTACCCCCTGTGTACCCCCTGTACCAGCTGTGTTCCACCTGTACTAGATGTGTACCACCTGTACCAGCTGTGTACCACCTGTACTAGATGTGTACCACATGTACCAGCTTGTACCACCTGCACCAGCTGTGTACCACCTGCACCAGCTGTGTACCAGATGTGTACCACCTGTACTAGATGTGTACCACCTGCACCAGCTGTGTACCACCTGTACTAGATGTGTACCACCTGCACCAGCTCTGTACGACCTGTACCAGCTGTGTACCAGCTAAAGTTTACAGTCTACCATTAAAATATGGTTGCATAGTCTGATGGTTTTGAGTTTCTGCCATTTTCTGAAATAAATATATTCAGTTCAACATTATGACCTACTTGACCTATTATTATAAATGGCGAACTTTGGAGATATCTGAAGTGAAAACATGCCAAATTAATTTTGACAATCATATCAAAAAATAAATTGACAGCATAGGCTTCAGCAGTAGAAGAGTCTATGAAATTGGCTTATCATTTCCTTCTTTGCAACAACAAATGCTTAAAGCTGCATAGTCCGATGAAATATCAAATTTTCAAAACCAAATCAATTATCTAGATTTGATTTTACATATCTAACTTAGATACTGATGCATTTGTTTCTGCATAGAAGGCAATACTGAGTCAATTTAACAGAGCCTGTTTCTGCAGAAGTCTATGGTGTCAGAGTTTTGGCAAGCTTGCCAAAATAGATTTTCCATGTTTGCACTAAAAATATCTAAAAAGTTTACCATTTAAAATAAAAGTAACTTTGAACTAATATAAAGTAGCTACTAGTGATCGATCTAAATATATTTATCTCAGAAAAAATACAGAAATTCAAAACCATTGGACTATGCAACTTTAATAAGTGCACCTGTATATGAGTTGGGTCTGTAGAATAAAATCTAGATAAATGTTTTGGTTCTGAAAAGTTGATGCTTTCATCATAATATGGAGTTATAAGCAGAACTGACTCCCATCTGGTAGGGCATACCTTTTCATTGAGATATGATCAGTAAAGCTACGACTTGCAACCACTTTGCAACTGATATGGACCAAAGAACCCACAGTCACCGGTGACCTTGCAACCAAAGCAATGGTCGCCGACCTCTGGGCAACCATTTTGGTCGCAAAGAGGTTCTTTAGTGCAGTAGCTGCAAAATCCTTGCGACCAAATTGGTGACCACTGAGGACCATTTTGCAACCACCCCTTTTGTTGTGATCACAAAGTGGTCGCACGCAGTAATGTGACTGGAGTATAAACTAACTTACCCTCTTCACACTGCTGAAGTACTGGATCAAAGACTCCCTCGGCACCACATTCTGCGTGATCTACAACGGGTGTGTATCCTACACCACACCGCACCTGTACGAGGTCTCCGTACTCCACGTACGACTGTACAGTAGTCCATCTCACATATCCCCAGTTGCTCCACGACTGCCTCATATAGCTTGTCCCATTGCTAGAGATGGGCAATATGCATCTGTCTAAAAATAGAAATATACAGGGGGAGGGAGCTAGTTACCTTAATACATTCATGACATTTAAGACATTTTCTATTCACAATTTCTATACATTATTCCACAAAGATATAGTGTACTAGTATTCTGATAACAATAGAAATTCTATTCTTATTCTATGGCAATTGTATTCATTTCTACATATAGGACTATACACACCAGTGGCCTACCAGCTGTGTACCACCTGTACCAGCTGTGTACCACCTGTACTAGCTGTGTACCACCTGTACTAGCTGTGTACCACCTGTACCAGTTCTATACCAGCTGTGTACCACCTGTACTAGCTGTGTACTACCTGCACCAGCTGTGTACCACCTGTACTAGATGTGTACCGCATGTACCAGCTATGTACCACCTGCGCCAGCTGTGTACCAGCTGTGTACCACCTGCACCAGCTGTGTACCACCTGTATTAGATGTGTACCACCTGCACCAGCTGTATACCACCTGTACTAGATGTGTACCACCTGCACCAGATGTGTACCAGCTGTACCAGCTGTGTACTACCTGTACTAGCTGTGTACCACATGTACCAGCTGTGTGCCCCCTGTACTAGATGTGTACCACCTGCACCAGCTGTGTACCACCTGTACTAGATGTGTACCACCTGCACCAGCTCTGTACCAGCTGTGTACTACCTGTACTAGCTGTGTACCACATGTACCAGCTGTGTACCCCATGTGTACCCCCTGTACCAGCTGTGTTCCACATGTACCACCTGATATTACAAAAATATGTTATTTAAATGAACAATATATGTTTGATGGGGGTTTTATTCCATCGCGTTTTATTCCATTACCGAAAAAGTCTGCGCACCACATGAAAATCCTAAGCTAAGCCCCTGTACGCTGTATGTGTATATACATGTAAATTACTGTGGCTGGCGACAGGAATTCATACACAAAATGGACTAACACAAAGTAGGGTAAAAGCCAGATTTTGACTGTTTGCAATCCACAAACAATTACAATCCCTAAACCAAGAAACAACAAAAGCAAAGATTATTACTAAGACAAAATTCAAAAGATTTGAACCAAATTAGACTAGTGCTGCTCAGCAGGGTAAACCAGTATTAGCACACTTATCCATTATGGGCAGAGTAAATAAATTAATCACAAAAAGACGCTTCTGATGAGCTCAATTCGATGCAACAAATCCAGGGGCATAGCTAGGCATACGCGCATAAGCCAAAACGTCCACATCGTTTTGTCAACAACAACAAAAATTAAAAAATAATAAAGAGAGAGAGAGAGAGAGGATGCATGGAGTAGTCTGGAGTGTCGCGATTCAAGTCTAAAATGTGTAAAATCCACCAGCTTAAGCTTAAGTGGCCCCCTAAACCCCCTGCCGAAATTAGGAGGACACATTGTTAAAGGTCTAGCTACGCCCCTGAAATCTACCCGGTTTAGCACTTCACGAACATTATGATAAACATTTCCTGGTTTTATAACGGTGCCAGATTTTACCATGTGCATCAGTTGTCAATAATTTACCCTTCTATATTCTTGTGTGTATTTCAATAGTGCTCATAACAGTGGTCTGTAAATAGATGGTGGAAAACAATTGAAATGTCTAATAGGAATGAAAGCAATGCATAACAGTTGTGTATTTTAATAACCTTTACTATTTGTTCCTAGATTGCTCCTTGTAAATAACTGTGATCATTATTCTTGTTCCTTTAAAAAAAAGGGAGACTGGTGTAAATCTTTTTATTCTGCAGGATCTATTTTTTATTTAGCTCAGAGTCATTGGTCTTTTAGCCATCCAACTTTATTGGCATTTATCTAACTCAGAAAAAATACAGAAATTCAAAACCATCGGACTATGCAACTTTAATAAGTGCACCTGTATATGAGTTGGGTCTGTAGAATAAAATCTAAATAAATGTTTTGGTTCTGAAAAGTTGATGCTTTCATCAGACTATGGAGTTATAAGCAGAACTGACTCCCATCTGGGAGGGCGTACCTTTTCATTGAGATATGATTAGTAAAGCTACGTCTTGCAACCACTTTGCGACCGATATGGACCAAAGAACCCACAGTTACCGGCGACCTCCTTGCAACCAAAGCAATGGTCGCCGACCTCAGGGCGACCATTTTGGTCGCAAAGAGGTTTTTTAGTGCAGTAGCTGCAACATCCTTGCGACCAAATTGGTGACCACTGAGGACCATTTTGCGACCACTCCTTTTTTTGTGATCACAAAGTGGTCGCACGCAGTAATGTGACCGGAGTATAAGATAACTTACCCTCTTCACACTGCTGAAGTACTGGATCAAAGACTCCCTCGGCACCACATTCTGCGTGATCTACAACGAGTGTGTATCCTACACCACACCGCACCTGTACGAGGTCTCCGTACTCCACGTACGACTGTACAGTAGTCCATCTCACATGCCTCCATGTCATATAGCTTGTCCCCTTGCTAGAGATGGGCAATATGCATCTGTCTAAAAATAGAAATATACAGGGGGATGGAGCTAGTTACCTTAAGACATTCATGACATTTAAGACATTTTTTATTCACAATTTCTATACATTATTCCACAAAGATATACTATTCTGATAACAATAGAAATTCTATTCTTATTCTATGGCAATTGTATTCATTTCTACATATAGGACTATACACACCAGTGGCCTACCAGCTGTGTACCACCTGTACCAGCTGTGTACCACCTGTACTAGCTGTGTACCACCTGTACTAGCTGTGTACCACCTGTACCAGCTGTGTACCACCTGTACCAGCTGTGTACCACCTGTACCAGCTGTACCAGCTGTGTACCACCTGTACTAGCTGTGTACCAGCTGTGTACCACCTGTACTAGATGTGTACCACCTGGACCAGCTGTGTACCAACTGCACCAGCTGTGTACCACCTGTGTACCACCTGCACCAGCTGTGTACCACCTGTACTAGATGTGTACCACCTGCACCAGCTGTGTACCAGCTGTACCAGCTGTGTACTACATGTACTAGCTGTGTACCACATGTACCAGCTGTGTACCCCCTGTACCAGCTGTGTTCCACCTGTACCACCTGATGTTACAAAAATATGTTATTTAAATAAACAATATATGTTTGATGGGGGTTTTATTCCATCGCGTTTTATTCCATTACCGAAAAAGTCTGCGCACCACATGAAAATCCTAAGCTAAGCCCATGTACGCTGTATGTGTATATACATGTAAATTACTGTGGCTGGCGACAGGAATTCATACATGAAATGGACTAACACAAAGTAGGCTAAAAGCCAGATTTTGACTGTTTGCAATCCACAAACAATTACAATCCCTAAACCAAGAAACAACAAAAGCAAAGATTATTACTAAGACAAAATTCAAAAGATTTGAACCAAATTAGACTATTGCTGCTCAGCAGGGGAAACCAGTATTAGCACACTTATCTGTTATGGGCAGAGTAAATAAATTAATCACAAAAAGGCGCTTCTGATGAGCTCAATTCGATGCAACAAATCCAGGGGCATAGCTAGGCATACGCACGTATGCCAAAACGTCCACATCGTTTTGTCAACAACAACAAAAATTAAAAAATAATAAAGAGAGAGAGAGAGAGAGAGAGAGAAGGCATGTAGTAGTCCGGAGTGTCGAAAACTCAAGTCTAAAATGTGTAAAATCCGCCAGCCTAAGCTTAAGTGGTCCCCTAAACCCCCTGCCGAAATTAGGAGTACACATCGTTAAAGGTCTAGCTACGCCCCTCAAATCTACCCAGTTTAGCACTTCACAAACATTATGCCAGATTTTACCATGTGCATCAGTTGTCAATAATTTACCCTTCTATATTCTTGTGTATTTCAATAGTGCTCATAACAGTGGTCTGTAAATAGATGGTGGAAAACGATTGAAATGTCTAATAGGAACGAAAGCAATGCATAACAGTTGTGTATTTTAATAACCTTTACTATTTGTTCCTAGATTGCTCCTCATAAATAACTGTGATCATTATTCTTGTTCCTTTTTAAAAAAAGGAGAGTGGTGTAAATCTTTTTATTCTGCAGGATCTATTTTTTTATTTAGCTCAGAGTCATTGGTCTTTTAGCCATCCAACTTTATTGGCATTTACCTAACTTTTAAAATGACATTGACTAAGAAAATACAGTCACACTAATAATAAGCCAACTTCGATTAACTGCAATGGAATTTTATATAAACATACATGATTCTATATCAAATAGCTGCAAGCATTGTGGTAACAGATGGGATGTCCAAATGAGTTGAGCATCCGCCTTCCGCTTTGGTAGGTCGTGGGAGTCGAACCCTCGGGTTTGAACCCTGGCCGAGTCAAATTAATTACTTTAAAATGTATACTCGTCGCTATCTAGCCTGGCATTCACCATTACTAGGATAGGGCAAGGAGCAATGAAATGAGGAAGACCACTTGTTTGTAGTTGAAATTTCCCACTAGATCACTTTGCACCTCAGAAAAATTCAAACATGTACGCAATGTCACCATATAACATCAAATAGCTTTGCACACAAATAGAGAACATGTTTATCAATCTAATGATGATCATTTTATAAGAAGGCCATTTTCCATTTAGCAGGGCTGAGCACTAGATTGCTTTGTTGTTTCCATTACGGTTCGTCAGACATGAAATGTTTTGTAGCCAAAGTGCGTGCGTATGTAATAGGTCACTCTCCTGAAAACTGGCCCGAAGTGTCACATCTAATATTTGAATTTTTAACATTTTTTGGTTGCAAATGTAAGCTCCCCTTTACATCTATGTAAAATATAAATTGATGAGATAAAAAATAAAGGCGTAGTCCATGATTAAGCTATGTCTTATGGCAGTATGATATGTGTTGCTCAGATGTAACCAGAGTACAGTACATGACTTACCAATGCTGCAGTACAGTACGCGACTTACCAATGCTGTTTAGGACACCACACAGTCTGCTTAATAAAAATCTAAGCCGAATTAAATAATTTCATATTTAGAAGCATATTAATCATGGCACGATATACAGAAATATGTAGTGCTTATATGGATATAAAAAAAAAGAAGTAAATCCCAGCCATGCTTTATTTACTAAATAATTAGTGTACAATATTTGTGTGGCATCCACTGGTTACATCTGTGACGGAAATTTGTAATGTTATTTCTGAAGACATAAAATAATTTTGTTCTTAATTTAAGCATGCATACATGTTAATACATACTTCCGTTTTGATTTGGGAACTGTTTTGTTTGATATATCAATGCAATACAAGATGGTAGTAAGGATCCAACCATGTCCCATATGTCATGTCACAAATGGCTGACTGTAAAATGTTTTTTCTGGTACAAAAACACTTCATAACTAAAAGGACCAAAATTGCACACAGTTTATTTCATTTCCCTTATTTCCTACATCAAATCTGAACATGAATATGAAAAGTATAAAGGAAAAAATAAGTAGGAAGGTTTTTTCATTGATGTTTTAAAATCCCATCCCATGCTGACCAGTTTTCAGGAGAGTGACCCGTACACGTCCAGTTCAGCGGTGTTTGTAAACAATGAAATATGCATACAGTACCTTTTGGGCAGACTGGGAGCTGCCCTACCCAGTCGCCGTGGTCACACAGCATCCCTTCTAGATCCGTAGCGTTGTAGCCGAGATGGCAGACTGCTCGGACGCTGACACCGCTGGGCACCTTGCCGGGGTAACCGTACGGTGTGCCATCGTCACCATGGTAACCAGTGCCCACCGGGACATTCCGGATGACACATGGAGCTAAAAGCAGTGTCTGAACAATCAATTTAGTGTCACAAACAGTGTTGCTAACCTGCAGGTACTGAAAATCCTTGAGGTTTTGCGTTGCGAGCGTAGAACCTGAGTTGCGGCAGCCACAAGCTTGCTAGGGGGGGGGGGGGGGGGGGGGGGGGGGGGGGCGGGGGGGCTGGGGGCATGCCGCTTCAGAAATGTTATTTTGAATGGCTTTAAAACAGTCTATTTTAGGGAATTTCCAAGGGGCTATAAGTTGATATTTGAGCATATGTACAATATGATATTTACTTGTATTTAATCAAAAGTACAGAAATTTGTACAAAGGCACAGAAATTCATGGGATTTTGTACAAAATGTGCAAAATGTATATTGTGCTTGAACCTGTCAGACTTGCCTCAGGCATCCTCCCGACGTTAAATTATATTTATTTATAGATTTGATTCTAATTGATGTTTTCTAAATTTGATGTGTAATTATAAATGTGATTGTCAATAATATCTTTCACATTTCAGACAGATATGTGGATCATCTCAGAGAATAAACAGTCAATTCCTTGCATCTCACTGGTCCCTTGCTTCCTTTTGCCCCCGAACCATCTTTACTATAGTAATTAGAATATTAACCATCATACGAAGGGTTAAATATATATATAATTTACAGAAGAACTGAGAGAGTAGGGATAGTATGGAACACAATTTGTTGTTTTATTCAGTATTTAGACATATCATTATATATTTAATGACATGTCTAAAACGATTTTATCATATCATTAAATGTATTTAATGATCTGTTCAAATAATTTATGATATGTTTAATTATTCTATAGTTGAAGAGATCATAAAATCGATTTAATTATATCATAAAATGCATTTGAAGAGATCATCAATTGCATTTGATGATCTCTCTAAATGGTACACCATTTAAACATATGTAAAAGTATATTTGATCATTTCTTTAAATCGATTTAATGATATGATGAAATAGACTGTATTTGAACATATGTTGAAATGGATTTGATCGTATGATAAAATCGATTTAAACATATTACAAAATATTTCTGGAACTAACAAAAATTGATGCCCCCTATTACCAGAAGTATTTGAATAGATGAGAGGAAGGGGGAGAGGGAGGGGGAGGGGAAGGGGAGAGGGAGAGAAGGAGAGGGGAAGGGGGGTAGGGGGGAAAAGGACGGGGAGGTGAAGGGGGAGGGAGGGGGAGAGGGGGGGGGGGGGTACGGGAGAGTGTGCGGTAGAGGAAGAGTGGTGCGGGAGAATAGGGGAGAGTGGGGAAGACAGGAGGGGGGGAGAGGGGAGGGGGACGGGGCCGAGGGAGAGGGGCGGGGGGATAGGGGAGGGAAGGGAGAGAGGGAGAGAATGGGAGGGGGAAATGGAGAGGGGGCGGTAGGGGAGAGGGAGATGGTAGGGGGAGAGGGAGACGGTAGGGGGAGAGGGAGAGGGGGACGGGAGGAGGAGAGGGTTTGATTGATTGATTGATTGATTGGTCGTTGCTTTACGCCGTGTCGGCAGCATAGGCCATATTCACGGCAAGAAATGTTTGTCTTTTGTTCAAACCATCGCTTTTACATGTAAAAGCAGACAATCAATTATGTGCCAATAGACACTCATTAAATTAGAAAGCTCACAATCATATATTTGTGGTCAAGGGAAACAAATTCCCATAGATAAAGAAAAGTTTTATTAATAATTGATAGAATCTATTTAGTAAACTATATGAAGTGGTACAGTCCAGCTGCCCTCAAAAAGGCTAAAATGTTTTCCTGTTTTACCTTAGTAAAAAGGTCATGCATACTGTCTGCAGTGTAGAACTGTTGGCGCAGGGCCAACAAATCAACGCAACTTAGTAAATGTGTTTGAGTGTCAGCGGGGACTGACACCCAATACATTCAGGGGGAGGTTCCCCCATGAGCAGAAAAGCATGTATAAGCCACGAGTGGCCAATACAGCAGCGACTAAGGACCACTTGGTCCCGCCGACCTCACCCATGAGTCTGTGGTGGTTTTACCACAGATGGTTCAATTTCTTTAAGTTTATTAATGTTTTCATCGCACTCATGTTGCCATTTGGATTTTATGTGGGTGGCTATTAGTGGTTTCAGATCAGAGTGAGGGATCAGACACGGTTCAAGATCACAGTTCAGGGCCTTCTTCGCAGCCCGATCAGCTCGTTCGTTTCCTTGTTTCCTTGGAGGAGAGGGAGAGGGGGTCGGGAGGGGGAGAGGGGAGGGGAGGGCAAGGGGGCGGGAGGGCGAGGGAGAGGGGGACGGGAGGAGGAGAGGGAGAGGGGGATATTATCAAATGCATCCTATGTCCAGGGAGCATTCATTAGCTAGGGGTCAACTATAAGTCCTATTTAAACAGATCATCAAATCGATTTGAAGAGATCATCAAATCGATTTGAAGAGATCATCAAATCGATTTGATGATCTGTCTAAATACATTTAAACACATGTCAAAATGTATTATATTTAATCATATCATGAAATTGATTTAATGATATGATAAAATACATTTAATCATATGTTCAAATGTATTTGATCATATGATTAAATAGAATAAAAAGGACCCCGATTTAAACATATGTTCAAATACATTTCATGATATGATCAAATCGAATTAATGATATCATTAAATATGTTATATGTCTAAATCAAATCAATGACATCATTAAATTTTAATGATATCATTAAATATTTGATGAAATCATTAATTCGATTTAGACATATCATTAAATATTTAATGATATGTCTATATACTGAATAAAACAAGAAATGGCGTTTCATAGTATGGGGAGGATATATAGAACCCTGACCCTATCCTAAACCCAGGTAAAATCAATTCAACGAAGTAATTAAAAAAATTAATAAATACAAAGTGGTGCTCGTTTCCTTTGTTTTGCCAACCAGACCACTTTAGAAGTACAAGTCACGTGACCGTGACGTAACTAGTCAACGTGTCTATAAACCAGCATTATATATGCTTGAATCAATGAGGGGCCGTTCAACGTTGTCAACATTTTCATGATCATACAAAAACAAAAAGTAGTACTTTCCATACTCCCCATCTCCCCCCCCCCCCCCCAAAGTAGTACAGATCAACATTTTACATACGCATACACAAATATCAACATTTTATTAAACGATAAAAGTCGTTCATTACTGACACCCGCTCCCTCTCCCCCCACCCCCACCCCCCGTGCATTTTGTACGACTATGAAAGACCAGACAGGATATCCAAATAAGTTAAGCGTCCGTCTTCCCTTTTGGTAGCTTGTGGGATTCCAACCCACGGGATCGACCCCTGGTTACTTGTCGCTTCCTATCCAGGTGCGCAGCATTATTAGAATAACGCAAGGACTGGTTGGCTCAGTGTCAGGATAATGCGACTGAGTGGGATATCAGGTCATGGTGCTGGTGGTGTGGTCTCCCAGTGGGGCAACTCTATAAAGTCACCATGAGTGTGCACTCTCACAAGTCGGTACCCATCCTGATATTACCTTAAATGTTGTCAGGATGTAAAACTCCGACAACAAATCAACTGTACGACCATGAAAATATTGACAACTTTGAGGCGGCGCCCTAAGGGCCCATGGTCAGTAGTTTACCCGGCATGCATCGCGCATCTTGCGGCCACGTGCCGTTGAAGCATTTCACCGCGGATGGCGCCCCTACCGGCATGAGTTCAAAGTTGGCTCGGAACCCTTGACGACATCTCCGCCAACCTGTGGTCCCGTGCGGCACATGTTGCAAGGCGGACGGGTGCAAGCCATGCATGTTGCCGTTCTCAAGTTGCAGCTCTTTGCACATTCCTGAAACCAGGACAATCTAGACACCTTTTTTTTCTTCTTTAAAAAAAAAGGAAAGTGTTTTATTCATTGAATAATATCTCAGTGACAGACCACTGGTCTTCTGGCCATACAGTACAATACCTTTATCATTATGCCCCAGTCGCACTACTGCTTGTGACTGCTTGCGATCACAACAAAAAGGGTTGGTTGCAAAGTAGTCGCAAAGTGGTCCTCAGTGTTTGGAAACCTCTTTGCGACCATTATCATTGTGCAAGGAGGTTGCAACTACTGCACTAAAAAACCTCCTTCCAACCAAAATGGTCACCCAGAAGGCAGCGACCATTGCATTGGTCACAATGTCGGCGCTGACTGTGTGTTCTTAATTTGGTCCAAAGTGGTCGCAATTCATAGTGTGACTGGGGCTTTACTCTATGTCTGTCACTCTGACACAATGGCGCTTTATGCACGAGAAAAATATGAATTCAGCACAATACAAAAATTGTAAAGGACATAAATTTACATCCTTGTAAGTTGTAGACAACATGATTCGCAGGGGGGGGAGGGGGAGAAGCAACAGAAAGTAGGCTGGAGGGGGGGGGGGAGATCTGACATAAAGAAAAAAAATAGAAAAGAAAGCAAGGGCCGGTGGGTGGAAAAGGTGTCGGAGGCTCGGCAGCAGAAGGGTAAGTGAGGAGGGAGATGAGGGAGTGAGGGGTGAAGGACAACCCAGCCTAAATCTGAGCAAAAATTGCCTTGGTATGAATCAACTGCAGTAAAACCTCTCTAAATCGACCGACCTTGGGACCAACTTTAAGTGGTCCATTTAGGGAGGTGGTCGGTTTAGGCAGTTAGAATATGGTTACAATGGTATTGGTAGGACCCAACTAAGGTGATATGGGGGCGGGGTCGATTTGGGGAGGTGGTTCGTTAGGGAGGTTTTACTGTTTAAACAGGCTGTGGAGGTTCTTGTTCCAGGACTCACCGTTTATCTATATTGGTGTACAGTGAAAGAACTCTGAGAGAACGCAAAATAAAGATGGCGGCCACTGAATGCTCTTGATTAAAATTTTAAAGTCTATTAACCTACATGATTTAATAATTTAGCACTTCAAAAGTAGCAGCGTATGATAGATAAGTATCTGAACAATATACTTCTTTTTTTTTTTGGTAAATATTTTTATTCATCTGAAGACATATTTTGTCAGCGCCGGGGCACTGGTCTTCCAGCCGTCAGAGTGGTCGCATTTCATCTGTACATAGTGGAAGTGGAATGTGTTGCATTGTGTGCAGCACAACCCATTCTGAACATAAAAGAAAGTGGGGGAGCAGCCTATGCTGCATAGTGTACAGCATATGTACTCACCATAGTGCAAGGTATATGCATCATTGTGTGCAGCACAACCCATTCTGAACATAAAAGAAAGTGGGGGAGCAGCCTATGCTGCATAGGGTACAGCATATGTACTCACCATAGTGCAAGGTATATGCATCAAGATAGAGTGTGCAGTAATGTACACTAGTGGTTAAATCATATGTTGTGTTTGTATATCAGTTAGATTTGGTTTTAATAACGGTTAGTCTTTAAATAGTACCATGTTGTGCATGTATAGTGGTTTATATTGTGTGCATTGCTGGTTGATGTAGTTATTCAGTGGGGGTAATGGGTCTAAAGTAGGGGTAGTGGGTCTCGAGTCATTGAGTTATAATAGTTGTTTGTCAAATGTGGATGGGGGAGAGGGGTCCATGGGTAGGGGGGGCGGACACGCAGGGAGAGAGCAGGCATGAGAGAGGGCGAAGTCAATGGGTGGTTCACCAGGTCGTATTATATATTTGCAGTGCCAGGTTTTGGGCCTGAATAACCAGGTGAGCTCTGTATGCATTTTTAAAGGCAAGGATCGAACCCGCTTCTCTGGTTTTGGTTGGGAGCTCATTCCACATGACACTTCCTTTGTAAATCGGAGCTCTCATTAACTTATTTGTATTAGGGTTGGGCACCCAGAGCAGAGTCGATGTCCCCCTTCTCGTTACCCTGGTTGTGCGATCTATGTATTTGTTATCACTCGCATGTTTATACATCAACATCATTAGGTGTAGGTTCCTACGTACATCCAGAGTGTCCAGCCCTGCTCTGCTATGCATTTCAACCACACTTAGTATCTTGCCTTGGAATACTGTTCTGAGGGCTCTGTTTTGCGTTCTTTGTAATTTGGTCTCGCTGCTTCGTTAGTAATCCATAGATGATATCATTGTAGTCTATAATTGGTAATATTGTTGACTTGTACAGTTGCAGCGCAGTATTCTCACTTACATATGTCCTTATTTTTCTGAATGTGTTCATTTTTAGTGCCAGTGTTTGGTTAAGTCTTGCCAGCTGTTGGGTACCAGTTAGAGTCGCATCGAGAGTTGTGCCCAGGTACTTATAGGAGTTCACTTCACGGAGCACTAAGCCACCCATCTGCAGTTGTATTGGCCGGGCCCTCACCTTCCTGGCTTTGGTTCCATAGATTATGTACTCAGTTTTAGTGCCATTTAGTGTAAGTTTATTCTCATTGCACCATGTGTTCACTCCATCCAGCACCATTCCAGCCTCGGTTGCGGCTATGGCAAGGTCCTTGTTATGTATTGTTAGTGCTGCATCATCGGCAAACAATGTGAAAGATGCTTTGTTGGAAACTAGAGGTAGGTCATTTAAAAATATTAGAAACAGTAGGGGTCCCAGAGTTGAGCCCTGTGGAACTCCTGTTTTTATTTCTCGAGTGGTCGAGTTGGTGTCACTTAGTTTTGTGTATTGTTTCCTATTGCTGAGGTAATTTGTGAGGAAACTATGTGCTCTATTGCCTAGCCCAGCTCGTTCTATTTTATGCATGAGGATTTTGTGGTCGATCGTATCAAATGCCTTCTTGAAATCAAGGAAGACTGCGATAGTAAGATCACCCTTGTCTATGTTTGACAAAAGTTCATCCAGTAGAGACGCCAGTGCCCCGGTGGTGGACCTATTTTTCCTGAAGCCATTTTGCTGGTAGGTCAAATAGTTAGAAGACTCAAGGAATGTCTTAATTTGGTCATGTATTATTTGTTCTATGATCTTGCCAGGCAGTGGGAGGATCGATATTGGGCGTAGTTCACTACAGGTTTGCGGGATGTTGACTTTAGGTATGGGCGTCACTGTGGCCACTTTCCAGTCATCAGGGAAGATGCCTGTACTGATTATTAGGTTATATAAATGTGTAAATTCTGCACTCAGTGTTGTGATCGCACTTTTTATCAAAGTGGTACTGATATCCTTCATTCCTGATGATTTGTAGATAGATATTTTGTTAGTTCTATCAAGGATTTCATCCTGGGTGGTTTCCAGAAGGTCATACTTTTCTTTATTTAGTTTGGCATGGAAGGTTTTGTGTTGCTCATCCTTCTGTTTGAATTTATTGGCTAGTTTCTCACCTATATCTATGAAATAGTTATTGATTTCCTCTGCCAGTAATTCATCTGGGATTTTAATACCAGTCTCTTCACTTGCAAGGCCACTGATTCTTGTCTCGTTTTTAGGTTCGATTTGGTTTATTTCATACCAACATTTTCTGGCATTCTGTTTATATTTGTCTATCTGGACTTGATAATACGTTCCTTTGGCTTTCCTTACTTCACTCCTAGCCTTTCTGACCATACATTTAGCTATGAAATCATCCCCTGGATCTTTTGTTTTCTCAAACTTTTGGATAAAGTAATCTCTATCCTTTTGAAGCTCTAGTAGTTCATCATTAAGGTAACCTCCCATGGTGATTCTGGTGGTGATCTCGGTTAGGGGACAGTGCCTGTCAGCTGCAATAGTGATTGTTGCGTTTAGCATATCCCAACATAGGTTGGGGTCTCTCATATCCAGAAATTCTGCACTGTTTATTTCTTTGAGTGTGCCAGCCAATTCATTAAAATTGCAGTTCATATAAGAGCGTCCCCAGTGGGTGGTGATTCTTTTGTCATTTCTTATTTTTTTCTTTATTATAAATATTGGTTTGTGGTCGCTTATGTTATAGTTAAGGACTCCAGCCTTTGTACAATGTTTGATATTGGTAAGTGCCAGGTCTATTGTTTTGTTTGTGGTTTTAGTTACCCTGGTTGGCTGCTGGATCATTTGTTGCAACTCATGTTCAGCTGCAAGTTGCTTTATTCTCACTCCCATCGTAGGCCTCTTGCCATTATATTCTTCATTGAAGTCGCCAATGAGGAGTATCTCATATTGATCGATATTGGCTATATTATTCAAAGAGTCACTTATTTGCCCAATTCCTTCATTTAGGTTGCCATTTGGGGGTCTATATACGTTGCCGATGAGTATTAGTTTTGTATGGGGTCTGGTGATTACAGCCCACTGTAGTTCACTATTGCTATTTGATAGGTTATGCTCAGCATGTTTACCTGCATCAACATGGAGATCTTGCTTAAAGTAAATACCTAGTCCACCACCAGATTTGGTCTGCCCACCAAGTTGCTTTGTTTTCCTATCAGCCCTTATAAATTGGTAACCTGGTATAGATGTGAGTCTGTCTTCAACTGTTCTATTGAGCCATGTTTCTGATATAGTGAAGACATCAAAACCAGACCCGGGTAGGTCGGCTCTTAGCTGGTTGATCTTATGTGTGAGGCTACGTACGTTTAGGTGGCCAATCTTTAGTCCTGGCAGGCCCTTCAGATCTGTTAGAGGAAGTGCGCCCAGATGAGACGGTCCCAAGGGCCCCAGGCCACCATCAGTCTGCCCCCCTCCCTGGAAATACGGTCCGCCCCGTCCCCCAAAGTACCCCCTCCCCCAGTGAGTGTGAATGTGGTTGTGTATTTACTTATGTCATGGTGTATAGTGTATTCTTTGTTGGGCATGGATGCTTGCCCGGTAGTACCACCTAACAGGCATCCAGCTTTAGCTAAACCTGATATTTGGGTTTTAGCCATGATGTGGTGGTGGTTGTTGGCCTAGGCTGAGTTCAGTTTTAGTTGCGGTTTTCTCAATGGGGGTTATGATATTAGTGTATCATGTTGTAACAGGGTGCTGGTTAATTAATGTAAGGTCTACTTAATAGGTTCTTGTCAATGTTGTTTGAGTTGATGATATATGACAGTTAGACAGGGATCAGTGACAGCTGGGTGTGGTCAATAGTAGATAGTGTCACCACTTACATATTGGTAATTGGGTATTGACATTTGCTGCAGTTGGTGTTGGGTGATCAAGCAAACGCCCAAGCCAGGGCCAGTATGACAAATGTACATTAAGGACTGTTGTGAATGTGCCATATCAGGCATACTAGTTCCAAAGGTTGAGTCCAGCCCTTCCATCAGCACGAAGCTCATGCTGACCAGCTCCATCAGCACCATGAATTGAGGTGCACAGCAGTAATATTCAAATCTTTGTCCATCAACCTCTAACATACAATTATCAAGCAGTGTTACCTGTGGGCCCGGGTCAGAGGTCTACCCTTAGCATATAGAGGCATGATTATATACAGTTTGATTATATACAGTTTGCTTTGGTTGTGCTTGAAAGTGGGCACAGCAACAAGGGCACATCCACAAATAGCTTGGCATCCATGCACAGTGCTCTCAGGCATATACGTTACACATGAAGTGTAGGATACAAGGAGAGCTTGATAAATCTGACAGGGGAGTTTGTGTTCCTTGAGTCATACCAGTCAAGTCTGCACTAGCAAACCATGCATATAGAGGGCAGTCAAAAAGGCAATTTGTAGATCCAAACCGGATCAATGGCCTGGGCCAGCTGACTAACACGCCCCAATAGTAGATTCCGAAGCAGAATCAAGGTGTACAGTAGTTGTACATAAGTAAGGGTAGTAGTGCAGAAGGTCAATAAATTTATGCCCCTCATACAAATAATAACCTGCAAACATAAAACACTGTGGTCTGCGGGCCAGGTCAGAGGTCACAGTGCTTGCCAATAACATATAGAGCATTGAATACATACAGATGGGATCAGAGTCATAGACAGTAATGCCTTAGTTGTGTCCAGTGGTAAGGTGCCACCATTGATGATCACAACCATAAGGGCATATACACACAGAGTTTAACATATATGAGTGTGTGTATCCAGGCGCATAGACTGATCACACATGCTGGTTATACATGTAAAAGTCAGTCAAATAGGTAATTGGCAGATTAGAACTCAAGTATGGTTTGGATCAGCAGAATACATAACCCAAATAGTAGATCGCTGATGCGCTTAGTAGGCTAGTCTACTTGCTGTTTCAGAGTCCAGTGTTTGAGATGATGGGTCAGTGAGTTGTGGTCATGACGATCCTGACGCTGCACTCCCGGAGTTCTGGTGCTGGTAGCGGTGTCATACAGGGGGTGCAATGTTTTCTGGTCTTGGCATTGGCAATGATGACGGACAGTGACACTGGCGACGGGCAGCCGTGGTGGTGATCGGCATTGCTCGTGAGTATGCTCTACTGGATGGAAAGTGGGAGAACATTGTCAGTATTTGATTCTAGATTGCCTAGATCGCAACCATATAATGGAATATGATGCAAGCTCAAGAAGTACAAGTGTGAATTTTAATTAATTTTTTTATTTTATTTTTGTAAACCAACAACACGGGCAGAATTACAAGTACATAGTTGTTAAAAGCAGTCAAGTACTAGTTGTTAAGATAGTGTTGTATGCTACCAGTACATAGTGGATTAGAATATCTAAATAGTAGCTGGTAAGGTAGTGCAAATGAGAATTTATTTTATTCTCTTTTTATCTTTATTATTATTATTATTATTCTTTTTTTAAACAGGCGTCTTTACAACTGTACAGTTGATTAGAACAGTCAAATGCTGGTTGGCAAGATAGTGCTGCATATGCAACAACTACACAGTAGATTGGGACAGTTAGGAGCTAGATGACAATTTAGTGCAGAAGAAGATCATAAGTCTACTCAGCTTCGGGATGTGCAATGGTGGCAGGGCGTTCCAAGTTGTTTGTCAATAGTAGGATGGCCCTATCCGTCTTGGTGATCTGCTTGGCCCAGTACTGCTTAGTATGTAGGTTAGCATGGTATTCGTCGCTGGGCTGTACATATTAGTGATGATAAGTCCATTCAGAGTAGGCATGCACTCCGCTCCTTGTCCGGGTGGCCTATGCATGCATCCAAATGAATGATCACACAAGTGTCTAAACTATAGTTCCTGCTTTCCTCAGTCGGTTGTGTGATGCTATTTACGGAATTATCTGCTTGTTCCATCGCTCAGTTTTGCTTTACTTATTATGGCTCCTGCCAGCCCTGATATTGTCTCGCTTAGCTGCCAATGCATGTCCCAGTTTATTGAGCCCAGAATAGGATCTATCTCTTAGGGCTCTGCTATGAAGGGTGGCTCCAATTCCGAAATATGTGTCGTTGGTCGCTTCATTTAGTTTAATGTGGCCAGTAGCCACAAGCATGTCTGCCAAGTCAGGATTTTGATCAAACTTTTGATCAATGACCCTTTTTAGGATGACTTCTCTGCTGTGTCGCCATTCAGCCGATTCTGGTATCTGTTCCGCGATGCGCTTTGCTTCCATTGGTGTTTGGGCAGCCAGCACCTGACCCAGTTTTTCCTTGTCGTTTGCCAAGTGGCATTTTGCTGCCTGGAGGCAGTGTTCGGCTGTTGGATAAACCGCGTTATCATCACTGATCGGCGAAGGGTGGAAGTTGGATAGGAATGAGTGTTCTGAGTGAAAGTAAAGTTCCTCATGTATTTCAACTGTTTTAGCCTTGGATAGTGAGAACCTTTCTGGGAGGGAGGCAGCATGCTTAAATTTGTGACCATCAATCACAATGCCGTCGCTGTGCACTCTAACCTCCGCACCACTACTTCTAGCAAGTACTGCAACTGACCGGAATTCCTCACGGCACTTGCGTGTGGCCTGGGTCACATCATCATTAAGATAGATGCCAGCATATCGATCTGACTTGTTTAGCTTTGCCCGAGCAAAGTAGAAGGCATTTCTAGCAAGTACAGTCTTGAATATGATCATGATTGGTCTGGGTCTGGTGGCTGTGTGAGCATTCCTATGTGAGCTAGCTTGATTTGCATATGGGCGATTTGGTAATTTCCTACCGATCCTATATGCTGCTCCTATGTCTGGCATTCCAACACCTGTGGGGCTAAGAAATCTGATCAGAGCCGTCATGTATGCTTTCAGGTCTTCTGTCTCATCTTCTTCTTTCCCATCCAGTCTAATGTTGCATAGCTTTGCATTATTCTCCAACTCATTCACCCGCTCGGACAATAGTTTGTTAGACTGCCGGGTTAATTTAAGATCATGGTTGATGATGCGGAGAGACCGCCTGTCCTTTTCCCTTTCCTGGTTGCTAGTTACTAACAGAACCGACAACCTTGCTACTTCGGCAGCTGTCTCTCCGGCCATCGATTTCACCTCTCTAATGCTATCATCCACCCTTGCCTCCATTCTATCAAACCTCGCCAAGATCTGGGTAAGTGCTGAGTCAGCTATTGCTTCATTTGTTTTGTGTGGTGATCTGATGGGTGACCCAGTTACTGGTGGGGATGGGGCAGTATTGGGGAATGCAGAAGCTGATCCCAGTGAGGCCTTACCACGCGTCCTGGATTTCTCACTAGCAGTTTTTTGTGACATCATGGATGAGTGGTGCTCACACAAATTAAATGTATATCTGAGTGTGCTATTTGGCTCAGGCTGCTTAGATTGGGAAATCATGCTGATACGTCTCCTGACACTTTCTCTATGAGGTTGTTTAGGTGCCCTGGCATAGATTCAATTCAATTCAATTCTTTATTTCAGACTCAGAATTATGGTAGTTACATAATTTGGTCCATAGTAGGTAGATATAAAAATTAATGTGAATAGGATAAAAGTAATAGTATGAATACGACCATACTAACCAATATCAAAATGTTGGTCTACATACTGTAGTTTGTACCAATGCCTCCATATGGCAGAGGTAAATCTGAGATCATTCTCTTCTATTTTCATAACTACCTGTATTATAACATTTTCTGACTTGTCAAGTCTAGTAATAAACTTGAATATTAGATTCCTGATAACAGCCTGAAAGGCTGGCACATCAATATTGGCAAACAGCTGACTAGCACTGTGATATCTAGGTAGATGGAGTAATAACCTCATAATGTCATTATATGCTACATTCAGTTTTCTAGTACTATACATTCTACAGTTCCACAAATCTGGGCAGTATACAAGGGAGTACAGAAAATTCTAAATAAATTTACCTTGACATCAGCTGTACACATATGAAATTTCCTGTCTATTAATATCCCTGTCATCTCTAAAGTCATCAGTCATAAAGTGTCCTAAGTACTTGACTTCAGTAGAAATTGACAGGGGAGCACCGGTTATATGGTGAGATTATTACCAAGTTATCGGCATACATTTATGGTTGGCTCAGTGTCAGACAAATAAGTGTTCACACTTCCTGTCTACCATTCGCTATTTCGCTATACATAAGATGATTTAGAAGTAATAATCCATTAATACATCCAGTTTTACACTGATTTAATCTTTTCGACAAGTCATCCATATAACATTAAATAAATAGGGGGACAATATCCCTCCTTGACGTACACCATTACTGACTTGGAAGGGTTCTGACATGGCATCACCCCACCTGACTACCATTGATTTGATTGGGACCAGACGGGATGGCCGAATGAGTTACAACGTCCGTCACCCATATGTTGGTAGACCATGGGATTGTGGGTTCAAACCCTGGTAGAGTCAAACCAATGACTTAAAAATTGATACTTGTCGCTTCCTAGACAGGTGCTCGGCATTATTTGGATAGGGAAAGGACTGGTTGGCTCAGTGTCAGGATAACTGATAACAGTGTGACTGAGTCAGATATCAGGTCATGGTGCTGGGGGCCTGGTCTCCCAGTGTGGCAGCACTATAAAGTCGCCATGAGTGCGCACTGTCACAAGTCGGTACCCGTCCTTATATGACCTTAGATGTTGCTAGGACATAAAACAACAACAAACAAACCACCGATTGGTGCGAATACCAAAATATTAATATTCTGATTAGATAGCCTGGAGTACCACGCTGCACTAGTTTTTCAAACAGTTTTGCATGATTCACTCTATCAAATGCCTTAGAGGCATAAAGAAAACACAAAACACAGTAGAATTTAAACTATGATACTTCTGTATAATCTCCTTAAGAGCATAAATGCACATATCTGTCCCATGCTGTCGCTTGAAGCCATATTGATTATCATTTGTTTTTAAATACAACTCCAGTCTATCTAGCAGTACATTTTCAAATATTTTGGACAAAATACTAGCAAGTGCTATAGGTCTATAGGTATCCTTACTGTTAATCCTTCCCATTTTGTCCTTAATTACTGGTACAAGAATAACAGAGATCATAGTATCAGGTAGAGTTCCATGTATGAGAAAGCCTGTGAGCCACATAGCTACCATGGAAAAACTCTTGAGCTGGCATATTTGAGATGCTCTGCATGAATATTGTCAGCACCACAAGTCTTGTTACTATCAAGTTTTAATATGCCTACATAGAGACAGTGCTGTGGGAGTGACTAGGAATCCCGTGATATGATTTCACAAAACGGGGTTTCCAAGTAAAAGTAAAGTTTGTTTTATTTAAGGATGCCTCTAGAGCACATTGATTTTTATCATCGGCTATTGGACATCAAACATATAGTCATTCTGACATGTTCCTTTGGAGGAAACCCGCTGCCACCACATAGGCTACTCTTTCCGATAAGCATCAAGGGGTCTTTTATATGCACTTTCCCACAGACAAGACAGCATATACCACATCCTTTGATGAACCAGTTGTGGACCACTGGTTGGAACGGAAAATAGCCCAAACTGCAAATGGATCCACTGAGAAGGATCGATCCGATGACGGACAGCTTCACAGGTGGACACTCTACCGCCTGAGTTATGTCCCGTTCCCCTTAAACTGGATTTCCAAAGCAAAATATCTTTCAAACAACCAGAGGGAATGCATCAATGAGTTTACCTAGCAACAGTTGAGGTCATATTAAGACTGCTCTATAAAATGATCGGGGAGGTTACATCATCTTATCGCGCCATCGGATGTGGTAGCCGAATTAGTAAGGTCAGGGGTTTGAATCACGGCCGAGTCAAACAAATGAATTACAAAATGTATACTTGTCGCTACCTAGTCTGGTGCTCAGGACTAATAGGATAGGGCAATGATTGGTTGGCTCAGTATCAGGATAATATGATATGGTCATGATGCCAGTGGGGTAGCACTACAAAAGTTGCCATGAGGGCGCACTGTCACAAGTCTGTACCCATCCTGATATGACTTTAGATGTTGCTAAGATGAAAAACAACAACAAACACAACAGCAAATCTCACTATTATAGTATTAAGCATAACATATATGCTTACATGGAATCTTTTATGCGCACGTCGCTAACGCATACCGCATCGCATACCGCATACCGCATGTCAGTAATGGACTCTATATGTACAGAAACAGCATACGACATGCAGGCTGTGAATGTGGGGAGGGGGCGAAGGAAATGAATGTAGACGCATTAGCATGATTCCATCTGTTCGGAAGCGGCTGCAGTTTTTCATATGGATTCATGTGCGGTAAATTGAATTGGCCCATGTAGTGATCGGTGTGGCATCCGAACACAGAGTCGCATACCGCTTCAGTTTATATGGAATCCTAGTTGATTTGTTGTAGATCGTGGCGTTCGAACCCACGGATTCGAACCCTGGTCATGTCAAACCAATGAATTAAAAAGTTATGCTTGTCGCTTCCTAGCCAGGCTCTCTGAATTATTAGGATAGGGCAAGGACTGGTTGACTCAGTGTCAGGATAATGTAACTGAGTGGGATATCAAGTCATGGTGTTGGCAGCGTGGTGTCCCAGTGGGGCAGCACTATAAAGTTACCATAAGTGTGCACTGTCACAAGTCAGTACTCATCCTGATATGACCCTAGATGTTGCCAGGGCATAAAACTCCAACAACCAACCAACCGTAGCAGAAGGGTGGTGCGACGTTCCAGTGGCCGTTCTGCAGACACATGCTGGTAGTCTCTCCAATTCTCGTCGCGTTCTCGTGGCACCTGCCCACGTAGAAACCGCAATGAAGCAGAACGGGACTGATACGAAGGGCTGACACGGTGACAATGGAGGCATTCGACTGGGACCTTTCTATCCGCAAGATTTATGGATGGAGCGGATGGAGCCACAAGACACATTTGATTCATATGTATAGAAACCCACTTCCAGTCCCAGTCGAATAGGAATTTGTAAAGAAATATTTTGATATGGGAATATAGAGGCCCGGTCGAATACATCCAGTGATAGAGAGAGTTTGTAATTCCAGCTGCGTGGTGCATTGTGGGATGCGCAAAAGCAAAAACAAACCCGCACCGAAGAACATGGTTCATGGTGATGCAGTGAGTGCTGCTATGGAATCTTTTTGTTTGTAACAACATATTTCAGCTACAGCTTAAAAGTTGGAATGACATAATTGGGAAAATGTTGTGCAGGTGTCACGGTTTAGATTCTCAGTGGGTTTCGAGTCTATGCTCGGGGTTCTGCGCATGCGTGTATTCAATTAACACGACGCGGGCGACTCGGGTCACCCGAGTTGCTAGAAATTCAAATAGAACACCAGTGGAATTGACAAAAACACGTGCCGTGTGCAAAACGACCCGACCCCAGTAACCCACCTCTTGCCTGGGGTTGGCTAGGAGCGATGACGTCACATTTGTGCGTCAAAAAGTCGATCGGGTCACCCGACTTTATTAATCGAACACGCTGAAATGCCGTTAGATTTTGATGCATGCGCAGAACCCCGAGCGTAGACTCTAAACCCACTGAGAATTTAAACCGCGACACTGCGAACACTTCTTGCCATTCCCGGCTGAGAGTCCTATAACCATTAGGTTATCTAGGCTCCCTGATGCAATCACTTTATCCACACTTACATGGCTTCAAAAATAAAAACGTTTTTTTTTTTTTACCTGAAATCTAAAATTAGAATCATCTTAGTTTTATAGACATGTAAATCTGAGCCAAACTAACCTGAATATGACAACGGAGCCATACGCTTGTCTCTTGCCTAAGTACTGTGGGCGATACCCGTTGTCCAAATGCCTTATTTCCCTGCACAAACTTTCTGGTGGTGGTGGTGGCGGGTGGGGGTGAAGGTGGAGGATAGAGAATAAACATTGTTTTTTTTTATCAATTCACGATCCGACAACCTTTAAATTTTTCAACAATTCACAAAAGCAACACTTGTGTGAAGTTCTTTTCGGGTTAACCCGCATCTGACAACACTTCTCCAGAGTCATAGCTAGGAAATTTATTTAGAGTTGAAATGTGCTTGGGGGAACAGATACATTCTTTGAATGAACAAGTGCGATATAATTTTATTTGCTCATTTGTAATTAATAACAAATCTTTGTTTGAATTTGTTGTGAATGTTAAAATGATGTTCTGGATTTGTGTTTGGTTTCCCACTCTCCACAGGACATTTGCACGTATTGCTTAATTTTCTACGCGAACAAGGAGCTCTTATGAAATGGGTTTTATTCAAACACGGTAGTCATCAGGTTGCAAGAGAAAGCCATCACAGGCAGCAAGTCAAGTAGGTAGTATCATAATCACAAGAATGAAAGTATTAATCAGTAATAAGTCAATAGCGGCAGTAGGCCAGTAGGTTGTATCAGATGGACAATAGTCAGTGTACAGTAATCAGTTATGAAAGTCAATCATGGAAGTAGGTCAATAGTGAGCATGATAGGTCTCAGAGTCATTGTTCAGTAAAGCGTATGAATGTTGGATCATGCTGTAACTCGAGTCGACCCCTCAACCCTTAATGATTGTTGTTCGTTGTTGTGGGATGGGTGGCGGCTGAGTTGGAAGTGAGCTGCTCGTGCGACTGCCGAGGTGGAAGTGACAGTCTGGTGGCTGGGGGTTTGCGAGGAAGGGCGTGGCATGACGTCACGAGTCTCGCAGGGGCGGGGTTCGCGAGAATTCCGGTAGGGGAGGGTCCGGGACTCGAACCCAGGGGGGGGGCCACCGTGGCGGCTCCTTGTTCGCGCGCAAATTACCCATGGTGGCGGGCCACCATGAACAATTTGTATAAGATCAAAATCAAAAAGTGAAATAGTTTTTTTTTCCTTTTCTCTCAACTCTGGTATATAGGCACACAATGTGAACCTTCATATGAACATGGATTCTGCTATTATTTGGAATGTTTATGCAGTTATTTTTTAATGTTTTCACTATTGGTGTCCATGTCACAAATGTGATACAGGAGAACCCCGTTAAACCAAGCTCGGTTAAACCAAACGATCGGTTAATCCTAACTTTTTTCGGCGGCCCGGCAAAATACTACCATTTATCATATAAAAAAGTTGGTTAAACCAAAGTCGGTTAATCCAAACTATCGGTTAATCCAAACAAAATTGTCGGGCCCCAGGCCACTTCCGGTATGGTTAAACCAAACTTTCATGTGGTTATAAGTTCATCTGAGACTTTTTTATATGATAAATTGTAGTATTTTGCCGGGCCGCCGAAAAAAGTTTGGATTAACCGATCGTTTGGTTTAAATGAGCTTGGTTTAACTGGGTTATAGTGTATATACATAAAAATCAATAATCAAAGTGTTCACATACATTGTATATTGCATTCATAATACACCTGAGTTTTTGCCAAAGCCAAGTCAAAGTCGAAACCAAAGCTCGGTTCAACCAATGATCGGTTAATCCAAACAAATTTCTAGGGTCCCTTCAAGTTTGGTTTAACGGGGTTATACTGTATCCAGTTTCAGAGAAGGACCCAAATGCACCACAGTCTCATGTGGGGGGGGGGGGGGTCGGTGGGACCAAGTGGTCCTTAGCCGATGCCGTATTGGCCACTCATGGCTACACACGTTTCCTGATCAAGAATGTAAATTGTCCCCACTGACACATTTTACTTAAACTGTAGATTTTATGGCACTGCGCCAACAATTTTACACTGCAAACAGCAGGCATAACCTTTTAACTAAAGTAATACAAGAAGACATTTTATCCTTTTTGAAGACAGTTGGTCTGTACCACCTCATATAGTTTATTAAACCAATGTTATCAATTAATAATACTTTCATCTAGAATTGTATTTGCCATGACCACAATTTATATGATTGTGAGTTTTTTAAATTCATGAGTGTCTATTGACACGTAATTGATTGTATGCTTATTCATTATATGTAAAAGCGATGGTTAAATAAAAAAAATACATTTCTCGCCATGAATATGGCCTATGCTGCCAACACGGTGTAAAGAAACCACCAATCAATCAATCATGACTGTAGAGACATGCTATTTGTAACTCATCGGGTTATTTAGGGGTCGTCCAAAGTTGTCAACTTCTTCAAGGTAGTAAGTGGCGTTCTCTGTGGCGGAGTGGTTAGAGTGTCTGACTTTTTTCTAGGTCAGACTCCTAATCTGAGGGTTGGCGGTTCGATTCCCCGTGCCCCCAGCTTTGCCAATTTGGATTTCCACCGCTGTGTATAACTTACAGCGTCATCAAAGGCCGGTTGCTCTCATACCATGTCTATGTGGTTTGGGAGGTTAAAAATCACTTGGGTCGGTAAAAGTGTAGGCTCGGGCTTTCTATCGACCAGCAGTGGAATGGGGAAGACCAGTCGTCTGTGACTGGGATTTCCCCTGCTTGGGACAACTAATGTACCAAAAAAAAAGAAAAGAAAAAAAGAGAGACAAATAAGTGTTCACACTTCCTGTCTACCATATTGCTATAAAGAGTACTACTTTTTCCAGACCCTCCCCTCACCCCCCCACCCCCCACCCCTCACCCCAAAAGTAGTACACATCAACATTTTACTACAGACTCCAATATTTTGGGAGGTCATGGGATTCAAACCCCATGTTTGAACCGTGGTTGAGTGAAGCTATTAACTTAAAAATTGACACGTGTGGCTACCTGGCCTGGTGTTCGGCATTACTAAGATACGGCCAGGAGGAGTGGAATGAGGCAGACCAATTGTACGCAATTGAAAATTCTTGCTTGATCAACTAATATACTATCATGGAGATGATGAAAATGGGAAATATTATGCCTAGGACAGGATTCGAACCCATACGTCTTGCCACTCCGGGGCTAGTGTGCTAAGCATTACGCTGCCTAGGCTCCCTGATGTAATCCCTCTATCCACACATACCTGTCTATGTGGTTCCTTGCCAAAAGCCTACTACAATAGGCCTTCCAAACAAAACAAAATCACAGAAAAATATCATCATTTTATTAAGCGCCAGAAGCCTACTACAGAAGGCCATTAGGCTACACTACCTAGACTCCCCCCTACCCCCCCACCCCAAAAAAAAATCAACGAAAAATATCATCATTTTATTAAACGTTAAAATGTCATAGGCTACTTTACTGACACCGCCCCTACCCCCCGTTGTACGCTTTGTATGACCGCGAAAATGTTGAAAACTTTGGACGGCCCCTTACTATAATAAGCTCCCTGATACAATGTGTATGCTAGCACCGGAAGGATGGCCGTGCTCTTACCTACACATGCCGGCAGGGCAGGTTCCCAGGCACCACTTCCGGTGCAGGTGGTGGTGGCTGACCTGGCTGACCCGGAAGTGCTTATGACGAAGCCAGCGTTGCACGTCATTGTTGCTATGTCCATGAAGCAGTTTCCGGTGGTACTCAAACTGCCCTGCTCGGGATCGTCTAACCGACTGCAGCAGATCTCTGCAAACACGCAAAGCATGTGTCGCGTGTTGGTGATGAAAATTGGAAATATTGCGGCTAGAGCAGGTTCCGAACCCACACTTCTTGCTATTCTCGGGCTAGTTAGATCAAAGATTCACCTCATACTTGCAGTAGGGGTGAACACCAACCCATTAGAAAAACTGGCGAAAAATATCTACATGCTGGGTAAATGAAATGAGCAGATAAATTCTTAATTTCAAAAGCAAAATATATTCTTCATATATATGTTAATATTAACCAACACCTTTTGATCTGAAAAATATAGTAAAACATGTAGTTTAATGGATTATTTAAAATGAAATCAACGTCATTCTATGGTTGCCATCTTGTCTTTTTACATTCTCTCTCATTTCACCAACTCTGTGCCGATATAAGCAGCCATTTGATACTGGAACCAGAGATTCCACTTCCTGTTCCATACTAAAGCAGTTTTCGCCGGTATTTAGACTACATTGTTATTCACGGAGGGAGTTCAAATCCTTTTTTGATAATGATTCATAATTTTTAAACGGCTGGATGAGACTGGAGTGCAATAGACTGGAGTGCAATAGCTGGAACAGGTACTGACTTGTGACAGTGCGCACTCATGGCGACTTTATAGTGCTTCCCTACTGGGAAATCCAGGCTTGACTGGCCACCCGTGACACCGCTATCCTAACTCAGTCACACATTCTCCCTGACACTGAGCTTAACCTTGCCATATATCCTCTTAAAAGCTGCAGTAGTCCAAGTGAAATTATCAAATTATTTTAGAACACATAACCCATTAATCTAGATTTGATTTTGATCATATCTAACTTACTGATGCACTTATTAAGCATTTGTTTCTGCGTAGAAGGCAATACTGAGTCAATTTAACAGGACCTGTTACTGCAGAAGTCTATGGTGTCAGAGTTTTGGCAAGCTTGCCAAAACTAATTTTCCATGTTTGCACTCAAAATATCTTAAAAGTTTACCATTTAAAATACAAGTAACTTTGAACTAATGTAAAGTAGATACTAGTGATTGATCTAATATATTTAGCTCAGAAAAAATACCGAAATTCAAAACCATCGGACTATGCAACTTTAATGTTGAGTGTCAGGCTAGGAAGCGACAAGTATCAATTTTAAAGTCATTGGTTTGACTGGACCGGGAACCAAACCCCCGACCTTCCACACGCGAGGCCCAGGCTCTACCTATTCGGCCAGCGCGCCCGGTGTGCTGCCGGTGTCGCAGTTTGAGCACCCTGCCAGTTTGAGCTGACTGTCAGTTTCATGCGCATGCATCAAAATCTGACAGCATCATCATTAACCTTATGAATTTAATATAATCTTTTTGGTAAAGATGTTTTCTATATGTGTACCAAGCGATTTGTTTCTAGGTGGTGTGCTTTTAGAGATATTTCACTTTTCCTGTATTTTCTGTATGAAGATTGCTCACAACCATTGACAATGCCTTGAGTTTGAGTGTATGCAGTCAGCTGAAACTGGCAGGGCGCTCAAACTGCGACATCGGTACCTACTTCTACAGTGAGGAAGGGGCTGGCTCCACTGTCCGTTCACAAGGCACGTGGTGGCCGAGGCGCCCCCTCGTGAGTATCCGTCGTTACAGTGGAACCGGATGACGCTCCCTCGGGTGTAGACAGACGAATCTTTCCCGCCATGCACTGGGGTCCCAGGGTCACCACAACTTTTTGCTGGTAAAAGAAAACAAATATATGTGTTGCATAAGCATTATGCGAGCATAAAGGCGCAGAAGGAAATTTATTACTATTATTATCCATTTAATATCCATTTATTACCAATTACTATTCACAATGTATTTGCTCGGGTCCTTACATCCTGGGACCGGTGGCGTCACCACCGGCCCAAACCCTAACTGCGGTTGTGTACATTGTCACTCGTGCCTGAGAATTTGTTCTTTTATTAGGCGAGGGCAAGATATTCCCTATGCCAGAGAATACATCATCTCAACCCCGACAAGTTTGTTGTTGTTTGTTGTTGTTTTACGTCCTAGCAACATTTAAGGTCATATCAGGACGAGCCCCCCCGACAAGTAACTGCTTTTATGTGCTGTATAATTTATTATGCGAATATTATTCAGTGCACCTAGCAACACAAATACACTGAGATATGCGTTGAGCAATTTCTATGGCTGGTCTACCCGACCCTCCGTTCCTTATTTTTTTAAAGAGAAAATTGTTGGCAGCGAGTGATCCTCAGCAGCACGTTCGCTGCTTATAAACCCACCAGGTCATGATACTAGTCATACCTGGAGGCATGGACAACTGGTTCCCAAGCTGCTCAAGCTACTCTAAATACCAGAAACCGAGCAATGGTGCCCTACTATCCAGGACATCAAGTACACAAGTGGGTACCCATCCTGATATGATGACCTTAGATGTTGCCAGGACATGAAACCCCCAACAAACTTCAACTTCTGCAACGCCTCGTGTAGGGCTTGTGTGCTTACATTTACACTCCAAGTCCATGGCGGCCCCCTTCCACTGGTACCCGGACAAGGTGGAGATGCACACCACATGGCTGTTTCTGGGAGCCGTCTTGTAGAAGCCCCACGTGCAGCTCAGCTGTTATTAAGGCCAAATCAAAACAATTTAATCAGTGGTCGTCCACGCCCATGCTTGCAAATTCACTCGCCGCTGATTTATTTGAATAAATTCTTTTTTTTTTAACTGTTAAAAATTCATCGGCCTAACAGCAATTCAACTTTCGTAAGCACACAATCTGTGAAACATAGTTACGTATTATGTTTATGTCATATGCCAGAATTCTTTTTTTTTTAACCTACAAAAAACGTCCAGCCAATTCTGATTTGTGTGATCAATAGGACGATCACCAACTCTTTTTCCCATTTGGCCTAATTATGCAAAGCATTGGAGCGCTAAGCTCTGCTGATTATGTTCATGACATACCAGTGACAGTTGCTACAATCAGGCAATCACCACATCTGAAGAACTGTGTCGATTTCTATTAATTAAGAGCGGCTAAAAGGACCAAGGCCTATTATAGCTGTATCCTATTGATTGATTGATTGATACCAACGCAACCAAAGACCCTATAATACTAAGATGGCTCAGTCAGCCTGTACTGTGTAATCAAAATGATCAAACCCACCACTTGGTGCGCTGGCTGTTCTCTTGGTTAAACAGGTGCTATATTATATGTATGAATGTATATATGAATGTGAATGATGTGTGATGATGGCGATGCTGATGATGATGCTGATGATGATGATGTGTATTTGTTCATAGCAATCTCATATTGATGTGTATTCATATTTACCTATCTCATGTATAATATAATTGTATGTGTTTACATGTGAAAGACCAACCAGCAGATGGGCTGATCAAACCCACCACAAGGTGGCACTGCGAAATTTGCATTACCATGGGAGAGAGGGAGTGAGCCGTCTTAGTATTATAGGGTCTTTGTTGATACCCAGGATAGAGTAACACTAGAATATTCCTATTGAACTGACTTTTATATACTCCGTGTCTAACTGCAACTGACCACACCTTACATCAAAATGTATTACAACTGGACCAAATGAATACAGAAGCTAACTTCTGCTTATATTCTAAATAACATGAAACTACTCACATCGATCAGACTAATATTGGTGTAGCCATATGACACTACTGTTGCCATATACTGTGGACCTTGTGGGTGACTATCACACATTCATTGTGCTATATGCCATTTTTGTATAAATAATCCCGAATTGAAAATGGCTGGAAGACCAGTGCTTTGGCACTGACAAAAGAAATTATTCAACAGAATAAATAAATTTACCAACAATAATAAAAGTCCTATATTCAATCAAAATATGCTAGCATTGTACACGTGCATTGGGACAGGTCCCCCAATAGCCGATGTTTACCTATCGTGCTAGGGGGGGGGGGGGTCATTAAACAAACAAAAAACAAAAATGGGACAGGTCATTATATAGTTTGTTTATTTGTTGTTTTACATCCTAGCAACATCAACGGTTGTATCAGGACAATCATATATAGAGATGATGGTAAAGCTTGAGGCGACCAGACGGGATGGCCGAATCGATAAGAGCGCTGACTGGCTTACCGTGAGGGAGATCGTGGGTTCGAACTGCCACTGAGTCAGATCGATGTATTACAAAATTGATACCTCGCTACCTAGCCTGGCGCTCAGCATTACTAGGATAGGGCAGGGACTGGTTAGCTCGGTATGAGGATAATGTGACTGAATGGGATATTGGATCATGGAGCTATGTTTGCCTGGCTCTCCTAGTGGGGCAGCACTATAAAGTCGCCATGGTTGCGCACTGTCACAAGTCGGTGCCCGTCCTGATATGACGTCACTAGGATAGAGAGAGAACGAGGGTAGAGAGAGAACGAGAGAGAATGGGAGAGAGAAAGAGAGAAGGGGTAGAGAAAGAGAGAGAAGGGCAGAGAAAAAGAGAGAAGGGGAGAGAGAAAGAGAGAAGGGGAGAGAGAAAGAGAGAAGGTGAGCAAGAGAAAGAGAAGGAGAGGGAGAGAGAGAGAAGAGGGAGAGAGAAAGAGGGAGAAGGGGAGGGAGAGAACGAGAGAGAAGACGAGAGAGAAACAGAGAGAAGGAGAGGGAGAGAAAAGGAGAGAGATGGGGAGAGAAAGAGAGAGAAGGGAAGAGAGAAAGAAAGAGAAGGGGGAGAGAGAAAGAGAGAGAAGGGGAGAGAGAAAGAGAGAAGGGGAGAGAAAGAGAGAAGGGGAGAGAGAAATAGAGAGAAGGAGAGCGAGAGAAAGAGAGAGAGAAAGAGGGGAGAGAAAGAGAGAGAAGGGGAGAGAGAGAAAGAGAGAGAGAAAGAGAGAAGGGGAGAGAGAAAGAGAGAGAAAGGGAGAGAGAAAGAGAGAAGTGGAGAGAGAAAGAGAGAGAACGGGGAGAGAGAGAGAAAGAGAAGGGGAGAGAAAGAAAGAGAGAGGGGAGAGAGAAAGAGAGCGAAAGAGAGAGATGGGGAGAGAAAGAGAAAAAGGGAGAGAGAAAGAGAGAACAGGGGAGAGAGAAAGAGAGAAGGGGAGCGAGAGAAAGAGAGAAGGGGAGAGAGAGAGAAGGGGAGAGAGAAAGAGAAGGGAAGAGAGGAAGAGAGAGAATGGGAGAGAGAAGGGGAGAGAGAAAGAGAGAGGAAGGGAGAGAAGAGAGTGCTTTGTAAAAGGTATGAGAGAGTTTGTATGGAATCTGGGCCGCGTTCAGGGTATGCTTCCGAGTCGACTCCGAGACAGCTCCATGACGTCTTTTTGGCCTATTTACGTTCAGGGTCCGCCTCGGAGATGTCTCACTTTTCAGACAGGAGGCAAAAAGTGCCTCGAAAATGGCCGCCGGATTCAGTGGTTTCAGCCAATCAGAGCCCTTCTTTTCAATTGCAAATGGCTGCACCCTATGGAGGCCGCCATTTTCAAGGCACCTGCCAGCTAAAATCGTTCAGACTAGCGTGCCATCAGGAATTTCTCCGAAGCATACCTTGAACGTGGCCCAGGTTTGATTAGTGTTCTGTTTGACGACTGCTTGTCAAAACAAAGATATGGTGCTATGAGAGGAACTGTACTAAGCACGACATGGGCCTGTGTGCATCTTGAAAACCGTCCAAATAAGCATGACTGTCCAAATAAGCATGACTTAATTTATGCAGTCCCCTCAGTTCCTGTATGCTTTCAGTTAGAACAGCGAGTTAGAACAGTGCTATATATAGCGAGCACGTTCACGACTCAGAACGTCGAATCCAATCAGATACTACCTTATAGAGGCTTGATGGGCCCAAGAGTTCGCGAATATATAGGCTACCCTGTGCTAAAACAAAAGAATGCTTGCATTTGATATCGGAATATGTTCATGGATCTATTAATATGTTTTATTCACAATTTTTAGAAGCACTGGAAAAGCAGAATAGACTGGCAAAAACAGCAAGCAGAGATTATGAGAGTTTGTCAGTTTGCCAGTTTTTTTCTGTCATGGGGAGCGCCATTTTGGTCTTGGGACTATAACCAACAAGCCTTCTGATTGGACAGTCTGAAAGGTAGTATCTGATTGGATCCGATGTTTTGAGTCGTGACCGTACTGATTAGTTTGCCGCGCAGATATACAGGTACAGTAAAACCTCTCTAAACCGACCGACCATGGGACCGACTTTAAATGGTTCATTTAGGGAGGTGGTCGGTTTAGGGAGTTTTTTTATAATTCGGTACAATGGTATTGTATGGGCGATCGTTTGGTACCCAAATAAAGTGATCAATACAGGGGGAGTGGCCGATATGTGGAGGTGGTCGGTTAGAGAGGTTTTACTGTAATATTTGTGCACATTGGCAATAAATGATATTGCAGTTCATGTTAGGCTTTACAAAATAGCTAAACATTTCCATTTATCCTGGTCCCTAATTCAGAATAAAATAGATATTTTGCTACATGTAAAGGCTAATACATAGCACCTCATACATACCTTCCCGACTGTTCCTACTGGGTATTTGTCCTGCAGCACCTTGGGAAGTCCTTGAATAGCAGTGTACAATGGGACACTAAACACACTGCATCCTTCTGAAACACAAAGTGTCAGTTTAATAGCAATCTACCCCATTCTAAAACAAAAGGCATTCTGCACATCATTATGGTTATGCCATAAGCAGCGTCGGCCCTAGGGTTGCGGGCGCCCTGGAAAAGCAGAAATTTGGCGCTCTTACAAGTATAATTTTTACAATATAGAATTTTTAGAAATTGTATTTGGCACCCCCTAGCATGTTGCACCCTGGGTATTAGATAAAGGATTCACCCCGTACTTGCAGTACGGGTGAATACCAACGCTATATAAAAGCTGTCGAAAAAGCGAGGAAATGCAATGAGAGCCTAAATTCACAATCTAAAGCCGTGTTCACACCCACAACTTTAGGCCGAACTAGATAAGGCAAACTAGATGAGGCGAACTAGTGTCGTGTCGTGTATTAAGGCGGAAATCGATATCTGCGCATGAGCAAGTCCAAACTAACCAGCGCCAGTTTCGGTTAGTCGACATCGGCACTAGAGAGTGTGGGTTCGACCTAGATCTGTTTCAACTGAATTGTATTGTTTTGGAACGGTCAAAACTTCTGCTGGGCAGTGAAACCCTAAAAATAAATGATGAAAAAAATATCTGTGCACCTCTAGCCGGTTCCTAGACCAAATTATATTGTATAGTGTGACGTGCTTAATCCACTTCAAGTAAACCACTACCGTCCACACAAGCAAGATGGGCCGACCCAAGCTAGTTCGCTTCATCTAAACCACCTCGCGAGGCGACCTACTGGAGGCGAACTAGATGAGGCGACTCAGCCTTAATCCGCCTCAGAATCGGGTTCACACGGCCAATGTGAGCCGACTTAGATTAGGCGCACTAGATGAGGCGACTTAACGCCGAGGTGTGAACACGGCTTATGAAGCAACATTTATTCTTTATATATGTTTTCATATTTCTCAGCTACCTTTGTGTTGAAAAATATAATAAAACATATAGTTTAATAGAATTTAAAGATGAAATCGACGGCATTCTATAGCCACCATCTTGTGTTTTTGCATTCTCTCCCATTTCAACAAATTTATGCCAATATAAGTACCCATTTGATACTGGAGCCAGGCATTCTACTTCCTGTTCCATACTAAAGCTATTTTCGCCCGTATTTAAACTATGTTGTCGTTCACCCGTGTACTGCGAGTACAGGGTGAATCTTTTATCTACCTGGGTATCTGCCCGAGCTGCCGCTACCTTCAGCTGTCCCTGGCCGTAAGTGAGTTAAAGGGTGATTTGATTGCAGTCTTACGTAATCGCAATATCTGACATCATATCAGACTGGGGATCAATTTGTGACAATGGGCACACCTCGATAACAATCATCAAAAGGGTATGTATGCATTCAATACTACACATAGTAATGTTGAGGAGTGGCTGTTTCATTGGTCGTAATGCGAAGCATTACGCTTGATGTGAGGAGAGGAAGAGACCCCCCCCCGCCCCGCGCTGTCGCGCGGCGCTCACACCTCACCAGACCCCGCTGCTCGCCGCTTCCTCCCCCGCCCCCCTGTCGCGCAGCATTCGCGCCTCACACGACGCCCGCTGCTCGCCCTCCCCCGGGCCGGCAGCTTTCACACTCACCTGCTGTCGCCGCCCCCCTCCTTTCCCTTATGAGGTTGCCCGTCGGCCTCCCTCTGCACTCGCCCTCCTGCCGCCTTCCAGCTCTCTGCCCTTCTTTTCCTACCTTGGCACTCCACCTCGTCGGACCACTGCTCCTCTGCCGACCCTACACCATGCCCGGCCGCGGAAAAGGAAAGAGTCGGAAAAGCTCCAAGACATCCGGCATGGCCACGCCAGGACCCTCCTCGTGCTCCCCGGGTGGCCCTGCCCCCCTTACGGCCCCGACCTCGCCCGCATCACCCTCGGGCCAGCCCATCAGCGAGACGGCCCTCCTCATCCAGGCCATCGCCCGCCTCACCAGCCGCATGGACAGAGACATGGACGAGAGGGGGGAAGCCCGAGGGGCCCCGCGGAGCCCCCCGCCCACGCCGAGGCGGGAGACCGCCTACAGCCTGCCGCACGTCCCGGCGCCTCGGGCATACGCCGCAGCCGGGAGCCGGCCGCCGCCTCCACCTCAAGCGACCCATCCCGGAGGCCTGCACCTGCAGTGCCAGGGCTACACCCGCGCCCACGCCAGCTCAGCACCACCGCCCACCTACCGCCCACCTACCGTGGAGCACAGCGCGGCATCCGCGGCCGACGCGGTACGCGAGATACTGGCATCCGCCGAGGCGCAGCAGACCGTACGCCACCGAGGTATTCCTTCCGATTATCTCTTCCCCTGCGACTTCGTCGAGAGGGGGGCGGGGCGCAAGGCGGTCAAGCTCGGAGAGGCGACCAAGGACGAGTATAGCCTCGCCCTCCTCTCCATGGTCAACCACCCCTCCTTCCCGGATCACTCCCTCCAGGGCCTACACCAACACCACCTCACCGTCATGAGAGACGTCCTCATCCACCCCTGGCCAACCGTCCGCCGGTACTCGGAGACCATCTTTTCCTGGATCGCGGACGGAAGGCTCCCCCAGGGGTGGCATGACCCTGTCGCCCTCAACGCGCTCAGGGTCGACTCCCTCACCACACCCACCACCCCGGCAACACCAGCTCCCCGAGGCGAGGACGGGGCCCGAGGCGCACACCGCCCCCAAGTCGACACCCGCACCGCCTACGATAGGCATACTCATGGGGCCCCCTGCCCCGCTTGGAACCGCGATCCCACCTCGTGCGATCGGGCCCCCGTCGGGGAGGCCCACGGCGAGGTGGGAGACAGGCGCCGGCACGTCTGTGCGTATTGCGCCAACGTACGGCGCATATTAACCATGCACAGCGAGGCCGGATGCCTCACCAAGCAGGCCCGTGAGCGCCAGACCCCGGCCACCTCGGCGGATTTTTGATCCGCCGGCCTCCCCCCGGCCGGCCCGGGGGGCCCGTCCCGGCGCCTCACCCTCACCACTGCCGACAGCCCCGCGACTTCCACCGACAGCCCCCCAGCGAACACCGATCGAAACGCCGCCCAGAGGAAGCCGAGGATCATCACCTCGCACCCCACACCTCAGACGACTCAGCCCAGCCTCACGAGAGACCCTCCCCAGACAGCCCAGCCACCGACCCTCACGACACCGCCTTCATGAACCCGCCCGACCCGCCCCCGACTCCCACCCCGCCCAGCCCTGAGGAGTTCGCTGCCCCCCTGATCGACCCTCGCCGGACCTCCTCCCCCCAGGCCTCAGGAGCGGGCCCCCCTTTTTTGGCCGCCCGCTCCCCCTCCACGTAGGCCCCGGACCTCCCTCTCACCCAGCCCTGCCCGCTCCCCCTCCACGTAGGCCCCGGACCTCCCTCTCACCCAGCCCTGCCTCCCCGGGCCCCCGCCTCGGGCGCCCCTACCCCCGCCTCGGGCGCGCCTCGAGCCCTCTCCTTACTCTTTGGCGGAGGGCTCCTCGGCCCCCCCTCTACCAGAACTCTGACACTGCTCCTTATGAGCCCCTCCTATTGATCTCTTCTGCTCCTCATGAGCCCCTCACTGTATTGCTCACTGTATTGCTCCTCACGAGCCTGTTGATTGCTCCTCATGAGCCCCTTCCTCTTATTTGTATCTCCTCAGCCTGTGCTACCTTTCCTCTGTATGCTCTGTTGAGGCGTTAATAAACGCCTTCTTTCCCACCCCTGCCTTCCCTTCTTCCTTTTCGCGCATCGGTCGTAATGCGAAGCATTACGCTTGATGCGAGGAGAGGAAGAGACCCCCCCCCGCCCCGCGCTGTCGCGCGGCGCTCACACCTCACCAGACCCCGCTGCTTGCCGCTTCCTCCCCCGCCCCCCTGTCGTGCAGCATTCGCGCCTCACGCGACGCCCGCTGCTCGCCCTCCCCCGGGCCGGCAGCTTTCACACTCACCTGCTGTCGCCGCCCCCCTCCTTTCCCTTATAAGGTCGCCCGTCGGCCTCCCTCTGCACTCGCCCTCCTGCCCTCCTGCCGCCTTCCAGCTCTCTGCCCTTCTTCTCCTCCACCCACCCACCCAACTACCCCTCCTCTACCCTCCTCCCTCTGCGGCGGAGGGCTCCTCGGCCCCCCCTCTACCAGAACTCTGACACTGCTCCTTATGAGCCCCTCCTATTGATCTCTTCTGCTCCTCATGAGCCCCTCACTGTATTGCTCACTGTATTGCTCCTCACGAGCCTGTTGATTGCTCCTCATGAGCCCCTTCCTCTTATTTGTATCTCCTCAGCCTGTGCTACCTTTCCTCTGTATGCTCTGTTGAGGCGTTAATAAACGCCTTTTTTCCCACCCCCGCCTTCCCTTCTTCCTTTTCGCGCATCAATACATTGTCAGAATAAACATGTATTGTATTCCTTTGTGTATATGACTATTTCAGTGTAGGCTAATATTGAACTGATATTAAATCAATAATGTGCATATTCACGAATAGAGTCTATGTCGAATCAGTTCATTAATTAAATTGTTCCTTAATGAATTGAGAACATATTTATGATAGGCTGTATAAATCTGGCCGAATGAGTTAGAGCGTCCGTATCCCGTGTTGGTAGATCGTGGGATCGTGGGTTCGAACCCTGGTCGAGTCAAACCAATGACTTAAAAATGTATATTTGTCGCTTCCTAGCCAGGCACTCGTCCTGATATGACTTTAGATGTTGCTAGGACGTAATACAACAAAAACAAACATCCTAGCCAGGCGCTTGGCATTATCAGGATATGGCAAGTATCAGTGGAATGAGAAGACCAATCATCCACGATTGAAATTTCCCCTGCTTAAACAACTAATGTCTTCAGGAAAAAAAGACTTAACTGACCAGTGGAATTGTATGTACACCTGACGTTGTCAGTCCAGCTGGCGTTATTCCGGCACTTGTTGGCCTTGCGCGGCCCTGTGTGGCTGTAGTCCTTGTCGCACTCATACCGCACCTTCGCCCCAATGCTTGACGCATTGGTGGTGGCCGGGGTGCCGTGACTCACTTGTGGTAGTCGTCCACATCTCAGAGCCACTGCGGTGGTCACGTGAGGGAAGGCGAGAAGCAGCGAGAACAGCAGAACCGGCACTGGGTTAGAAATTAGAAGAAAATTTACTTTTGGGATAGATAACTAAAGGCCCTGTCACATTACGACGCAACTCGCAAGCGCGCGGCCAACGTGTAAAATCACTTTTTTACGTCGAGAAGCGTTTAACTTTTCGGCGTGGGGGGCAAAGTTGGATGTATACATACTGTATACATAGTGTATGGCCAACATATGATAAACGTATGGCTAACGTGCTTCCAGGTGAAAAACGCTCGAATTACGCTCATGGTATGTTCACAGAACACCATTCGATCGCCAGAACTATGTCTCATACGTTGCATATGTCAAGACATGTTGGAGAAACACTAAACATACGTCAGAAGTACGCCATCCATACGTTGTCAGTACACGGACTGTACATTCCCACTGCCTTTAACATAGGTCAACGTAGTGAACAATGTTTGTCTAACGTAGTCTAACGTACACCTAACGTATACATAATGTACAGCCGACGTAAAATCCACACATTGTTGAACGTCGAAAGTTTTGTGCATGCACAAAACTTTGCCGACGCCCTGACACGCGACGCCGTGTCTTAATGAACGTTGACGTACATTGACGTATACCAACGAGCGCCTAACGCACGTGTAACACATAACGACGTATCCCAATGTAGCGGCCAAAAATCATATACGTCATTGAATGGGGGACATGTGGCTTAGTTCATTTTTCCGACACTTGGTGGCGCGTCGGTACTTGTGGGCCTAAACGACCATTGACAATGCAGTGCAAAACGTTTATTTTATTAAAAATTAATAGAAATGCAGAACCTTAATCTTATAAATTTAATATAATCTATTCGTTGAATATGTTTTCTATATGGGTACCAAGCGGTTTGTCTCTATGTGGTGTGGTTTTAGAGATATTTCACTTCTTCTGTATGAAGATTGCTCACGGCCATTGACAATGCATTGAGTTTGCCGGTACGCGCAGTGCAAAACGTTTATTTTATTCAAAATTAATAGAAATGCAAAACCTTAACCTTATAAATTTAATATAATCTATTCGTTGACTATGTTTTCTATATGTGTACCAAACAGTTTGTTTCTAAGTGGTGTGGCTTTAGAGATATTGCCATTGACAATGCATTGAGTTTGCCGGTACGTGCAGTGCAAAAAGTCTATTTTATTCAAAATTAATAGAAATGGAGAACCCTACCCTTATAAATTTAATATTATATATAATCTATTATATACATATAAACGCTCGGAGAATTAATTATTATTTATTAGTGTCGATTCTAACCGACTGAATATTGGCCAATCGGCGTCGTCCGCTGTCCCCTGCTGCGCTGCTGCGGCCCTCGACGCGGCCCGATCGGTTTGAATCGTCACTTGCCTCCTGTTTTTTGCTTTTTATTAGGTAGGGCATTTATCGCTCAGCCCGGAGTCAATAAACGAACCAACCCAATCTGCCGTCTCTCTCTTCAATTCGTAGGGGAGGCTTATATAATCTATTCGTTGAATATGTTTTCTATATGTGTACCAAGCGGTTTGTGTCTAGGTGGTGTGGTTTTAGAGATATTTCACTTCTTCTGTATGAATATAATTCAAGATTGGTCACGGCCATTGACAATGCATTGAGTTTGCCGGTAGGTGCAGTGCAAAACGCCTATTTTATTCAAAATTAATAGATATGCATGACCCTAACCTTATAAATTTAATATAATCTATTCGTTGAATATGTTTTCTATATGTGTTCCAAGCGGGTTGCTTCTAGGTCATGTGGTTTTAGAGATATCTCACTTTTTCTGTATGAAGATTGCTCATAGCCATTGAGTTTGCAGTGTGACAGTGTGCAGTTTAGGACCACTCGTTCAGTGGCGACGCGAACGGCAGGAATTTGAACTAAAAAGTCGGAGGTCCCTCATTATGTAATGTAAGTACTAACATATATTTTACATTAAAGCAAATATATTTCCCGTTTGAACTACTCTAAAGAAAATTGAAAATACCCCAGTTTTACTATGCCTTCTCTCCACTCTCCCAGCCTCAGAACCCCCCCCCCCCCCACCCCCCCTCAGCACTTACCCACTTCTGGTGGTGAAGTGGGTCCACTAATCTCCCCACACATATTTGGTTCAATAAACATAAAAACTAAACAAGGTTGTGCTTGGAGAGCATTTGTTGAAGTATGGTTCCCGTCGCCACTAGGTATAACATGGGACTTGTAATTTGCACTGCCGCTGTGTGAATAGTTTCTCTAAAGCTAAGATTCCATAGGTCTATACGTGGGATGCGGTATGCGAATGCGACAAAAGATGCAAAGCATTGTAAACGTCGAATCCTAAAACGTGTAATGAACCAAGATCTATATCACTTCTTCCAATACTAGGCAAAATAGTACAGCAACTAATCCATGACCAAATAACAGAATTTTTTGAAAGTACAGATCACCTAGCAATAGAGCAAAGTGGTTTCAGGAAGAACCCACTCCACAACCAAAGCAGTGGCATGTGTGTTAGACACACTAATGACAGGGATGGATCAAGGAAGATAATAGACTTTCGTAAAGCATTTGATACTGTAGACCATAAACTTTTAATAGAAAAAGTGGCAAATAGTGGTCTGGGCACAGGGACAACTAAACTGCTAAAGAATTACCTACTAAATCGTTCACAGTATACTAGACTTGAAGGGGTTAATTCCTCACTGAGAGAAGTGAAGATGAGGGTACCACAGGGATCTACCCTGGGCCCACTATTATTCTTAATCTACATCTATGACCTCCCACTAGTACTTGAAAAAGTAAAGGGAAGCATATTTGCTGATGATGTGGCATTGGTAGCTACAGACGCTGATATAAAAGTGGCTGAACCCAAAATGAATCATGATTTAGAAAGAGTAAACCGGTGGAAAAAGGAAAATAAACTATCCATAAATATTATAAAAACTAAATATGTAATATTTGCAACTAAAACTAAACGTTCCAGCTCACCAATTGTCAGTATAAAAATAGGAGAGTGTATACTTAAGGAGGCTCTAAGTTATAATTTTTTATTTATTTTTTGGTCCATTAGTTGTTTAAGCAGGGGAAATTTCAGTCATAGACGACTGGTCTTCCTCATTCCACTGCTGGTCGGTAGAAAGCCCCAGCCTACACTTTTACCAACCCAAGGGATTTTTAACCTCCCACACCACATAGACATGGTATGAGAGCAACCAGCCTTTGATGATGCTATAAGTTATACACAGCGGTGGAAATCCAAATTGGCAGAGCTGAGGGCACGGGGAATCGAACCGCCGACCCTCAGATTAGGAGTACTGACCTAGAAAAAAGTCAGACACTCTAACCACTCCGCCACAGAGAACGCCACTTAGGTACTACACTTGACCCTACACTGTCAGGAACCAGTCAATAAAATAGGATTAACAGAATATTGGCAGCTAAAATGAACACCTTCGGAAAATAAGGCATTATATGAGCGAAGAGACTGCTCTTCTATTGTACAAAACCACAATCATTGATTATAATGACATAATATATAATATACTAATAGGTACCGGCAGCAAAATTTTAAAATATGCATAGGGTGCAATATTTCTATTCCATCCTGTAGACGTTGAAATTACAAGCCTAAATCCAAAAACAGTTAGGTTATAAATGTTATTGTTCTTGAGATAATAATTCTTTAAGATTAAATATATCAAATGTATTAATTTTGAATTAAAAGTGGAACTTTGACCAAATTTAATAACAAGTGGAATGATGTGAGGGGAGTTCTGCTAACCAATTTCCATTCTACATATATAAAGGAAATTAAATTGTCAATTACTAAATCAATTAGTCAAGCAAATATTTGAGAAGGCAATGTAAAAACGTGCAATTCATAACAAAAAGAGCATTCTGATTTGGCCAAATAGTAATTTTCTTTGAAAACTGCAACAAGACTGAATAAATGATAAATAGTTAATATATTCATAACAGTGTAATAGCCTGTTTCTCTTCAGAGCTCTAGCTGCAGAGAATCAAAAGATATTTGCATCCTAAAATGTCATAAAGTGTAATTGTTTGCATGTAAAGAGCATCTAGAAGTGAATTTTGTTCAACATTTCAATCTTTGAAAGCTCATTGCAGCAAAAGAACCTTTTGAAACTTCCTCATACTTGGCACAGTATTACAATAACCAATCACTGAGACTAATAGATATGATTGATATCAATGTTATTAAAAGAAATATGGAAAATATTGAATTTTGATTGAACATATAAAGATAAATTGCCGGAAAACCAAATATATCAATTTGATGAATTTTTAAATGCTCATTGTAGCTTATCCAATTGGTTAAACTTCCTATAAATTGACAGTGCACATTATCTGGAGGTAATACATGGTATCATATTAATATTCTGTCTAGAAATACAAAAAGTGCATTTTGATTGCACTTACAAAAGAAAAGTATAAAAAATGAAAACTAAAGATATATTCATCAAGCTTTGAACACTCCAATAGGTGGATCTTCTTCAAATTTTGCAGGCATAGTATATGGAACTGATGGATATTAGCTATGACAATAATTTAGCTAATAATATCAAAATCCGCATTTTGATGCCAAATACAAATTAAAAGTGTCTGAAAGCAAACATATTGATTTAAATAAATCCTTAGATATTCACTGTGGCTATATGGTTGGATCTTTCCCAAATTTGGCCCGAAATTAGATTATATATTCTCTGATATATCTCAAAAGACATCAATGTCATGTACATGTTTCTACATGGGTGTCACCATTGTGAAACTATTGTGGTCAGCAAAGACCCAAACAGGTTGGTGTCAATATTCTGTCTGTGGCTCCTTGCACTAACTAGCACTATTCTAAGATTGGTATTGTTGGAAAGGGAATCAAATTGTCTATCTATACATACCAAATCTTATTAGGTTTAAAATATTTTTGTATTCAGTAGATGGGCTTTAAACTTTCAAAATTATTTAAATTGCAGAATTTGACCTGAGTGACCTTTTTGACCTAGGGCAAACATATATGCTTAGAAACCTGAGGTCATTGCGCTTCTTCTGGTCCCATCCATCACTTTCTAGGAGGTAGTGCAAGGAAGCGTGAGCCCATTAAATATACCCTGTTTTCACAGCCGTTTTCATTTACATCAGTAATGAAGGAATATTCACTAAATACACTCATCATACAAATGGAGTTTACTTAAATACAAACTTACTATATATTATATCTATCAACACCCTCGGATAGAACATATGTTGATGTTCTAGGTTATGTAATTTCATCTAAATCATATACATAGAGAAATAGTTACAAGCATGTGAATATTGATGAAAAAAGCACCATTCCTGGACTTTTAATGGGCACTGCCGGTACCTGATACTAACTAAAAAGCATCAAACAAAGCTCCAAACTATACAAAATAGAGGGTTGCGCACAGTATTTAAAGGAAAAACATTACATACCATTGAGATGCACAATGAAGCTAAACTAGATGCCCTACATATTCGCAGAGACAAGCACCTATTAGGCCTAATGTACCACCGCGCGAAAGACCCATATTACATAGACACACCTACACAAGTCACACGTGCAGCACAAGCCACCCTCCTGAAAGTGCCGCATGTTAAAACTAGTAAAATGAAAAAGTCACCGGCTGTTCTGGGGGGAGCACTCTGGAACCAACTACCAGCACGTGTCAGGAACAGTGATTGTTACAAAACTTTCAAGATAAACCTCCATGCACATTTAAATCAACCAGCCTAGGCCAAAGCAGATCAATGATACACTGGGTCGGTGTTGCCATTCCTTTCCCTGTCCCCCCGCTCCCCACCCCCCCAAACAAACACTGTAAACTCAACCAGTGGCCCACTAGACTAAAAATCCCATCTACAACGGAAAGAGCCTGGAAATGATTCTAGTTGGATCTAGATACAAGATTCACCCCGTACTGCTGCAGTAGGGGTGCAAACCAACCCTATGTAAAAGCTGGCGAAAAAATGGGTCAATGAAATGAGAGCCTAATTTCACAATCTAAGAAGCAACAATTATTCTTTACATCTGTCTTATTATTAGCCCGCTACCTTTGAGTTGAAAAATATAATATAATATCTAGTTTAATGGAATTTAAAAGTGAAATCGACGGCGTTCTGTGGCCGCCATCTTGTCTTTTTGCATTCTCTCCCATTTCACCAACTCTGTGCCTATATGGGTAGCCTTTTGATACTGGAGCCACAGTTTCTAGTTCATATTCCATACTAACCCTATTTTCGCCCGTATTTACACTACGTTGTCCTTCACCCGTGTACTACAAGTACCGGGTGAATCTTTTATCTAAGTTGGATCCTACTGAGGTACATGATTAATCAATATTAACCTACTTATTAACTCAATAGGCCCCACCTGAGATTACCATGAACACAAGTTCAATCACAAAGACCCACCCTACATCCCCCATCACCCTTTCAACGAGTATGTTACTACTAGAAAGATAATCAGTTATGCCCCATCCCCTACTAACGCCTACCATACTAGTCTAACATAGTACCTCCCCGCATATATTTCTTTTTCTCTTATCTTGTTCTTTACCTATCATTCATGTACCGATGTTTTGCTTATTTTCCTATAATTGTCTATATCTGTATATTGTTGTAGATCTGTTTACTGTGTACTGACTGTGTAGTGGCAATTGTGATTAGGGCTGGAAGACCAGTGCATTAGCACTAACAACATGTTGTTCAGAAGAATAAAAACACTTAAATTGAAAAAAAAAAAAAAATGAACAGTGGTGCTTTCATTTGTCTGAATGCGAATACGAAAGCGAATGTGAATGATACGAATGCGGCAAATGAATCGACCCATGGCCCAATCGGTGCGAATGCGGATGCGAATGCTGCTTCATTTGCTGTTGACCAATTTCATATGACGTCAGCACATGTATTTAGGTCAGTGCGCGCGCTGCTTGGCTGCAGGACAACATCCTGTCACGCTGCAAACTCAATGGCTATGAGCAATCTTCATACAGAAAAAGTGAAATATCTCTAAAATATATATATATGGCAACAGGGCGACATGGCGACAGGGCGAAATGGCGATATCGTTACAATGGTATAGAAAAAAGTCAGACACTCTAACCACTCCGCCACAGAGAACGACACTTACAGTATATGACTAAGCATGCCTCAGCTATCTATTTCCTTCCGTCTGTGTTTATCTCATACAGCATACGTTTCCTGTCCACACACAAGCATCCGTGTCAACACGTTTGCAGGATATAGATTAAAGTTGTATAGTCCAATGGTTTTGAATTTCTTTATTTTTTTCTGAGATAAATATATTAGATTGATCACTAGTATCTACTTTACATTAGTACAAAGTTACCTTTATTTTAAATGGTAAACTTTTGAGATATTTTTAGTGCAAACATCGAAAATTAGTTATGGCAAGCTTGCCAAAACTCTGACACCATAGACTTCTGCAGTAACAGGTTCTGTTGAATTGACTCAGTATTGCCATCTATGTCGAAGCAAATACTTAATGTAAAATCAAATCTAGATAATTGGTTTGGTTTTGAAAATTTGATATTTCATCAGACTATGGAGCTTTAACTAGCGCCCATTTCGCATGTATCAAACATTCCAATAAGGCTTAATAATGCTATTCTGAAACATGTCTATAGCCATGTTTACACGGCCAATTGTAAAGTGAATTAGACAAAGCGATTTATATGAAGCGAAGTAGTGGCGCGTTTACACATGGAGCGGTTTATGGCGGAAATTGATATCTGCGCATGAGCAAGTCCATACTAACCAGCGCCAGTTTTGGTTAGTCGACGTCGCCACGAGAGAGTGTGGGTTCGACCTAGATATGTATGGACTGAATCATATTGTTTTGGAATGATCAAAACTTCTGCTGGGTAGTGAAAACCTAAGAATAAATGATGAAAAAAATATCTGCGCGCAGCTAGCGGTTTCATAGAACAAATTTACCGGAAAGTCAACAAACTCAGGTCTCGACTGTGACGTCCTTAATCCGCCGTATCTAAACCGCTACCGTTTACACAGGCAATATGGGCCGACTTAAGCTAGTTCGCTTCATATAAACTACCTCCCGACCCGGTTTATATAAAGCGAATAATATGAATCGATTCAGCCCTAATCCGCTTTAAGTCGCGTTTACATGGCGAATGTAAACCGAACTAGACAAGGCGATTTATATGACGCGGCTTAACTCGCCCGTGTAAACAGGGCTTATGTATCTTTAGGCCAAAAAATGACCTATCACTATATTGAACTAAATTTTGCCTAAGTTCTCTTAGTAAGAGTACTTAGGCCAAATTAACAAAAATAACATTTGTAATCATCCTTTTGATCACACAGCGGGCGGTTTTGATTCATATTTGTTATTTTTCTGGCATAGCCTATGACGTAGACGTAATAGGCCTACGTAACCAGATGCCGCATGAGTTGAGCGTCCACCTCCTGTACTGATAGGTTGTTGGATTCGAACTCCTGGGTTCGAACCCTGGCCGAGTCAAACCAATGACTTAAAAATTGATACGAAAGTTGAATTGCTACTATCCCGACGCATTTATATCAGTTTAAAACAACAACAACAACAACAACAAATATATATAGACCTAAAACATGGGTGGGTGATTTTTCAGGCACGGGCGGGGACGATCACCCCCCCCCCCCCCCTTTATGGACATTTCTTCCCGTCGCCACGAGGTTTAACGGGCTACTTTAACTTATATATATATATATAAATAATCTATTATATACATATAAACGCTCGGAGAATTATTTATTAGTTTCGATATATATATATATATATATATATATATATATATATATATATATATATAATAGATATATATATATATAAGACCAGACGGGATGGCCGAATGAGTTAGAGCGTCCGTCTCCCGTGCTGGTAGATCGTGGGGTCGTGGGTTCGAGTCCCGGTCGAGTCAAACCAATGACTTTAAAATTGATACTTGTTGCTTCCTAGCCAGGTGCTCGGCATTATTAGGATAGGGCAAGGACTGTCAGGATAATGTGACTGAGTGGGATACCAGGTCATGGTGCTGGCGGCCTGGTTTCCCAGTGGGACAGCACTATAAAGTCGCCATGAGCGCGTACTGTCACAAGTCGGTACCCGTCCTGATATGACCTTAGATGTTGCTAGGACGTAAAACAACAACAAACAAACAAACAAATATATATATATAATAGCTATATCCTTGGTGTGTGAATGTGTCCGGGTGCCCCCTCCCCCCATTGCGCCTCTTACACAGGAGGAAATACACACATACATATTTATATATATACACAGTAAAACCTCTCTAAATCGACCGACCATGGGATCGACTTTAAATGGTCCAATTAGGGATGTGGTCAGTTTAATCATTACAATGGCATTGAATGGACAATCGTTTGGGACCCAAATAAAGCGATCGATATAGCAGAGTGGTCGATTTGTGGAGGTGGTCGGTTAGAGAGGTTTTACTGTATGTTGTATGGTGTCATCCTGGATGCGTAGTCGCATACAATGATACCGCATTACCAATAAATCAACAATTATGTTTGTAATGGTAGGCCTATATCTTAAGACGTAAAAAAAGTGAGTTTCACATTTCAAGAAGTGCACCAACGATAGGCGCACCACATAATGGTGGCAGTCAATGTATTTTTACACTGCATTTACGACATTTTCCAACATATATTCACTGTTGGTACTGGACGGATTGAACCAAATCTGGTTTCCCGTACCGGAGATGATGGGTTCTAACCCTGGCTGAGTCAAACCAATGACTTACACAATTCATACCTGTCGCTCGCTAGCTACCTGGGACTGGCATTAACAGGATAGAATGAAGACTGGATAATGTGGCTGAGTGGGCTATTATGTCATGGTGCATGCACCAGCCCAGTTTCCTCATGTTTTGTTTTGTTTGTAGTTGTTTTACGTCCTAGCAACATCTAAGGTCATATCAGGACGGGGACAGTTTCCTCATGAAGAAGCATTATAAACTAGCCATGAATGCACAGTCTCATGCCAGAATCCGACATGACGACATTACGTGATATGACGTTAGATGTTGATGTGGTGTAAAACCACTACAAGCAGCACTATTGGCGACCTGACGCAGTGGCCACATCGGCAAGAGCGCTGGCTTCGCATGTGGAAGGTCGGGAGTTAGAAACTGGGCTGAGACAAACCAATGACTTACTAAATTAATACTTGTCGCTGCCAAGTTTGGTGCTTGGCATTAAAGTTGCACAGTCCGATGGCTTTGAGGTTCTGTCATTTTCTGAGATAAATACATTAAATCGATCATTATAAGCTACTTTACTTTAGGTTGGAGTAACTTTTAGTTTAAATGGCTAACTTTGGAGATATTTGAAGTGACAACATGCCAAATTAATGTTGGCAAGCACGCCAAAACTCTGATGCCATAGGCTTATTCATTAACATGTTCTATTAAATTGACTCCCCATACCCTTCTATGTGACAACAAATGCTTAATACCTGTATCAGTATCTAAGATAAATATGTAGAATCAAATCTAGGTTAAGTGTTTTGGTTTTGAAAATTTGATGCTTCATCGGACTATGCAACTTTAATAAGATAACATAAGAACTGGTTTACCCAGTAGCAGGATAATGTGACTGAGTGGGATATCAGGTGATGATGCCTGTAACTAGGCTTCCCAGTGAAGCAACACTATAAAGTTGCAATGAGTGCACACTGTTATAAGTTGGTACCTACTCCTGATATGACCTTAGGTGTTACCAGGATGTAAAATCCAAACAAACAACTCAACCTTGGTGAGGTTGTTTCACATCTGACTGCCTTTATAAATGAGCTCCCAGATTAGTGGCTTGTTCCGACCCTGCTCGAGTCAAACCAATGACTTAAAAATTTATACTTGTCGCTCGCTACCTAGCCTGCCATTCAGCATTACTAGAATTAGGGCAAGGAGCAGTGGAACGAGGAAGACCAATTGTCTGTGATTGAAATGGTCCTTGCTTTAATCAACTAATGTCCAAACAGAAAAAGAGTCACTTACCCTCCATGATCCAGTGTGGTCACTCCTTGTCGCACACCCAGAATTCCCTGTACAGTGCTGAACTCCCTCAGCCTCCTCGCCAAGTTCTCGTGTGGTTACTATGGTTACCGGTGGGCTCTGCATGGTCGTCTAGATGCTAACAGGATGCATGCAGCACTGTTTACCGTAAATTCCAGAGTATAAATTGGAACTAGTATTACTTCTTTCGAATTGTTGTGTATTTTAAGAATTTGTGTGTGTGTGTGTGTGTGATGGGTGTATTTATGCTGCCTATAATGGTTAAGTCCAATAACTTGTTTTCGCAGCTAAACAGTATTAGTCTTGTGATTCCCCTTGTTTTATCACTTTCAGTTGTTGTCTAGCTACTATGTACTGCATGCATTCTTTATCTGTTTGTGAGCATTCTCCCACATTCCCCAACCTTCTGTGAGTTTGTTAGTTCTACAATTGGATAGTTGTTTGGTTACCTATGTTTACTTTCCCTGACTGCCTTCACCATGCTGTGTTAGTGGTCATTAGTTTTTTAAATTTAAAGTTTAAAGTTTACCTCCTGGTAGTTATAAATGGACAATTAAAGGTTTTGAGTTTCTGTCATTTTCTATTAGATCAATATATTAAATTGATCGTTATAATCTACCTTACTTTAATTTGAAGTAACTTTTATTTTAAATGGCTAACTTTATAGATATTTGAAGTTCAAACATATCAAATTAATGTTGACAAGCATACCAAAACTCTGACATGATAGGCTTCTGCAGTCATAGGTTCTATTAAATTCACTCAGTGTTCCTTTCTATATGGCAACAAATGCTTCGTAAATGCATCAGTATCTAAGTTAGATATGGAGAATCAAATTTTGAAAATTTGATGTTTGATCAAACTATGCCGCTTCAAAGACGGTTTAATGCTTCAAGTTGCTGCTTGTATGCACTATAAGTATAAAAGGTTTGTTTTATTTAATGACACCTCTAGAGCACATTGATTTTTATCATCGGCTATTGGACGTCAACCATATGATCATTCTGACATATTTCTTTGGGCGGAAACCTGCTGCCACCACATAGGCAGCAAGGGATCTTTTATATTCACTTTCCCATAGACAGGACGGCACATACCACATCCTTTGATGAACCAGTTGGGGACCACTGGTTGGAACGGAAAATAGCCCAAACTGCAAACGGGTGCACTGACCAGGATCCGATCAGATGACCCAAACCATCAGAGGTGGACACTCTACCGCCTGAGCTACGTCCCGCTCCCTGTACGCACGATATCGCCTCTTGTAATTTTGGCTATGCTTTATGAGTTAAATGTTAGTTGACCCAAGTTTTATTTTATAAATCATTGGTTTGACTCGGCCAGAATTCGAACCCCCCGACCTTCCGCATGGGAAGCCTGCACTCTATCGATTCGGCTACGCTGCAGTTAAGGGGTTGGTGATGATGACGATCATCATCATATACTAGCACATCTACATCCACCCATCCTACAAAAGTGTAGATAGTGTTGGCTGCATCCCTTTGTATGCATCTGCATTTAGTTAAAAAATATTACAATTATACCAGACCCTGTCCTTATTAGTTTGTTTGTTGTTTTACGTCTTAGCAACATCTAAGGTCATATCAGGACGGGTACCGACTTGTGACAGTGCGCACTAGTGGCAACTTTATAGTGCTGCCCCACTGGAAGACCAGGTCGCCAGCACCATGACCTGATATCCCACTCAGTCACATTATCCTGACACTGATCCAACCAGTTCTTGCCCTATCCTAATAATGCCGAGCGCCAGGCTAGGAAGCGACAAGTATCAATTCTTAAGTCATTGGTTTGACTCGATCAGGGTTTGAACCTTATTAGTTGGTTGGTTGCAACATCTAATATCATAATAGGACGGGTCCTTATTTGTAGTATCTAAGTCACTCCCCTCATTAGTTATATTAATGATAACTTTACGCATGCGGTTGTAGTTGTATGCTCGTGCGACAAACACTATATAACTAGCCTAGCAATGACAGCATTTAGTGAAACATAGTACATGTAGTAGCACTAGGAGACTCGGAACTTAATGCATCTGGGTCACTCTCCTGGTATGGGATGTTAAAACAATAACAAATGTTCTACTTGTTTACTTCTCATATCCTTTTCATATCCTGTTCAGAGTTGATGCCAGAAATAAACGAAAAAAAATAAATTCCATGTGTGTTTTGTTGTGAAATGTTCTATTGGCAAAAGAAAAAAACACATTTCACCAGCAGCCATTTGTGACGTGACTCATGGGGTCTTGGTGGGATGCTTACTAACATCGTGTAATGCAATGACATGTCGTACAAAACAGTTGCCAAAGCAAATGGAAGTATTTATTAACATGTATGCATGCTTAAATACAAAATTGTTATTCTAAGAAATTACAACATAAATCTGTATCTCACATCCGACTGGTGGTGTCAGGTTGGTTGTTGGAGTTTCACATCCAGGCAACATCTAAGGTCATATCAGGACGGGTACCCACTTGTGACAGTGCACACTCATGGTGACTTTATAGTGCTATCCCACTGGGAGACCAGGCCACCAGCATCATGACCTAATATCCCACTCAGTCACATTGTCCTGCCACTGAGCCAACCAATCCTTGCCCTATCCTAATAATGCCGAGCCCTGGCTAGGAAGCGATAAGTATCAATTTTTAAGTCATCGGTTTGATTCGACCAGGTGTAAAATATTCTGATATACAGCATAGGGGGAAATGCAAATGTTCTATTACTGATTGGTGTACGTGACCTGGCGCATGTATGTATATATATGTATGGGTTGGTGGTGTCTGAGGGGGATGTAAATAGACATAGAGGTGCTGGCCGGTCTGGGTGTGAGGGCACTCAGGGCCTACCCCCTCTGCTGGGATAGGGATCATCACACTCAAAGGTCAAGGTTGGTGGTGGCCATGGGGGGGCCATACAGCTTAGTGGTGGTGGGCAGACCACTGGTAGCCATGGGGACCAGGAATGCTGGATCCCTATTGGTAGGGCCAAGAATGCTTGTTTTCCATTAGGGGAAAGGGGTGGGGTGATACTCTACAATGAACCCGTGTAACCATATAAATAATAAACCAGAGGGCTTGACTCTCTCTTCTTCCTTTCTTTGTCTGTATTGATTTCACCATAGCCTGCCTACACAGCCACAGATTCGAGCCTTAGGTTTTACACAGGGTTCCTATCCCACGATCTACCATTATATGTGAATATTGAGTGATTTTACATATAGAGTAAAACCTCTCTAAATCGACTAACCATTTCTGTGTTTTTTCTGAGATAAATATATTAGATCGATCACTAGTATCTACTTTACATTAGTTCAAAGTTACTTTTATTTTAAATGGTAAACTTTTGAGATATTTTGAGTGCAAACATGGAAAATTAGTTTTGGCAAGCTTGCCAAAACTCTGACACCACAGACTTCTGCAGTAACAGGTTCTGTTAAATTGACTCAGTATTGCCTTCTACCCAGAAACAAATGCTTAATAAGTGCATCAGTATCTAAGTTAGGTATGTAAAATCAAATCTAGATAATTGGTTTGGTTTTGAAAATTTGATATTTCATCGGACTATCCAGCTTTAAGTGGTCCATTTAGGGAGGTGGGAGGTTTAGACAGTTAGAATATCCTTACAATGGTATTGTTGGGACCCAAATAAAGCGATCGATATAGGGGAGTGGTCGGTATAGAGAGGTTGTACTGTACATGTAAGGTGAGTGAGTGAATGGAGGTTTTACCCCATGTCGTCATGCAAAGAGATATCGAGCTTTCATTTGCAACAACACAATTCTAATACAGTAAAACCTCCCTAACCAACCACCTCCACAGATCGACCGCTTTATTTCGGTCGCAACAATACCATTATAACCATATTCTAACTCCCTAAAGCGACCACCTCCCTAAATCGACCACTTAAAGTCGGTCCAAAGGTCGGTCGATTTAGAGAGGTTCTACTGTATTAGATTTTGACCCTCACTCACACTTCTGACCAGGTTTGAGGAGAGTGACTGATATAGATAGATGGTAGCTTAAAAGATTCTGTAGTTATTGTTCCCTCCACCTTCACACATTTGAGCACACAATACATTCATAACTGCAAAGACCCTAAAATACTAAGACGGCTCACTCCCTATCTCTCCCATGGTAATGTAAATTTTGCAGTGCCACCTTGTGGTGGGTTTGATCAGCCCGGCTGCTGGTTGGTGTTTCACATGTAAACACATACAATTATATTATACATGAGATAGGTAAGTATGAATACATATCAATATGAAATTGCTATGAACAAATACACATCATCATCATCATCACATTTATATATACATATAATATAGCAACTGTTTAACCAAGAGAACAGCCAGTGCACCAAGTGGTGGGTTTGATCATTTTGATTACACAGTACAGGCTGAGTGAGCCGTCTTAGTATTATAGGGTCTTTGAAAACTGGTGGACGAGAGATGCGGCGATGGAGGTGGTGGGCGGATGACCAACAATTATTATTTTTTTGGTGGTGTACTTGTGCTGCACATAACGGTTAAGTCTAACCTACTATCTCCGCCACGATTAAATATACAGCATAACCCCGTTAAACCAAACGATCGGTTAATCCAAACTTTTTTCGGTGGCCACGCAAAATACTACCATTTATCATATAAAAAAAGTTCGCTAAACCGAAGTCGGTTAATCCAAATTATCGGTTAATCCAAACAAAATTGTTGGACCGGAGGCCACTTCGGCATGGTTAAACCAAACCTTCATGTGGTCATCTGAGACCCCACTGACTTTTTTATATGATAAATGGTAGTATCTTGCCTGGCCGCCGAAAAAGGTTTGGAATAACCAAGCTTGGTTTAACGGGGTTATACTGTACATACATTAAAAAACAATAACCAAAGTGTCCACATACATTGTGTATTACAGGCTTACTCAAAGTCAAAGCTCGGTTAAACCAAACAAATTTCTAGGGTCCCTTCAAGTTTGGTTTAACGGGGTTATACTGTAGATGGGTCATTCTCAGAACATCTGTACCACATATTTGCTTCCCATGTTATATTATTGATTTTGCTTTTTAAGGGGGGGGGGGGGTAGAAAGTCAGTTAGTTTTGTATTAAGTATGTTGGCAATACTACACACATTTAATCTACCTCACAAAACGTATACAAAATATGCTTGATTTTGTGCTAAATTGAAATTTTGTATATCAACAGCATGCATCCAACCTAATGTTTTTTTTAAAACTTTTTTTTGCTCAACTAATCATTTAATTTGTGTTAAAATTATATTACGAATGGATGTTACATGTATAATTTTAACAGCTATCTCAATTTGTATAAGATCAAAATCAAAAAGTTAAATGTCAACATATAAATTCTATTATTTGGATTTGTTTTCACTTTTCGTTTCCGTGTCACAAATTGGTATACTATTTCTGAGAAAGACCCATTTTTTAACTCGTATTTTGCTCAGTCTGCCTGCAAACGGTCTGATGCTAGTGCGCATGCCCATCTCCGGTCACAGGTTGGTTGGTTGTTGGAGTTTTACGACCTCGCAACATCTAAGGTGATATAAGAACTTATATTTCGAGGGCTAGAACTAGGAATTGTGCATTATTAATACACGAAATTTTCAATAAAAATAACAAACACATTCTTTTTTAATATTTCTATTTCCTTCACCAATCAATTTCTCGTATACTTTATTTTATTTACAGATTAAATCCTTTCATTTCTGAAATATTTACAGATTGTCCGAGCATAGCGTGTTACACTTACAGAGCATAACCGGCACAGCCTACACACAGCCACTAGCCGCATGTGTGAGAATACAGATGATAGTCCGTACACACAACCACTAGCCACATGTGTGAGAATACAGACAATAGTTCCTGTTAACATCCACTAGCCGCATGTGTGAGAATACAGACGATAGTCCCTACACAAATCCACTAGCCACATGTGTGAGAATATAGACGATAGTTCCTGCACATAGCCACTAACCACATGTGTGAGAATACAGACCATAGTTCCTGTCAACAGCCACCAGCCAGATGTGTGAGAACAGACGGTAGTCTCTATTATCAGCCACTAGCCGCATGTCTGAGACTACAGACTAGATAGTAGAATAAAACTTTTATTAAAAGCACTTTGTTCGATAAGAGTCCCCCCCATTGATGGATGCTACTATATGTCAGTCGGCCTGGTCTACATCATTGAAAATAAAGAATGCTTTTGAAACATTGACATTTAATTAATCTCTTGTATGTTGACTGACACGACGTGCGTCTGGAACTATAATCAGCAGATTATTGTAACTCGTTGAAAGAGAACTATTCACATAACACAAAATGCAGGTTTTCCAACAGGAACATTTTCATTCTATATATATATATTTGTTTGTTTTATCTCTGTGAATACATCATCTAGTCGCAGTACTAGCAGATTTTGCAACAGGGTAACATTCTGTACCCTTAAATTATCAGAGGGTACGACCCAGTACCCTCAATATATTTTTAAAGGTTCTCCAGGGAGCCAAAGACAAAGCTTCCATACCTTCAGAAGCCCCTCCCCGGCCCATTCTGCATACCCTCAACTTATTTTCAGGCGAAACCCTGACTAGGAGCATACATTTTTGAACTGATGACACTTGTAATTTGAAATAATCCCAAAACTAATTTAAAAAACCGGCGTAAGTAGTCTACTCTTTCAGATTGAGTAAAGAACCCCATGTAAAACAAGATCCAGTAACTATCTAGATAAAAGATTCACCCGGTACTTGTAGTACACGGGTGAAGACCAGCCTTATGTGAATACGGGCGAAAATAGCGTTAGTATGGAACAAGAAGTAGAATGCCTGGCACCAGTGTCATGATTGGTTACTTATATGAGAACAGAGTTGGTGAAATGGGAGAGAATGCAAAAAGACAAGATGGCGGCCAGAGAACGCCGTCGATTTCACTTTATTAAAGTATATGTTTTATCATATTTTCCAACTCAAAAGTAGCGGGTAAACATGAAGATATATACAAAGAATAAATGTTGCTTCTTAGATTGTGAAATTAGGCTCTCATAAAGACTCAGTTCATTAGCCCGATTTTTCGACCGTTTTTGAATAAGGCTGGTTTTCGCCCCTGTACTGGAAGTACGGGTTGAATCTTTTATCTCGTAACTATCATGCCCTTGGGGAAAGTCTTAAATTCTTCTTTTTTTTTTAAAGAAAAAGGTAATACAGCATATACTCAATGGTCACATGCTTTATTATAAACCAAATTAAATACCTAATTATCCTTTTCGTTTTCGCAAATTACAATTGTCGATAACACCTGGGCGACACTGACTTGCATATATGATAGAATATCGCAGATATGAAGCCTAAAACTCTTTTCAAAATGCAAATACAGGAAACCAATGATGCTGCCCAGCGGTGAAAACAAGTGTTGACACACTTATCCGTTATGAGCAGAGTAAATAAATTAATCACGAAAAAAAAGAAATTACTATAAAATAATTTTAAAAAATTTAATCAAAAATATTGTGCAATATCCAACTGGGCCGGTGTGCAATAACAAAGGGACAACCTTCGAAATTAAGGAAAGGCTAAAAGGGAGGAGGGCGAGTGCTTTCGAAATCAGATTCATGATAACTGATTCTGACACTTCTATTTCTGAATTCTTCATTTTAAGGAATAACATGCAGCGTAGAGTGGTGGTATGTCAATTTGATTGGAGTGTGACATTCATGAGGTGGAAAGAATGAGTGGGCTCAAACTTAGGCCAACAAATAAATAAATTGGTGATCGTCCCCACCGATGCCTGAAAAATTGTTCACCCGTGGATTCTTTTAATTTTCTTTTTTTTAAACTGATACAAATGTGTCGGGCTAGCAGCAATTCAACTTTAGTAAACACACAATATATTCCAAGCACACGTGTTCAAAAATTGAAACTTTTAGAACTGCATGATATAATAAATTTCAAAATGAGAATAGTGTTCATGGTGCGACTGAAAACATTGTGATCCGTACATAAATTACTAAAAAAATAATTTAAAAAAAACAAAAAAACGCCCGCCCGACCCAGATTTTTATTTCAAAAGGACGATCACCAAAATCTTTTTATTTTATATTTGGGCATACACTGGTGAGCATGCAGCAATGTATACTATTTGACACTTTTGGTATAGACCGCATCATTTCACGCATGAACATTAACATTGTCAACAGTAGTCGTAGTTAAAGTTGCATAGTCCGATAGTTTTGAGTTTCTGCCATTTTCTTTAGATAAATATAGGTTGATCGTTATAAGCTACCTTACTTTAGGTTGAAGTAACTTATTTTAAATTGCCAACTTTTGAGATATTTGAAGTGCAAACAGGCAAAAATAATGTTGGCAAGCACGCCAAAACTGATACTGTAGGCTTCAGCAGCAACAGGTTCTATTAAATTGACTCAATATTCCCTTCTACGCAACAACAAATGCTCAATAAGTGGACCAGTATCTAAGTTAGATATGTAGAATCAAATCGAGATCATTGTCTTGGTTTCAAAGGTTTGATGCTGTTATCGGACTATGCAGCTTTAACGTGCAAGAGGCCTACTTAAAGTAGCATGGTCCAATGGATTTTGAGTTTCACGTTGATCATTATAATCTACTCATCATCTACTCAGTCTGATCTAACCTATGACAAAATAGCTAACTTTGTGGAGATGTTTGAAGTGAACGTGTTCCAGATATTTCGACAAGTACACCAAAACTCGATAGGAGAAGCCAAGTTGAGACATAGGTTTCGCATATCGCCATGATCACGTGGTACAGTGACCTAATTAATGAGGTCACAACTTCTAAACTTGATAACTATGGAACAGTGTACATGCCGATGAGTACGATAACACATAATCTAGCGAATGAGAAGATGCTTACACCTTTACTTGGCGTAATGTCGCTCAGGCTGGTTATGCGGTGCTTGAACTGCATACAGTAAAACCTCTCTAAATCGACCGACCATGGGACCCACTTTAAGTGGTCTATTTAGGCAGGTGGTCGGTTTAGAGTTAGAATATCCTTACAATAGTATTGTTGGGACCCAAATAAAGCGATCGATATAGGGGAGTGGTCGATCTGTGGAGGGGTCGATATAGAGAGGTTTTACTGTACATGGTTTCCTTCAGTAGTTGTGTGAATGCACATTCTCGTAAATTCAGAATCATTCCATATAAATTATGTTATTATAAAGTACTTATGCGTATATTATGATGGAATGCAATTATCATGTATCGCTATATTGTCTCCGCCATCCTTCCTTGTAGATGTTAGTAGGTGGTTGCTGTGCGGCCTGGAGGGTAGGTCTGCTCCAAGCAGCCCGACTACCCTCCTTGCCTCCAGGTGGCAGCTCTGCCCACTCCTCCTCCGTTTTAGTTGGATGTGTAGAATCTAAGCTAAATGAGTGTTTTGGCTTTGAAAATATATTTATATCATCGGACCATGGAACTTTAAACGTTATAGAGCCGAATTCGTTGTCCTTTTCAATGTTTCCAATGGCAACTGGTTTGACAATATGGTAGGAACCTTCCCATGACTGTATTTGCAATATTATACTACAACCATGTCTTTTAGACAACTGATACTGAGGTTGCAAAATTTGAAGCCATTTAATGGGATATGTACCATCAGAGTAGTGCCCAGAGTATATAAACAATACCTATACCTGACCGGGCGCTGTGACCTAATCGGCAGAGCGAGGGCCTCGCGTGCGGAAGGTTTCCTGTCGAGTCAAACCAATGACTTTAAAATTGATACTTGTCGTTTCCTAGTCATGCACTTGGCATTATTAGGATAGGATAAGGACTGTTTGACTGAGTGGGATATCAGGTCATGGTGCTAGCGGCCTGGTCTCCCAGTGGGGCAGCACTATAAATTCACCATGAGTGCACACTATCACAAGTCGGTACCCGTCCTGGTATGACCTGAGATATTGCCAGGACGTAAAACTCCAACAACCAACCAACCATCCCAAGTGGTTGGGGTAATTTCTGGCGTGGGTCTAGCCCTATAGGACTGGGGTGTAATGCCACATTGCTATAAAAGATGTGGGCTAAGAGAACATGAAGGTTGGCGGTTGATGGTGCTTACACATGACCTATTGATATTTGAATTGTGATGATGGTAGACGGTGCAAAAGCTAAGAGATGAGGGATAGCAGGCTCACATAGACACATGTACATATGGTGGCTCCTGCACAAGAAGCCACCACAAGCACCAGCCACTAGTAGAAGGGATAAAGTGCCCAGTCCAGAGTCAGGCAGCATATTCGCACACTTCCACCCACTGACACACATACACGCATCCACAAACTCATGGACTGACCGCACTCCACAACAATATCTGATGCGTAAACCTCCAAACTCAGCAGCCCTTATTTGGGATTCTCTCCATATTAAATTTTGGTATTCACAATTATTTGACCTTAAGGTGACCCGTGAACTGACTTTGACCTATATGCCATAGCCACCTACCGGGATTTTGGCATGTTTCGAGTCGCCTGGACAGAGGCCTTAATAACGCATTGAACTCTGCCCAGTACATGACTTTGGCGGGTACATGTGAGGACCTTGCCCTATGACCTTAAACTGGAAGCATCACTCAAAAGACCCAATACCGGAGAAACAGTAATAGAATGATGATGATAACGACGATGGCAGCTATCTTCGTGTAAGACGACTTGAGGTTCAGGTAGTGAGCGTCTTTCTTGTACTTCTGCGACATGGAGGCCAGGTTACTTGCCTTGTCGTCTAGCGCTGTCACAAACAAGAGTAGCAGGCTGATGAACATATGCACGACATATCGACAATATATCTGACAGGTCAAATTACAATGCCATGTTAAAGCTGCATAATCCGATGAATGCATCAAATTTTCAAAACCAAAACACTTACTTAAATTTGGGTCTACATATCGAACTTAGATACTGGTGCACTTATTAAGCATTTGTTGCTACATAAAAAAGGGATAGTAAGTCGTCGGTGTTCTATGTGGCAGAGTGGTTAGAGTATCTGACTTTTTTCTAGGTCAAACTCCTAATCTCAGGGATGAAAATGGTCTACGGGGAAAAAAAAGAAGCGGAAATGCACATATTCTCCCATAGGTTTAGCATTGTCAGGGAAGATCGGAAAATTCCCGGAAGTCGGGTTTCATACATATTGGTATATGCTGATAGTGCTGTGCCGTTTGAAGCATTTATTAGTAGTATACGCTGATAGTGCTGCGGCATCTGCAACACATATTAGTATACATTGATGGTGCTGCAGCATTTGAACAACATATTAGTAGGGGCATACAGGAAAAATCCCGGAAATCTGCGAAATCCCGGAGGTCTTTAAACCCTGTAATCTGAAAGTTGATGGTTCGATTCCACATGCCATCACCTCTGCCAATTTGGATTTCCACTGCTGTGTATAACTTACAGCGTCATCAAAGGCCAGTTGCTCTCATACCATGTCTATGTGGTGTGGGAGGTTAAAAATCCCTTGGGTCGGTAAAAGTGTAAGCTTCGGATTTCTATCAACCAACTGTCTAATGGTGAAAACAAAACTATTCAGACTTATACATGATAGGCAGCATAAATCTTCAATAAAAAAATATATTTAAAAGTCAGTTTAATACTATCTCCAGCTCCGGCATTTCGATGTGCACACTAAAATCAATTTTCACATGTTTTTACTTCAAACATTTCCAAAGTTAGTAATCTATAATAAGTTATTTCAAACCAAAGTAAGGTAGATTATAGCGATCAATATAATAGATTGTTCTGACAAAATATGATAGAAATTCAAAACCATCGGAAAATGCAACTTTAAATAAGTATAAACTTATGGGCTGACACCATGTCTAGAAGCATACCAAAAGCTAGATAAAAGATTCACCCGGTACTTGTAGTACACGGGTGAAGACCAGCCTTATATCAAAACGGTAGAAAAATCAGGCTAATGAAATGAGTCTTTATGAGAGCCTAATTTCACAATCTAAGAAGCAACATTTATTCTTTGTATAGGTCTTCATATTTACCCGCTACTTTTGAGTTGGAAAATATAATAAAACATACTTTAATGCAATTTAAAAGTGAAATCGATGGCGTTCTCTGGCCGCCATTTTGTCTTTTTGCATTCTCTCCCATTTCACCAACTTTGTGCTGATATAAGTAACCATTTGACACTGTCTATGTCTTGTTCCATACTAAAGCTATTTCGCCCGTATTTAGACTACGTTGTCGTTCACCCCTGCACTGGAAGTACGGGGTGAATCTTTTATCTAACTAAAAGCATACTAGGGTTCTAGTTCCATTTAGACTAGGTAAGAGAAATATATTTCATACAATAACCATGCCATAATTTAGACAGAGATAACATCATAGATAGCAACATCTTTGTACAAAGAAGAAAGTAAAAACATATTTTAACTCGGGGATAAATTCTCTAACAATAGTCTCATTACATTGGTGAACAAAGCAAAAACAGAAAGTGAGGACGCCGACCATATTAGCTTATATCAATGTATAATATTATTACACTAATCAACCTGCAATACATGTATCCCTGAGGGAATACACTACTGTCTTCTAAGAATATCCACCAGTAAACTGGAATACCAACATACATACCTACCAACATACATACATACCAACATGCATACATAATAAAGAATTAAACTGGTATCATAGACAAGAGTGAGAGATGGGAGGAGAGAGGGGGAAGGAGGGAGAGACAAGGAGAGAGGAAGAGGGGGGGGGGGAGAAGATGGAGAGTGAGGGGAAGAGAGAGGGGTCTATAGCCGTGTTCACATGTACAGTGTTAGGCCGACTTAGATGAGGCGAACTACATGAGTCGAACTAGCGGCGCATTCACACATACAGAGTTTTCAAAGTGTCTCATTCAGACATGTGCGTTAAACCGGCTCAGATCGATGTTTGTTTGTTGTTGTTTTACGTCCTAGCAGGTCATATCAGGATGGGTATCCACATATACATACATCCACATGCCACATATACATCCACAAGTAAATACATACAAACAACATACCTAACAAGAGATGGTAAGAGTAGTACAGTCCAAACATGTGCTCTAACCACTATCAAAAGCAATTACCTGTTAGGACTGTCCAAACATGTAGGACGGTCCAAACATGTGTTCTAACCACTATGAAAGCAACTACCTGTTAGGAAGCAGTCTCCATCCATGTGCTTAAGCCACCTCAACTAAACCAGTTACGTTGACACATGCCACTTAGGCCGACTCAAGCTAGTTCGCCTCATCTAAACTACCTCGCGAAGTGGTTTACTTGAGGCGAACTAGTTGAGTCGACTCAGCCCTAATTCGCCTCAGAGGACCGTTCACACGTGCGATCTGAGTCGACTTAGATGAGCCGAACTACTTGAGCCGACTTAAGGCCCGTGTGTGAATGGGGCTTATGAGTGAGTAAGTTTATGAGTGAGTAAGTATGAGTGAGTCTATAAGTGAGTGAGTGAGTCCATCAGTGAGTAAGTACTAGTCTATGAGTGAGTGAGTGACTTTACAAGTGAGTCTACGAGGGGGTGAGTCTATGAGTGAGTGAATGGGTGTGTCTGGTGGCGCTACCTGAAAGCGCCTGCCCACGTTGGAGTACGTCGTCGATGTTCTGCACCATAATTCGTTGGACGTCATGAAGCTCCGTGTTGAGCTGCGTAATGTTACGACGCGCGCGGGAATCCATGTAGGACTTTTTGGCCTTGTGCATGTAAGTGTCTGTGGAGAGAGGCCAGGTTACATCAGATTAGCCGCTTTCAATACAACACAACACAATGCCAATGCCGCTTTGGTACAACTACCAGGGATGAAAGTGGTCTCTGGTGAGAAAAACCCTGTGAAAATCAAGTCGAGATTATTACCCCAATGGCGAATTTCCATGAAAATGGTGATTCCCCCCACCTCTCCCCCACATAGGATTAGTTCTGTCAGGGAGTCGTGGGAAAATGCCGGAAGTCCAATTTTAATAATCCTTGTTGCGACTATATTATCACCCATGCCTAATTCTTTCTTGTTTGAGTTTTTAGTAACTTTTAAGGTCATATAAGAACTGGATTCAAACTAATCAGTTCAGGATTGAAACTAAACAGATTATGATTCTTTGGCATTTTGTTAAATATAAAAAAAATCTCGGAATTCTATGAAATCGCGGAAATCTTTCATCCCTGAAATACAGCATTCGCACAGATTTTCAACAACCGAATTTAAAATCTTTAAAGTTTATCTTAACATAAACTGTTGTTCATAGAATATGCAAAGAGAAATTGTAAATGATCAGGTTTACCATAGATCGCAATCGTCCACATGCTTTTTTTATTGTAACAACAATCAACAACTCAGCAATTTGACTTCTAATTTCTCATCTACCGCTTTTACATATGAAAATTTCACGGGCTTCCTATGGTATTTGATCGATTTTCTAGCCCTTTAAAATTAAAAAAACAACAAGAAAACATACAAAACCTGGCTTTTTGAAGAATGTGTGAATCCTGAGTTAAGTATTTACCAGTGCATAAACTAAATGCATGGGTAGACATAGAGTTTAAACAAGTATATGGGTCACTCTCCTGAAAACTGGACAGAAGTGTCACATGGAGAGTTAAGATCTAATATTTGAATTTTTAACATTTTTTGGTTGCAAATGAAAGCTGGAAATCTCCCCTTTACATCTATGTAAAATATAAATTGATGAGATAAAAAATAAAGGTGTAGTCCATGATTAAGCTATGTCATATGGCAGTATAACATGTGTTGCTCAGACGTAATACATGTTTAGGACACCACACAGTCTGCTTAATAAAAAATCTAAGCACAATTAAATGGTTCCATACTGAGAAGCATATTAATCATGGCATAGTATACAGAAATATGTAGTGCTTATTATTGATAAAAAAAAGTAATTCCCAGCCATGATTTATTCACTGAATAATTAGTGTCCAATATTTGTGTGGCATCCAGACACCACTGGTTACATCTGTGAGGGAAATTTGTAATGTTATTTCTGAAGACATCAAATAATTTTTTTTTTAACTTTAAGCATGCATACATTCCTTTTGATTTTGGAACTGTTTTGTTTGATATATCAATGCAATACAAGATGTTAGTAAGGATCCAACCATGTCCCATGTCATGTTACAAATTTCTGATTGTAAAATGGATATTTTTGGGTAGAAAAACACTTCATAACTAAAAAGACTAAAGTTGCGTGCATTTTATTTTATTTCCCTTATTTCTTACATCAAATCTGAACATGAATATGAAAAGTATAAGGAAAAAAATAAGTAGGACGTTTTTTATTGATGTTTTAAAATCCCATCCCAAGCTGACCAGTTTTCAGGAGAGTGACCCATATCGGTAATTCATTAAAGATCTAGTCACCTGATTTTTAACATGCATTTGATTTTTTACATAATGGATAATCGCAATATTTTAACAAACAAAAAATATCGAAATTCTAGAAATATTAACACAGCAGTTGACCGAGTTGAAACCGAAGTATAGCTTAAAGTTGCATATCCGATGGTTTTGAGTTTCTGCTATTTTCTGAGATAAGTATATTAGATTGATAGTTATAATCTACTTTTCTTTACTTTCAAGTAACTTTATATTTTAAATAGCCAACTTTGGAGATATTAAAAGTGAAAAAATGATAACTCAATAGGCATCAGCAGTAACAGGTTCTATTAACTTGTCTTATGGTGCTGTGACATCCCGACGCTTCTCGATAACGCGCGTCGACGTATGTGATTTTTTGGAGGAACGTTGGGATACGTCAGGAAGCGTCACGTGCGCATTGGTATTCGTTGATGGACGGCGACGGTCGACGAGTGTCGGTGGCCCGCGTAAGGGGATCGGCGAAGTTTTGTGCTTGCACAAAACTTTCGACGACCGAGATCGCTGGAATAATGTCATGCGAACGCTAGGCAGACGGCGCATGCACATGAGGGTCGTTTCCACACGTTGCGCCAAACTGTTGCTTTGTTGCTTTACATCATAGCTACATCTAAGGTCATATCAGGACGGCGCGCAAAAACATTTTAGTTTTTTTCTCTCACGCGTTGATATACGTTATCACAACGTCGGCTGCACGCTACCAACACGTTGCGCTGACGTCAATTTTTTTCCCACCGCGCCGAGAAGTTTGACGTCTCGACTTTTTTGCGCGTTGGCGGCACGCCAACGAGAAGCGTCATAATGTGACAGCACCATTAGTATACCCTTCTATGCAGCAACACATGCTTAATAATAAGCGCGTCAGAGTCTAAGTTGGATATTTCCGATCAAATCTAGGTAAGTGTTTTGGTTAGGAAAATTAGATACTTTCATCGGACTGTGCAGCTATAAGGCAACAACAAAACCAAGAGTAATTAAAATCCTTCTTTAAAGGTGGCATTCCCTTACCAAATTCTATGAAGCTGTACGGTCTGGACACTTTGTCTATTTTGCTTCCATACTGCGAGAGGAACTCATTCTGAAGATCCTCGAGGTATGCAAAAGCCAGTCGCTTGGAGAAGGTCCTCTCAGTCAGCACCAAGTAGCACACCCCGGACTCAATGAAGTAACTGCAGATGCGCAATATGTACATAACTCATTACACAATCAATACATACACACGCAGGGAATGTATATTAATTAGCTTTTCATTTAAAAAAACGCAAGTTGGATAAGTGCAAATAGGTCAATTGTTGGAAGTTGACGTCCTGGCAACATCTAAGGTTATATCAAGATGGGTACCGACGTCACAGTGCGCACTCATGACGACTTTATAGTGCTTCCCTACTGGGAAACCAGGCCGCCAGCACCATGACCTAATATCCCACTCAGTAACATGGTCCTGGCACTGAGCCAACCAGTCCTTGCCCTATTCAATTAATGCCAAGCGGCAAGCTAAAAAGCGACAAGTATCAATTCTGTAAGTTATCGGTTTGACTCCACCGGGAATTAAACTCCCAATCTCCCGCACGGGGAAGCCTGCGCTCTATCGATTCGGCCACCACGCCCACCTGAGGGAGAGCGGAACTTGGAATATCAGAATAGGCGTATTGACATATCTTCATCTCCAGGACACATACTGGCATAATACCAAGGTACTAATCAATCACACATATGATAGTGGGGCTCACTACAAACTGCTAAATTACTCATTACTAGTTTCTTTAATACGCAAGGATGAAAGTGGTCTCTGGAAAAAGACGCAGAAATCAAGCCGAGATCCTGGCACCACCTACCAGGTTCCGGCAGAACCAAGCAATGGTTATTACACTGACGGCGAATTTCGGTGAAAATGCAGATTTTCACCCCATGGGATCAGCACTGTCAGGGAATCGTAGAAAAATGCTGGAAGTCAGGTTTCAACTATCCTTGTGGCTATTTTATCACTTTTGTTTGCGTTTTATATTCTGGCAAAATCTAAGGTCATATAAGAATGGCATTCAACCAATTGTTGTCGTACACATCCCAATTCCATGGCTTTTTATTTAACGTTAATCGATAATAAAAAAAAGTTAATGCGCAAAATCGTGGAGCTCTTTCACCCCTGAATATGGCTAAACCACTAATAAGTGCAGTTGTGTTGGTAACATGAACTGCAATGGTCGACTGCTATTGCACAATGGGCCCCAATCGCACAAACCCCACATGAACAGGGTGGGAAGTGACTCATATAGCCTTATTGTGGGGTTCTCTGTGGTGGAGTGGTTAGAGTGTCTGACTTTTTTCTAGGTCAGACTTCTAATCTGAAGGTCTGTGGTTTGATTCCCTGTGCCCCCACCTCTGCCAATTTGGATTTCCACCGCTGTGTATAACTTACAGTGTCATCAAAGGCCAGTTGCTCTCATACCATGCACATGTGGTGTGGGGAGGTTAAACATCCCTTGGGTCGGTAAAATGGTAGGCTCAGGCTTTCTATCAAGAAACTGTCTAATGGTGCAAACAAGTCTATTTAGACTTATCCAATGATAGGCAGTATAAATCTTCAAGAAAAATATAGCCTGTCAAACCACCATCTGGGAATCAGGTAGAAACTGACAACTAGCTCAGTTTTTGAGCTTGTTAGAAACGCATCTCATCTGACGATTAGTTCAATAACAGGACACCTGCTATGCAAGGATATTGGTCTGGATACAGAGTTGTCCCTTGAAGACAGAGCCTACTCTATATACTGTATTCTCGCGGAATAACATTCTGGGAGTTTAAATTGGCAAATCACTTAAAGGAGGGGGGGGGGGGGATTTATCAACAGATAGGCGTTTAAGGGGTGGGCGTTTACGAAATATTGGCCAAGGTGGAGGGTGGGCGTTAACCCACGAGAATATGGTCGTTCAATTGCTTGATAAATTTATAATCGCATCGCAAACCCTTTAATAATAAATGCATTTAGGTTGTGTTAAGGGCACAAATTAAATATTTAAAAAGTCATAACTCAGGGACTAATAGACCAATTTTCCATTATTATATATATTTGCAATCAGATAGATAAGAGCTTTCCAACTGTACCATTTGTAAATTAACTTCATAAAAAGACAAATTCAGTTTGGAGTACCTACTATATATATGCCTATGTGTATGTAAAATTGCATCTTTTGATTATATCATAACGTGAAATCATGCTTAGAAAATCATAATACACACTGAAAAAGTAGTGTTCCGGTTTCCAAACTTCCTCTGGTGGGTGACGCAGCGTTCATCCGTCGAAATAACTGCTTCGCCTGATTCTGGAACTCGAGTAGGTTGCGACCAGCCTGCGAAGTACACCAAGAGTGTATATAAGAACTGTGTGCTGAGGGACATGTGATGACTATGTTTGTTTTGTTTGTTGGTGTTTTATGTCATAGCAACATGCAAGAATATATTAGGATGGGCACCGACTTGTGACAGTGTGCACTCAAGGGGACTTTATAATGCTGCCCCATTGGGAGACCAGGCTGCGGGCACCATGACCCAATATTCGACTCACTTATATTATCCTGATACTGAGCTAACCAGTCCTTGCCCTATCCTGGTAATGCTGAGCACCCAGCTAGATTGTGACAAGTATAAATTTGGTAAGTAGTTGGTTTGACTGGACAATGTTTAGAAACCCCAGCCCTCCACATGGGAAGCCAGGACTCTTAATGATTCGGCCACCGCAGCTGGTTGAAGACTCAATTAATATGAGGCTTTCAGAAGCATCACTGGACATCAATATGGCTAGAGACGACGATTCGACAACTGGGCAAGCTTGCCATACCTGACTAGGAGGCGAGATCCCCCCCCCCCCCCCCCCCAACAAACACCATACGCAACGCATGATATTATTTGTGAACAGTGTTGGTTAAAGTTTGCGACATTTGTTTTCTCAATGCTAGCACATCAATCAACTAAGCATCCTCTATACATACTAGGTACCAACCCAGACCAAATTGAGCATAAGAATTTATAAGTTCCTATATAAGATTAAGAGATGACTCCACCTCCCGCCCCCTGCCTCCTCACACAGGCTGCACATCACCCATGATAACAGCACAGTTTTTACAGCAACCGTAGCCAATAATACCAAGCTAACCCACTAAACCTCCATCTTAATTTACTAATATATCCTATCTAGGTAACTGCAGAAATACCTATCTACAATGTAATGTACATCTAGTGTGAATCTAGTCTCTTCGCTGCTTATGTCCTGTCTAAATCTGTAAATGGAACCTAGTGTGAACTATCTGACCCATTAAGTGAGTTTTGTGCTTCGGACCGATACTTATCATATTCGGACCAATTCTTGTCCAGCCCTACCACAGGTTAAACGATTTGATTATTATTCTGACAGTTTTGATTTCCGCCATCTCCCTAATTATAAAGTATAAGACAACGTTGTTAAACAAGAACAGTTGGAAATTATATTGTGAACTATTGAAACTCCTGAATTCGCTTTAATGAAGAAAAATTCTTGTTTTTTTCTCGCAAATGCACTTCCAGTCAACGAAACATCACCCATTCACTGAAAGTAAATATAGTCGCTATTTTATGTCAGCTATACTATAGAGGGAGTGCACGTGACGTCATCACTCAGCGGCCAGCCATCTTGGATTACGAGCACCCTCCCTAGCCATGTTGTGAATGCATGCAGATGCAGTAAAAAGTTTTCTTGTGTTCTGGGAGGTTTTGTGCAGTTTACATCCAATGTGTTTACTTAGAGCACTTTAGCAACAACTTCTGAGGCCAAACTGCTCAAAACAGTGACAAATAAAAAAATAAATCAGTAAATAAGCACAGTGTAGGCAGTTGCAAGCCTTCTGTATGTAATCCAATATGGCCACCAAAAGTTGTCTTGTGACGTCATTACACCCCCTTTATACAGTATATGTGACGACATTCGGATCAGCTAATACGTTAATTTAAATTAGCATACTCATGATACTAATATTCAATATTAATAGGTTATACTGATAATGATAATTGATATGGATATAACTAGATAAAAGATTCACCCGGTACTTGTAGTACACGGGTGAAGATCAGCCTTATATAAATACGGGCGAAAATAGCATTAGTATGGAACATCACCTAGAAACTGTGGCTCCAGTATCAAATGGATACTTATATAGGCGCAGAGTTGGTGAAATGGGAGCGAATACAAAAAGACAAGATGGCGGCCGCAGAACGCCGTCGATTTCACTTTTAAATCTTATTAAACTAGATATTATATTATATTTTTCAACTCAAAGGTAGCGGGCTCTCAATAATACATATGTAAAGAATAATTGTTGCTTCTTAGATTGTGAAATTAGGCTCTCAATTCTTTGACCCGCATTTTCGCCACCTTTTACATAGGGTTGGTTTTCACCCCTACTGCAGCAGTACGGGGTGAATCTTGTACCTAGGATATAACTATAACCCAGCAATCATACAGCTTTTCTACAGTATTACTATTACTCAGTATTAGTAATACTAATACTAATAGTTTTGCAACCCCGAACAGTCTCAGGCTGCGGTAGTAACTGCGTTAGGGGTGCCACATTTAATTTACACGAACTCACAGACACAGCCTCACAGGGAACTTTTGTTTTGGAATGTGAAATAAGTGAGTCCATGCATGTAATATCATGTATACATAAATTATAATTATACAGTATAGTACCATGTATAATTGTATTATTACATTAGCACTGCACTGCCACTCGCTCACTCATTGCAACTTCTCCATGAAACCAGTACCTCCAATCTAATATAAGTTTTGTTGGGTGGGTCATGTAACATGTTCAAGATGTTGTCAGTAATGTCAGTGACAGCTTTGCCTTTGCCAAAACAGAAAACGAGTGATCAATGACGCGATCAGTTCATCTAACAATCTTACCTCTTCATTTTCTTGCATGGATGCAACAAGGAGTAGGCCGTCCGCCACCCTTGCAATCATTGTCATTAGCACCATGATTGGAGGTGGTCACCTGAAATATGATAAAGCAATCCTTCTGCTGTTCAGACAGCTTTAATAATTTTACACCGAACTGACCTAACAAATAGCTGACGTGGAAACGTCAACGCATGGCCGGAAATGTGTGTGTTTTCTACTTCTGCTTCCGGTCTGATGTCTTCTCATATGGAAGGATGTATACTCGTATTTACTAGCTTTATGTGTAAATACAGTCTAAGCGACATAAGTTGTTCACATTTTTTCAATATTGGCACCACTAAGTTTAGACATAACACCATAGTAAATGCTATTTCTCAATATGTTGACGAATTTTCAAAGGTTAAAGGTCAAGTTGCGGTGCGCATGTGTCACACGTAGCAGTTCCACCTCTCCATGCACGTCGATCAGCTGACGTACTCAGTCTGTAATAAGCGTTGGGACTTTACCGAGGCTTATGGTTAGAGAGTGCAGCACTCGTGAAAACAAGATGGCTCGACCGAGAAGCCTACAGTAGAGCACTAATAGAATAATTTTGTTTTGAACATAGTATTTAGTTCACTATTGATATTCAATAATATTCTAAGCTACCCCTATAGGTTCGGATACCCATAAAGAGGACTGAGAAACCAATATCGTGACATCGGGAACCAGCTGGTTAAAATATCAACAAAACCAGGTGAGTTGGTTGTGATCACGTCCATCTGGCAATTCTGGGTCATTTACGACACTTGTCACAAGTCATTGATGCTGTCAGATGAACAAGAAACCATGAAATAACATTATTCTGATATTCCTGACAATATGATTTATTATTCTCCATATATTACTTTATATTCTTCTAGTGTTCGCAGCTTTCCGAAGAAAATTTCAAAATGATTCCCATAAATTCTGCTGAATTACTTAGACTAGTGTTAGTATTTAAGTTTTAACTCAAATTCTCAATAACTGTATTAGTACTATTACTATTATTACTCATTACTGTCATTTACACTGCGAATGTGTATTACAGTGTTAGTGTTACTAAAAGTGTTAGTAACTATGAGTGTTACCTATGGGTATGTTGATATTATTATAATATTAGCAGTGTTACTGTTTGTATTACTATTTAGTCTATTACGTTTTATTAGTCACACAGACATAGTCATGATAGTGCATATGTTAGTACTAGAACCCCCAAAACTAATGGCAGATGTCTACTTTTTGTGCTTGCGGGGAGGGGGGGGGGGGGTCGTTAAACAAAGAAACCAAAATGTTAGTACTACTACTAGTATAAGTACTATATTAGTATTACGAACAACAGTATTAAATAAAAAAATAAAATATTATATATTACTAGTATTAGTATTACTACTAGTAGTTAGGTACATCAATTCCCATATGGGGCGCTGCTGTATAGCTCTCTTCAATACTGCAGTTGAACTCTTAAAATCCATTCACGTATATCCTATGCAAATGATTTTCCATAAAGAATGACATCATAATTGACCAATCACAACCTTGTTTACATCTTGGAACAGCTTGTAGGACTTTGGCATTGAAGTTAACCACTACTGAAAAAAAGCCTAAGATAGGTTTTAAAAAAATCACAAATCATTCTAGCACCTGAAAAATATGAATATTTAGTTTATTTATCTTTCATTTGATACCTATATTGTGTATTTGTGTTCATTACGTTAGTCACTTCAGACATTACTTAGAAATTTGTGTGCACATTGGCCATCGTGTAGGCACGGTACGGTGTTATCTGTTCATGCTAAATTTGCGACGTTTTCATTGTGCACAAAAATGCAGATTCAGGGGTTTAGCTCTGCTCAAATTGTTGTGAATCTGCTGGTATTTTGAAGGGGACTAAATTGCACAGGTTTCAGTTTTTATTTGATCAAAATCCTTACAGAATTGACAGGACTGTAGCTTTCTGAAATTGAAGTAAATTTTCCCTACATTAGTAGTAATAGTACACTCTGACGTCATTTTCATCGTGCACGAAAATGTCGAGAACAGGGCTCAATATCAATTATATAATTTACTACACTTAGTTTCGGAATGCAAATTATATGAAGTTACTAGGTCTATTTATGCCCAAAATGATATCCTGGAATATGGAAAAGGTCACAACTTAATTGCTATAACCAATAGGACAAAATGTTGATTTCTAGGAAAACTAAATCATAGATAACTTTGGAACGAATAATGATATTTACACTATTTAAAAACCCCTTAAATCTATTGTGAGCTCTGTCTGTCTACCAAATTGCAGTACTGTGCAACAGTTTTTCAATTTTCATGTGATGTACAGGTCTATAGTAGTAGTACTAGTCTAGTAGTAGTTGTACTAGTATGTGTTTAGTAAGTAAACCAAGCTAACCTGTGTTGCATTGCCCTTGGTCTCAATTTACGAGGCCCATCCTTACGAGTAATTAATATTAGTTATTAGTAGATGCACCTGTAACTTATGGTTATGCAGTCGGTTTCGTCCACTTCGCACCCTGTGTTAGTAGTTGTAGTTCTAGACTATACAATAAAATGTCTACCACAATTTGAACAAATCAATACATATTGGTATATATATGGGTAGTGCTATTAATTATGAATTTGAGAAATAATCTCTTAATTTGATTTTTTTAAATATTTAACTATTGAATATAGTATGGTGGATTTGATCGGTAACTACTAAGAATACTAATATCGGTGCGAGTTCAGTTGTGTATGCATATGATTGGTGCGAGTTGACAATATGCTGAACTATTGTTGGGTCGAATTGAAGTCAATATTATTAAGGTCAAATATATATAGGGAGACACAACCTAAAGTTCAGCTATAGAGTAGCCTGCAACTGGAAGCTACAAGACGTGATACTAATAGTCGCTGTACCATCAGTAAACACATAATAGTTAAAGCTGCATCACATTTTCTAAATCAAAACAGTACTCTAGATTGGTTCTTGCAGTATTTAAAATTATGAAAGGTTTTGATCAAATAGATATGAACCAATTTTTCACCTTGAATAAAAGAGAAGGCAGTCAGGGTCATACTCTCAAACTAGTAAAACCCAGAGCCATTTCAAAGTTAAGGCAACACAGTTTCTCAAACAGGATCATAAATATATGGAAGTCTCCCACAAAATGTTATTGATGCTGAGTCAATAAATTCATTCAAGAATAGATTAGAAAACGCATGGGCTAATGATCCAGGGAAATTTGACCCCTTATTCACCACATGCTACTAATTATTCCTTGTGTTGCTTATTTACTTGCACTCAAGCAAAAATGAGAGACAAATAAGTGTTCACACTTCCTGTCTACCATTCGCTATTTCGCTATATATCCATATTAGATACTGGTGCTCTCATTGACCATATATTATGCATAGAACGGAATACTAAATACAATTAATAGAACCAGCTAAAACCGTTGATGTCAGAATTTTTATGTGCATACCACTTTTAATTTGGTATGTTTTCACTTCAAATATGTTCAATGTCAGTTCTTAAAATTAAAGGTTACTTCAAACTAAGAATACAGTAGATTATAATGATCAATGTAGTATGTAATTTATCTAGAGCCTGTAAAGGCGGGGGAAACCCAGCAGAAATGCAAAACCATCGGACTATGCAACTTCAACTTCAAGAATCAGTCCGACAAGCACTGCATTCAATAGAAGAAATTTGGCTAAATTACAAAGGCTAGTATAACATTATTTCAGTAGGCTGGCTCTTGTTTATACTATAATTATTATAGTGCTTTTAATTATGATTAAAATGGTTATAATACAATTAAAATCGTTTCTACTAGTTTCTACCACACTTGGGGTTTGATGGAAGGAAATTGAGTTTATATTGATAATATTTCCTACTTGTAAGTCGTATATTTAAAGTTAAACGTTGATTTACATTATAGCAAATCCTTTATTGACCGTAATATCATTCATTTAGGAATCATCTAACGCAGCGGTTACCCAGTAAAGCCAGTCAGTGTGAATCTGCTCTAACGTCAGTGCTTAAGTGGTGACCACTCGCTCTGTGAATTCAATTGAAGTGAAGGGGACAATGAAAAGCATCGGTGATGTGCCACGTTGTCATTTCACACTCATGCTACCCATCCATGGGCTTGATTTAAATTTGTTAAATTTCATTTTCTTAAAAACATCTGTGTGAAGGGGAATAATGTATGCAAAATAAAACCAGTTGCTTCTCTGCCTATTGTAATTATTCATGTATACAGCTCCCGTCCCCGATGATGCAAGAGCGCGCGCACACACACACACGCACACAAGCACACACACACACTCACTCACTCACTCAGGGATAGCAACTGAGTAAGAGCGTCCCATCCCCCGTGTTGGTAGACTGTGGGTTCGAACCCTGGTCGAGTCAAACCAATGACTTAAAAATGAATACTTGTCGCTTCTTAGTCTGGCCCTCAGCATTATTAGGACTATCATGTCCTGGTTGGCTCAACGTCAGGATAATGTGACTGGGTGGGATATCAGGTCATGGTGCTGGCGGCCTGGTCTCCCAGTGGGGCAGCACTATAATGTCGCCATGAGTGTGCACTGTCACAAGTCGGTACCCATCTTGTGGCGGAGTGGTTAGAGTGTCTGACTTTTTTCTAGGTCAGACTCCTAATCTGAGGGTCGGCGATTCGATTCCCCATGCCCCCAGCTCTGCCAATTTGGATTTCCACCGCTGTGTATAACTTACAGCGTCATCAAAGGCTGGTTGCTCTCATACCATGTCTATGTGGTGTGGGAGGTTAAAAATCCCTTGGGTCGCTAAAAGTGTAGGCTCGGGCTTTCTATCGACCAGCAGTGGAATGAGGAAGACCAGTCGTCTATGACTGAAATTTCCCCTGCTTAAACAACTAATGGTCCCAAAAGAAAAAAATCCTGATATGGCCCTGGATGTTGCTAGGACGTAAAACAACAACAAAACACTCACTCACACACTCACTCACTTACACTCACACATGTGCACGCCCATCTATATCAAAATGAATATATTGAGGAGGTTAAGTGACCTATTCCGCTGGTTCAAAGCATTTTCACTCTCTGGGTGTTCCATTTTTTTTAGCATCATTATATCATGCCGCGCATCTATTTGTCCTTTATTTTCAAGTCTGACAGCGTGATGCCTTATTTGTGAGGTGTCCGGGACTAGGTCGCGCATTTGCATCCCTCATCTAGCACACCTTATTCAACATACCTTATTCAATATACCTTATTCAGCATACCTTATTCAGCATACCTTATCCAACATACCTTATTCAACATACCTTATTCACCATTCCTTATTCAACATACCTTATTCAACATACCTTATTCAGCATACATTATTCAACATGCCTCATTCAACACACCTCATGAGGTGGGATGCTATTGATAGTGATACCAGCTGTGTCAGGGATATCAGAAACAAACTGCGGTCAACTATCAGGGATTCATGCAGTAATGGGCTGTTGGTGGGTGGGTGGGTAGATAAAATATTCACCTCTACTCACAGTAGAGGGGGTGAATGGCAATTATGACTAAATCCGAGAAAAAACTGCTTTGGAACTGTAAATAAGATGTGGAGCTCCTGATCCCAGCAACCAGTATTCTTCAATATTGAAGTACAGTTGATTAAATGGGAGAGAATGCAAACGGGCAATAATGCTCTTAAATCGTATACAGCTGCATAATTAAAAAGAATAATTTACCCTCAAAAGTAGCGCGCTATGATAGATAAGTATTTGAATGGTATGTTTAGCACACTAGATTGTAAAATCATGTCCTATTTCCTTTTATAACCCAGCCTTCAGACACTTTCTGATGGGTTGTTATTTAATGTTAATACCCCAGTCACATTAGGCTTGCGACCGTAAGTGATCACAAAATGGTCTATATTTGATCCTCAGTGGTCACCGACCTCCTGGCGGCCATTTTGGTCACAAAGAGGTTGCAGGTGCTGCACCAAAAATCTCCTTGGGACCAAAATGGTTTCCTGCCGATCAGTTAGGCACCATCGCCGACTAATCGATGGCCATGGCACTGCTGCCAACCACCTGCGATCAGTCGGGGAGTGGCCAGGGACTGCAATTGAACGCCAATTTGTTGCATTCCGCAACCACTCACTGACCAATCACCAACCTGTCTTCTCTGCAGTCACAAAACCTTTTTTTCCCCCATGTTTGTTTTATTTGCTTTTGTCATAGGGAGGTTGCAGATGATTGCGTGCTATTTTTGCGGTGGGTGGGTGGGGGGGTTGCAAAGTGGTCGCAAGCCTAGTGTGACTGGTGCCTAATGCCTAGTACACACCTACCGTTTGTGCGCACCCACCTACCGTATACGATCTAAAACTGCCCGTTTCGCGCACAAAAATCGCTATGTGTGCAGCTCCCCGCGCACACCTAGCGATTGCGATTCGCGACTAAAAACTCAGTTTTAGGGCTAAAACGGGCCGATTACGATTGCGATTCGCCCTTCGAAAAATGAATCGGCCCGTTTTCAGTTTTAAGCTGGTCGGGTCGAGTCGTGAGTTTTAGTGCGCGAATCGTATACGGTAGGTGTGTACCAGGCATTAGCAGTCCTGTGATGGCGACAGTGTTGTGGCAGTAACTAATGTGGGGAGGGGGGGAATGTGGGTATACATATTTTCATAATTATATCTATTAAAGATGCATAATCCGATGAAATCATCAAATTTTCAAAAACCAAAACATTTATCTAGATTTGAATCTACATATCCAACTTAGGTACTTGTGCGCTTATTAAGCATTTGTTGCTGCATATAACTAGAAGGTGATACTTAGTCAATTTTGTTGAAGATCAACCTAATGTATTTATCTATTTAAAAAAAAAGAAAAAACTGAAAACCATCGGACTATGCAACTTTAAAGCTGCATAGTTCGATAAAAGCATCAACTTTCCTCAAACCAAAGCACTTATCTAGATATGATTCAACATATCCAACTTAGATACTGGTGCACAAAAGGGGATCCGAAGCCAATTTAATAGAACTTTATACGACTGAAGCCTATAGCCCCAGTCACACCTCACAGGATTGGGGGAAACGGACAGAAACCGAACAAAGTCTGTTTTGTGTCCGTACAAGTTTTGAACATGCACAAAACTTAAGAATGGATGCCGCAGGACTGACGTCTACAGTTCTTGTCCGGTTTGAGTTTGTTTCGTCCGTTGGCTATCCATTCATGTCTGTTTCATGTCCGTTCGTCTGGTGGCCTTCGCAATAATTTGACACATTTTAATACATTTTGATACTTATCACCACTGGACTAGACAATTCTGTCCGTTGCTCAATCCGGTGAGGTGTGACTGGGGCTTTAAGGATCAGAGTTTTGACAAGCATGTAAAAATTAATATTGCATGTTTACACTTCAAATATCTTCCAAGTTAGCCATTTTAGATCAAAGTTATTTCAAACTAAGGTATGGCGGATTATAGCGATCCACCTAATGTATTTATCTACTCTTTTTTTTTTTTAAACCACCGGACTATGGGACTCTAATGAAAAAATTGAAAATCCCCCCAGTCGACTTATTTAACACATTCAAAACAAAAGTTGCAGTTCACCTTAGGCTTTGTCAGTTACTTAAATTATTTATAGGATTTTAAGACCTGATTTAATTTTAAATTGGTACATTCTCATGTACCCACTCTTGACAATTGTTTGTCTAAGTTTTGCTTTATAATAAAAGGAGGAGGGGTTGTTGTTTTGTTTCTTGTTTTATTACTTATAGCCAATTAAAAAAAATTATAATTACAAATCTTTTTAATTAATTAAGAAGAAAAAACATACATATGGTCATGGGGAGATCCACTCCACGACACTACAGGTACCCAACTGCTATCCTAATTCAAGGACCTCATGGCGACACTTTGTAAGCTGACCCCTCCATGATAAACCCTGACAAGACGCGCCACACTGCGGCCAATAGCGCATGCGCAGCGCGCCACGTAGTACAGACAGGCTTTGAGCGGCAGTCCAGCACCCTCAGGTGGACGCCGGTCCCCGCAGCCACCAACCTGGAGACGCCACCCGCCGAGCAGCGCGCGAGCAGCGAGGAGGAGGAGGAGAGCGAGTCGGTTGGTTCGGTTGGGTCGGAGATTTTCTACACTGAAGATTTAGTCGCCGGCTGCGAGCCCACTGATCTGCTGAATTGTTCCTCGGAGCTGAGCGACAACGAGCCAGTTGCGTGCCAGCTCTCGACGACCGACTCAGAATGGGACTCGACAACCTCTGAGGCTTCGTCGGCCACTGCGTCGGCCACCTCACTGTTCCTGCCCAGCAAGGACAAGGTGTTGTATGTGAATGAGGCTGGGGAATGCCGGCCCCTCACCTCCTCGGCTTCCGCCTCCGCCTCTGCCTCCAATATTCCCGACCCACTCAGGAATTTGGCCGAATGTCCAAACACTGTGACATCACAGAAGCTGCCTGAAGAAGGTTGTAGCAGTGATCTGCCGAGACCCGCTGAAGGCACTCAGTTCGAGCCTGAACTACACAATAGGTAAGCCGGCGTGCTGTGTTGCGCCCCCAGTCCACCCTGTTATCAGTTCCTACCCAGTGTTGAGGTTTTCAAACAGCATGTCGTTTCATGTTTTCGCACACGTTTGTTATGCTCTTTAAAAAGAAATTTAGAGTAGTTTTCTTCACGGTTCTCTCAACGAATGAATGTCGCTCCAGATATGGAATCATTGGGGGTGAGGAGGAGGAGACGTCCTTCGAAAGAAAAAAAAAAATACAACAGCCGCCAAGTCCCACCTTTATTGCGACACCGCCAATCTCTCTATGTCGGAACCTAAAGGCTATGGTTGAATAATACTAAGACGGAATACAAGTTGAACGAGAGCTATTACCATTTTGAGAGAACCCTGATTTGTTTGCCTAACACATTTGCGGTTTGACTAATTTCCCTTGTGGTAATGACCACCTTGATGATCTTAGTTTGTTGTCACTGGGCACGGTGGCCGAATCGGTAGAACGCGGGCCTTGCGTGCGGGAGTTCGGTTCTCGGTCGAGTCAAACCAATGACTTTAAAATTGATAGTTGTTGCTTCCTAGCCTGGCGCTCTGCATTAACAGGACTGGTTAGCGCAGTGTCAGGATAATGTGAGTGGGATATCGGGTCATGGTACCGGTGGCCTGATTTCCCAGTGGGGCAGCACTATAAAGTCACCATGAGTGCGCACTGTCACAAGTCAGTACACGTTACCAGGACATAAAACTCCAGCAACCAACCAAATCTTAGTTTGTTGCAGGGTACAACTGTACCGGACTCTTGTTGAAGAGTGAATAGTTGCAGATTCATTGCTACAGTCTATAGTGCCATCTTTTGATTGAGTGAGAACATGGATAGTGCTGAAAATAGGAAGCAGTAAGCACTTAAATATATCCGTCCTGATACTTGTCGCTTCCTAGCCTGGCACTCGGCATTAATAGGATAGGGCAAGGACTGGTTAGCTGAGTGTCATGACAATGTGACTGAGTGGGATATCAGGTCAGGGTGCCAGTGGCCTGATTTCTCAGTGAGGCAGCACTATAAGGTCGTCATGAGTGCACACTGTTACAAGTCGGTATCCGTCCTGATGTGACCTTAGATGTTGCCAAGATGTAACGCTCCAACAAACAACCAACTATCTTATGGTATGAAGCTGCTATGAGTATGAGAGGAGAAAGCTTGTATTTAGCATGTAGCAATTTTGAGGCATTTGTCAAACTTGGAATAACTTCTTTAAAGGGAAAAATCTTCGCTGGAAATAGTGATTATCAGAACTAGTTATTCCTCCATTTAACTTACACCGTTTTGCCAGCCTTTGCAATCCTTCACAGACCAGCATCTGTGATGTAAATGTGACATGGCAACGTGAGCCTGGTGCTGCTCATCTTGGTACCCTGACCGGACGGGGTGGCCGAATCGGTAGAGCGCAGGCCTCCCGTGCTGAAGGTCGGGAGTTCAATTCCTGGTTGAGTCAAACCAACGACTTAGAAAATCTGTTCTTATTGTTTCCTAGCTAGGTGCTTGGCATTATTAGGATAGTGCAAGGACTGGTTGGCTTGGTGTCAGGATAATGTGACTGAGTTGGAGATCAGGTAATTGTGCTGGCGGCCTGATCTCCAAGTGGGTTAGCACTATGAAGTCGCCATGAGTGCGCACTGTCACAAGTGGGTACCTGTCCTGATATGACCTTAGATGTTGTCAGGACGTAAAACTCCAACAACATCTTGGACCCTAGATAAAATATTCACCCCCACCGAGTGTAGGGGTAAATGAAGATCCTGTCTAATCCGAGCAAAAACTGCTTTGGTAGGAATCAACTATGAACAAGCTGCGGATGTCCTTGTTCCTGCATGCATTGTTTCATCTATATTGGCATAGAATTGATGAACTGGGAGAGAATGCGAAAACAACATAAAATGATGACCGTTTGATGTTTTCGATTCTACTTTTAAAATCTATTAATCTACATGATTTCCTAGACCAGACGGTATGGCTGAATGAGTTGAGCGTCCATCTTCCGTGTTGGTAGATCGTGGGATTCGAATCCGTGGGTTTTGAACCCTGGTCGAGTCAAACCGATGACTTAAAAATGTATGCTTGTCGCTTCCTAGCAATGCGTGATGCATTATTAGGATAGGGCAAGGACTGGTTGGCTTAGTGTCAGGATAATGTGACTGAGTGGGATATCAGGTCATGGTGCTGGTGGACTGATCTCCCAATGGGGCAGCACTTTAAAGTTGCCATGAGTACGCACTGTCATAAGTTAGTATCCGTCCTGATATGACTTAGATGTTGCCAGGACATAAAACTTTCACGACCAAAAACAATATGATTTCCTAAGTTCTTAACTCCAGAAGTAGCAAGTCATGAACAATATATTTAGTATATTATTAGATTGCAAATTCATGTGGTTTTATGCCCATAACGCAGCCTTCAGACACTTGTTTAGCGGCCCTGTCACATAGCTGTGGGAGATCCTGGTGTAGAAAGTCAGGTACACCTAGATGGGGCATGTATAAGGGAGAGTGCCTACCTGTCTATGTGGTTACTTGCCCGAGAGGTCAGTGCAGACTACTACACTCGTCCCCACTATAATTGTGAGTCTTTTAATGCTTACAATTACATACATACAGACAATGCACTAACACATACATACACAGGGTAGGTTCAACAACCATACTGCGCGTAGCTTGTACAGGATCCTGGTCATGGCACCTGTGTCATGGTGGTGATGAAAATGGGAAATATTGCGCCTAGAGCGGGGCTCGAACCCACATCTCTTTGCATTACAGGCCAGCCTGCGAACCATTACACCACCTAGGCTCCTGATATCACCACACTACCCACGCCTACCTGTCTATGTGGCTCCTTGCCTGAGAGGTCAGTGCAGACCACTACACTCGTCCCCCTGGAATTGTAAGTCTATTAATGCTTACAATTACATACATACAGGCAATGCACTTATAGTTATACGCATACACAGGGTAGGTTCAACAAATATACAGCGCATAGCTTTACAGGATCTTGGTCACGGCAACCAGTGTCGTGGGGGGGGGGATGAAAATGGGAAATATTGCGCCTAGAGCGGACTCGAACCCACATCTCTTTGCATTCCGGGCCAGTGTGTTAACCATTACACCACCTAGACTCCCTGATATCACCACACTACCCACGCCTACCTGTCTATGTAGTTACTCGCCCGAGAGGTCAGTGCAGACTACTACACATTTAAAAAAAAAAAACTTTAGATAGATAGATTAAATGCATGTAGTATTGCTAACATACTTAATACAGAGTCAACAATAACTATTTGACTTACTACTCCCGAAAAAGAAGGCAAAGTCATTAACAATGTAACATAGAAACCAAATATGTGGTACACAGTTTCTGAAGGGGCTGTCACATTACGATGCATTGCGCAAACGTATGCCGACGTAAGTGATTTTTGGCCGCTATGTTAACGTCGACGCACGTTAGGGGGTCGCAAAAGTTTTGTGCATGCACAAAACTGTCTACATACGACAACGTATGGGTGTTACGTCGGCCATATGTTATGTATACGTTATGCATATGTCGATGCATGTTAGGCATATGCTGTTCACTCCGTTGACCTACGTTAAAGACAGTGGAAACATACAGTCTGCATACTGACAACGTATAGATAACATACGTCTAACGTACCTTTAGCGTTTCTCCACCATGTCTTGACGTATGCAAAGTATGAGACATAGTTCTGGTGATCGATTAACGTATATAACGTTCACCGGCATTCTGCGAACGTATCATAAGCATAATTCAAGCGTTTTTCGCCGGGAGGCACATTAATCCATACATTGGCCATATGGTATGTATACGTCCAACTTTACCCCCCATGCTGAAAAGTTAGACGCATCTCAACGTAATATAAAAAAAATAAAAGTGATTTTACGAGTTCGCCACGCGCTTGCGAGATGTGTCATGATGTGACAGCCCCTTTAGAATGACTCACATGCATAAATATCCACTGAGTACATTTTAGTGCAAAGTAATTAGTTTGTATCCATACCTATGTGGACAGGTTGGAATGGGACGTGGCAATGACGATGGGTAGATGGATGGATAGATAGATAGATAGATAGATAGATACTGCAGTGCCACAGGAAATAATATGCTCACCAAAGTAGGCTTAAAATAAATAGTGTGTACGGGAGTTTAACGCCCCTGCCCTGCAGAGTTGTAAACCACTGCCTTGTGGTACAGGTTCTTGACAGAACTGAAGGCTAAGGGAGCAAACCCTAAACAGAAAACCATGCCACTGTGGCAGCATTAAGGGCGGTTGATGTATGGAACTACCAACATCTTCTGACCAGCCACTGCAGGGACAAATAGTTTTGCGCCTGTATTGACATGTTCTTGCCGGTGTGAAACCTCTATTTGCTCCCCGAGAGAGTGCCGCTGGTAACTTGCAAAAGCCAGCAGCACTTCAACACTTTTGCAGGCAGCTTTCATGAAATGTACAACCGCAGCTAAATGGAGAGCGACAGTCAAGTAATGAAAGCAGTCTTTGTCGCATCGCGACCGACAGCATGATGATGATGATGTACGGGGCATGGAAAGTCTTGAAAATTCTCAAACTTCGTTTGCCCCGTTTCAAGGCATTGAAACCAATCAATCACTGTAGGCATATTGCATGCAGTATACTAGTGGGACGTTCAGGTGTTTGGTGTCTGTCCATAATCTTTCCAATAATATTTTACCACGTGTAAAATAAGACGCCTTCCTTTCATCAGTGTTGCTAATCATTACGTGCCTAACTAACCAGTTTCTCTATACGTTCATTGTGTTTTAACATTAGGTCTAATATAATTTTAGCTTTAATGTGGTCATGTTCAACTCATGCCGAATTTATATATTCATATATATTATTAATATGCAGAATAATGGAGAGGTCAAATAATACAAATTATACTATTTGATAAAAAATTAAGGATAATTTGGTTTAAAAAGGAAAGTAAACCAATTGGTGCATATTAATGAATAACGCGTTATACATTTACTATAGCAATGGTTCTATAATTAAAAAGCGGCATAGTAAGAAATCAAGTGAGCTTTAAAAAAATACTTTAGTGGGAAATCGATTTATAGTTGGTTTTTTTTGGTGGAGGGCGGGGGGTGTTATAGTAAGAAATGGATTATAATAGATTATTTTTGGGTGTGCTTTTAAATGATTTCAAACCTGGTTTATGTCGTCTCCTTGGTAATACTGACCCAATTTCGAAACTCCACAAAAAACCTGAATTGAAAAATACACTGTAACAATTGATGTTTTCAGATATTTAGATTTCTCTCTCCTGCTAACATTTTTTATTAAAGCGAACATTGTCAAGCTCACAGTGACTGGGAACTGAGCCATGTGTGTTGCAGAGCGGTTGATGTACGTGGAACTATGAGTGCTCCGTGGGAACTTCAGGGCTTCAACCCACAGCCCGCCAACACAACAAGTGGCACCGGGCAGATCAAGCTCTTCAATCCTGTCTCCTTCCAGAACCAGCAGGTAGAGCCTTCCGCGCATCAAAAATAAGGCCGTTAGGTGGCCTACTTTTTTCTATTTTTTTCCATGAGGCCCTATTTAGCCTTTTTTTGGTAAGAATTCCTATTTTTCCCCTATTTAAAAAATCTGTTGACCCTTTGCATCTTTTTTTTTCTTTCTAGACACCATAATTTGTCTCTGCTCTGCACACTTTGTTCTGGATTATTATAAACCAAATTTTGAGAATGTCACTTTTGGAATAATTTTTCAGGAATGTCTATTTTCAAAGAGGGCACATACTATTACTAAACGGGGCTTGCCTACTAAGCTGGGTAAAAATGGAGTAGATTGCGAATCAAATAGAATGAGACTTGAACAATTAGCACAGTATGATCATACTGTACATTAAAATTTGAACTTCGATCGTTTGTATCCTGTTTTCCTACTTTTTAAGGTGACTGCTCATTTGACGGCCTCTATACACTATTTTGGTACATTTGCTCTTATTTAAATAAATCCTATTTTATGTGGGAAAAATCGCTATTTTCTCCCTATTTTTCAGACAGAGAAATCCCTGTTTTCCATTTGACACCCTGAAAATGCTGCAAGTTATGCATGCAGTCTCCGAAGTAAGCTTACACAAAGCGCCCAATATTCTATCGCTCTATCAAATTAGCCTGAGTCTCAGAGTAGGCCTTCCACGTATCAATATGTTACAAGTCACACAGTGTCATAAGTAAGCGGTGGCCGAATCGGTCGAGTGCAGGCCTCCCATGCGGAAGGTCGCGAGTTCAATTCGCGGTCGAGTCAAACCAATGACTTACAAGATTGATACTTGTCGCTTACTAGCAAGGCACTTGGCATTATTAGGATACAGCAAGGACTGGTTGGCTCAGTGTCAGGATAATGTGACTGAGTGGGATATCTGGTCATGGTGATGGCAGTCTGATCTCCCAGTGGGGCAGCACTATAAAGTCGCCATGAGTGTGCAGTCACAAATCGGTACCCGTCCTGATATGACCTCAGATGTTGCCAGGACATAAAACTTCAATATCCAACCAACATAAGTAAGCTTATCCGAAGCGCTAATTGTTCTATTGCTCTATTAAATTACTCGAGTCTCAAAGTATGTCCTTGTGTTGGAAAGGATGGGGTAGGGGGTAAATAACTGTTTAGTGACCAGACGGGATGGCCGAATGAGTTAGAGCGTCTGTCTCCGTGTTGATAGACCATGGGATCGTGGGTTCGAACCATGGCCGAGTCAAACCAATGACTTAAAAATTGATACTTGTCGCTTTCTAGCCAGGCACTTGGCGCTATCAGGATAGGGCAAGGACTGGTTGGCTCAGTGTCAGGATAATGTGACTGAGTGGGATATCAGGCCATGGTGCTGGTGGCCTGGTCTCCCAGTGGGGCAGCACTATAAAGTTGCCATGATTGCGCACTGCCACAAGTCGGTACCCATCCTGATATGACCTTAGATGTTGCTAGGACGTAAAACAACAACCAAACAAACAAATAACTGTTTAGCATGATTTTGGTGTGTTTTTGCTGAGTCACTCTTGCCTCGTTTCTTCCAGGTTAACCAGCAAAATGGTGGTGTGGTAGCACGGCATGCACAGGTACCCAATGTAGGTGAGTCATTCAGATTTTATTTACAAGGAAACTTGATATTGGTATATGGGTCGTTCTCAGAAACTGTACCACATATTTGATTTCCATGTTACATTGTTAATGATTTTGCCTTCTTTTTAGGGGGTTAGTAAGTCAATTAATTATTGTTGACTCTGTGTATTAATTATGTTATTGTTAGTAATACTACATGTATTTAATCTATCCCACAAAATGTATCCAAATTTTGCTTATATGATTTTGTGCTAAAGTGAAAATATGAAAATTTTGATATCGACACAACACCATGCATCTACCCAAACATTTCTTTCAACCTTTTTTGGGTAAAAGATGATCTTTTTTTGTTTAACTGTAGTCAATCAAATCTTGTTTGAATTTGTTCTTTGTGTTAAAATGGTGTTGTGCTTGTGTGTTAAAATGTTGTTCTGAGTGGATGTTAAACGGTTAATTTTAACACCTTTCTCAAAATATAAAATAAAATTATTTAAAAAAATTCAACTCTGACATATGGACAGCATAATATTATAATCCTTCATATGAATATTGATTCTGCTATTATTTGGAATGTTTTTACCTTTGGTTTCCATGTCGCAAAAGTGGTACACAACTTCTGAGAACGACCTATATACCAATCGCATGGAAGAAAATAAGATGTACAATTCTGCAGTAAAATAGATTAAATGTTATTGCTTTGAATCAGTACTGTGTCTCCAATAACCTTGTGGTGCCAACCGCCCTCTGCCCCTATATAGTGCCTTCCCACTAATATGGGCATCCCTTTCATTCCTCACCCCACCAACAAATTGATTTACTTATTTACGACACAAAATATTTATAAAAATAAAAAGAATTCCCCAGTTAAATAATATCTTTTTTTCAGCACCGAGGGACTGGTCTTCCAGCCTTAACAATTATAGTGCATATGAACTAATTTATGGATGAGATGAGATGGTATGAACAATATAGACAGTAGCAGGTTGAAATCGGGCATTTACAAATATTATGGGGGGGGGGGTCTTATTTTGTACATGTAAACTGGAGAATAGACATTTACCGTTAGACTATATTATTGATTTGCTGATCATACCTGAGAGGAGACATTAATACAATGGCTATGACTTGCTGTTACGGGTAGTAGTTGATTTGGGATTATGCAGAAAATGGTTGCATTAATATTCCATTTCGAATTACTGACACAACAATTCTTCTCCTCACACCCAAGTCCCTGCTTACTACATTGCAATACAGTATGTTATGTAAGAGTATCTGATTATATGAAGCTATGACAAACGCTTTGAAAACGGTAGTAGTATTGCAGTAGGGGCAGTTTATCGACTCGAAAATTGTAAGTCAGCCCCTAAAACATTGCATGTACTCATAAAATGATTCGATGTACCTCATATTCTTTACTTATTGTCTACTTTAATTACCCTGTAAATCATGTGAATAAAATCTTTGCGTACTGTATACACTTACGACCGGAATACCAGCGCTACAGAACTGAGAAATGATATATGAATAAAATTCATTTACTCCCCCCCCCCCCCCCCCCCCCAAAAAAGCAGTAGTCTCACCAGTTTCAGATCTTGCTGCAAATGCCTTTTTTTTCTCTTTTAGAAAAAATCCATATTGTGATCTACAATATAATTAGCTATGGTATTGTGGGAGTTCCCATACCATTATAAGCCAAGTTGCTTGTGTAAAATTGCATTTCCATGTTTGCGATGTTCTATAATTACTGTAAGTGTTTAGTCTACTGCTCGAATCTGTGGTTGTGTAGGCAGGCTATAGTGAAATCAATACAGGCAAAGAGAAAGGAAGAGTATAAAGTGTGAAAGAAGAGAGAGAGTCAAGCCCTCTGGTTTATTATTTATATGGTACATGGATTCAGTATAGAGTATCACCCCACCCCATTCTCCCAATGAGAAACAAGCATTCTTAGCTCTACCAATGGGGATCCAGCATTCCTGGTCCCCATGGTTACCAGTGATCTGCCCACCACCACCAAGCTGTGTTGGTCCCCTGGCCACCACCTGCCTTGAGCTTGCGTGTGGTGATCCTGACTAGCAGAGGGGGGAGGGGATCATGTGTCGGGCTCTGAGTGCCCCTTACACACAATCCTACTAGCACCACAATGTCTATTTACCTATCAATCAAGCACCACCAGCAACTACATAAACACATTTATGCACCTGGCCATGTATACCTGTTTCACAATAGAACATTTGCATTCCCCTACCAATGCTTTATTATTGGAATATTTTACACGAGGATACAAAAAGTTATGCTTTATAGCATTCCTGGAAATTGTTAACCCCTGTTGCTACAAAGTAAAGTTTTTTTCTTGAAGATTTATACTGCCTATCAGGGATAACTTTGAATAGTCTTGTTTTCACCATTATACAGTTGGTCAATAGAAAGCCAGAGTCTACACTTTTACTGACCGAAGGGAGTTTTAATGTCCCACACCACATAGACATGGTATGAGAGCAACTGGCCTGTGGTGACGCTGTAAGTTACACACCAGTGGAAATCCAAATTGGCAGAGATGATGACATGGGGAATGTAACATGTACATTTATTGTAAGTGTTTAATGTAAGTGTTTCTACTCCGGGCCAGGAGTTGCTGAGGGGCAGCAGGCAGCAGGCGGTGTGCCGGGTAGCGGTGAGGAGGTAGCCGGGTGGAACCAGCGGTGGGACAACCAGTGGGCGAACACTGGGTACAGCCAGCAACATGTGCAGTATGACGGCGACCAGTGGTACCAGCAAGCGCATCAAGACACGCAAGGTGCGTAATGTCATGTAGGGTCCTTGAAAACCTCGAAAGTATTCCAATTTGATAATTCAGGATTCCAGGCCTGGAAAGTCCTGGAATTACGCTGATGATCCTTGAAAGTCCTTGAAAAAAAAAATGTTAAGCATATTTTTGATGATGTGCCCTACCTTCGATCAATAATGTTTTGTATTAAAAGTGATTTTTGTGGATTTGTTATCCTGCATCTTGATTTTTATATTAAAACCATACATGTGGTCATTGTTGTTTCTCATGCTTATTCACAATTCATATCTTACCCAGTGAATCAACTATGAATACAGCTGTGTTTTGGGGGTACTTTAATGTAATAAATGTCTTAAAAACGTCCTGGAATTTTGCACTGAAAGGTCCTGGGAAGTCCTGGAATTTGATATTTCAAAATGGGTGTGAAACCTGAATTAGTGAATAGGAAATCTCGTCAATTATGGAGGTCTTTGGTATAAAATTGTAAAGCTGTATAAACCAGATGCTATGACTGAATTGGTAGAGCACAGGCTTCCATTTGCGGAAGATCTGGGTTCGATTCCCGGTCGAGTCAAACCAATGACGTACAAAATTGATATTTGTCACTTCCTAGCCTGGCGCTCGGCATTAATAGGGTATGGCAATGACTGGTTAGGTCACTGTCAGGATAATGTGACTGAATGGGATATCGGGTCCTGGTACCAGCGGCCTGATTTCCCAATGGGGCATCACTATAAAATCACCATGAGTGCACACTGTCACAAGTCGGTACCCATCCTGATATGACCTTAGATGTTGCCAGGATGTAAAACTCCAACAACCAACCAACTAATACTGTATAGTCGATGAAAGTATAACATTTTCAAATCCAAAACACTTACCTAGATTTGATCTTAGATATTTAAATTAGATGAAGGTGCAATTAGCGAATAGGAAATCTGGTCAATTGTGGAGGTCTTTGGTATAAATTGTGCTTGCTATTTATAACTCATCACGCATGCTTAAAACTGTAGAGTCCAATGAAAGCATGACTTTTTCAAATCCAAAGCACTTGCCCACATTTGATCCTAAATACCACTGTGTAAGGTCCACGGCTCGAATCTGTGGTTGTGTAGGCAGGCTATAGTGAAATCAATACAGGCAAAGAGAAAGGAAGAGTATAAAGAGTGAAAGAAGAGAGAGAGCCCAAGCCCTCAGGTTTATTATCTATATGGTACATGGATCCAGTATGGTATATCACCTGACCACATTCTCCCAATGAGAATCAAGCATTTCCAGCTCTACCAATGAGAATCAAGCATTTCTAGCTCTACCAATGAGGATCAAGCATTTCCAGTCCCTATGGTTACAGTGATCTGCCCACCACCACCACCACGCGGTGTGGCTCCCTTGGCCACCACCTGCCCTGAGCTGAGTGTGTGGTGATCCATGACTAGCAGAGGGGGGAGGGGGTAGTGGGTAGAGCTCTGAGTGCCCCTTTACACACTATCTTACTAGCACCACAATGTCTATTTACCAATGAATCAAGCACCACCAGCAACTACATAAACATCTATGCACCTGGCCCTATATACCTGTTTCACAAATAGAACATTTGCATTCAATCACCAATGCATCATTATCGGAATATTTTACAACTGGTTACAACTTACATATCCAATTTAGATACTGGTGCACTTACTAAGCATTTGTTGCTGCATAGAAGGGGATACTAAGGCAACGTATTAGAACCCGTTACTGAAGTCTATGGGGTTCGAGTTTTGACAAGCATGGCAAAAGTAATTTGGCATGTTTACACTTAAAATTTAAATGAAGGTTGCTTCAAACTAAAGTAAGGTAGATTATAACGATCAACCTAATATGTTTATCAAAGAGAAATTATAGAAACTCTGTGAAGATGTGTAACTTTTTTCATCGAATGAATTTCAGAAAAATACCTATCCTTGCTCTATCCTGACTATCCTTGGAGAGCATTCTGCTCTTGTTGTGACCATCGCCATCGATTTCAGCTTTTTTTCCCTCCGAGATCACATTCATACTCTTTCGTCGAATTGAAGTATCAAATATAATGAACAAATATTTAAACTATGCTATGTTTAAAAACAAACTGAGGCCCGCAGTGCTGTTAATATGTATAATATATTGATAAAATAGGACATCACTTGCAAGGTATATTCCATAAGGCTAGTGCTTAAGCCAAGTTATCAACAATTTTACCGCCTTCCTTCTTCAGTACTGTGACCAGACGGGATGGCCGAATGAGTTAGAGCTTCCGTCTCTCGTGTTGGTGGGTCGTGGGTTCGAACCCTGGTCGAGTCAAACCAATGACTTAAAAATTTATACTTGTCGCTTCCTAGCCTGCTTCTCGGCATTATTAGGATAGGACAAGGACTGGTTGGCTCAGTGTCAGGATAATGTGACTCAGTGGGATATCAGATCATGGTGCTGGTGGCCTGGTCTTCCAGTGGGGCAGCACTATAAAGTCGCCATGAGTGTACACTGTCACAAGTCGGTACCCCTGCTGATATCACCTTAGATGTTGCTAGGATGTAAAACAACAACAAACAATCTTCAGTACTGACTATTTTTGGGGAGCATTCTGCTCTTGTGACCATCGCCATCGATTTCAGCTTTTTTTCCCCCTCCGAAATCATGATCATACCCTTTAGTCTAATTGAAGTATCAAATGTAATCAACAAATTATTTAAACCACGCTATGCTTAAAAAGAAGCTGAGGACGTCAGTGATGTATTGATGAAATAGGATATCACTTGCAAAGTATATTGCATAAAGGTAGGGTATAAGCCAAGTTATCAACAATTTTACCCTCTTCCTTCTTCCGTATCCTGTTTACAATATGTTTAAAAGGCATATATTCATTCATTGTCACAGTTCAACAGCCGCAACAAGTTCAACAACCACAAAATGATGCCTACCGTAAGTCATAAACTCACACAACTTGCATAGTCAAATTTTCAAAACCAAAACACTTATCTAGATTTGATTCTACATATTCAACTTAGACACTGGTGCACTTATTAAGCATTTGTTGCTGCATAGAAGGGCATACTAAGTCAATTAATAGAAACCGTTACTACTGAAGTCTTGAAGTCAATTAATAGAAACCGTTACTACTGAAGTCTATGGTGTCAGAGTTTTGGTGTGCTTGCCAAAATTATTTTGGCATATTTTGATGGCAAATATCTCCAAACATAGCCATTTAAGATTAAAGTTACTTCAAACTAAAGTAAAGTATATTATAACGATTAGTATAATATATTTATCTAAGAAAATAGCAAAAACTCAAAAGCATTGGACTATGCAACTTTAACTAGCATTGCCTATGTACATTATCATGGTGTACTTTGATACGCACATTAATAACAAATATATAACAGTGATAGAAATAAGCAAAATTGTTCACTTGTCCACCAAAGTCTAGTGTGATTTTCACTTTCCGTCTGAATTTTCACTTGTCCCGGACAAGCGATCAAGCTCTTATTTCGAACGGTGTATAATAAAGAAGGCTAAGATATATTGAAATATCTTTCATTTTACAGTTTTACCTCAGTCCCAAACCTACTCCCTAGTCCAGGGAAAGGGAAACATTTCCGAGTAGTTATCATATATACCTGAGTCAAATGTTAATAGGTGATATACCTGAATACACTGCAAAGGCCCTGCCTGGCTGCTGACAGCAGCTGTACATTGCTAAAGATATGAACTACATTGCACAGGGATGAAAGATCTCCGCTATTTCGCGATTTTGTTATATTTACTGATTAATTCCAAGGAATCAGGATGTATACGACAATTGGTTGGTTCGAAACCCGTTCTTATGCAACCTTAGATATTCCGAGAAGATAAAACCCAAACTAGAAAGTGTTAGGTATGGGCGATAATATAGCCGCAACAAAGGTAGTTGAAGCCTAACTTCTGGTATTTTTCCGCGATTCCCTGACAATGCTAATCCTATGTGGGAAAATCTGCATTTTCGCTGGAAATTCGCCATCGGTGTAATAATCTCGGCTTGATTTCTACAATTTTTGCCAGTGACCACTTTCATCCCTGAATGCAATGATATATGATAGTTCCCTTTAATAGTGTAGTAGTCTGTACAATAGGTAAGGATTGTGAAAGAATGGTGGCTGTAATAAATAAGAAAAGAAATGTGCTATTCCACATTGTTTAAATAGGAGTGTGTTTAATTTAAAACGGAAACAGCAAAAGGATCTGTCAATGTGGGAAACATACACCCCAAAGAAATCGGGATTCCATAACTTAGCAACCACCACCCTCGGTAAGAGCTTGTCTTGTGATATCTGACTACGAACCAAGACTATTTTGATCAGTTACAAAAAGTTAATCAGTTATATGAATACCGGGGACCTGCCTGCCTACAGAAAACACAAAAGGACTGACTATCAGATGAATAAATACTATTGTGATAAATGGTTAGGAAAAATAAGAAATAAGTGGAGTAAAGCGTCTTTAAACGACCTACCATGGGACCGACTTTAAATGGTCCATTTAAGGAGGTGGTCGGTTTAGGGGGTTTTCTTTATTGTTACAATGATTTTGCATGGGCGATCGTTTGGGACCAAAATAAAGCAATCGATATAGGGGAGTAGTATCTGTGGCGGTGGTCGGTTAAGTTTTAATGTACTTCTTAAATTGGAGCCAGGGTAGGAATAATCTTTATCACTGATTCTAAGCTATTCGTAATGATGTGTTTAGAAATATCATTCCTTCGCATTTACAGGAGAGCAGCAACTACCACAGCAGCTTCAACAACCACAACAGGTCCAGCAAGTGATGTTGCAGCAGCAGCAGCAGCAACAACAGCAACAGCAACCACAAGATGACAATGGTGTTGGCTACAGTCCTCAGCATCAACCGCAGTATGAATGGAACCAGCAGTGGTCTGAAGAGCAGTGGAACCCAGCTGGCTACACGGGTAGTGACTGGCAGCAGCAGCAGCAGCAGCAACAGCAACATCCGGAACAACAGCATTGGAGCGATAACCAGGGAATCGCAGATGTGCAGGACCAGCAGCAGGATCAGCAAAAATACCAGCGACATAACCAGCAGCAGGATCAGCAATTTAACCAGCAGCAGGATCAGCAATTTAACCAGCAGCAGGACCAGCAACAATACCAGCAGCAGGACCAGCAACATGACCAGCAGCAGGACCAGCAGCAGAAACAGGAAGGGGCAGATGGATACCTGGCGCATGTCAACCATGAAGGAAGTGTAACCGGAAGTGATCCAGACACTAATCAAAATGCGGCCCACTATCAGCACCAGCACCAGCACCAGCAGCTGAGTGCGGGGCAGATGCAGATGCACGGGGTGGAGACTGGTCAAAGTGGGATGGTGACCCAGGATGCAGAGATTGCTCCGCAATTACAGGAAGAATTAAACGGGGGAACCTTGAACGTTGACGAAGTGCCACCTGAAGCATCAGCTGCGGCAACCGCAGAGGAGCCATCAAGATTACTTCCATCTAATTCCTTCAGCAAACTGCCACATATTCCACAACCATCTAATGAGCTCAGAGCTGGTGGCATGTCAGCAGAACCTGTGTCAGCATTGCCTTGTCTCACTAACAGCTTACTGGGAGCTCCGGCACAGTTCACGCCTGTACACAGCCGTGACAGCTCCATGGGCGGAAACGTACAGTTTATTGTCGGTTCAGAGTCTTCATCGCTCAATAATAGTGCACCGCACAGCCCTTACCCAGCACAACCACCCAGTACCAGGGACTCTCCACAGGTTGCTGAAGCAGGAAGTCATAACAGTTACCCTATTCCCTCAAGAGCTCTTCCTGAGCCGCCCATGACACATCATGTGGATCAAGGTGAAGGTGTGTTGGCAAGTGGGCAGTCTCAACAGCATTACTATCCGCAAGGACAGGCCCAGTACCTTGTACCCGGTATTGGACTGGTGGGTAATGCAACAGGGCATCAGCATATACAGCAGCAGCCTGACTTTGCTGCTCACGGTAACTGGCAGAGTCATAAACTCGCCAGTATGCCTGAACAACCACCGCCTAGTGATGCAGCACCTGATCAGACCACTAGAAAAGCACGATCATCTTCAGTGCAAAGTGACTCCATGTCAGAGTTGAGTCTGCGATCGTCAAGTGGGTTGACATCTCCACCATGTCAGCGTTCGGTCTCAGAGCAGTCAGTGCAGAGTGTTGACAGTCTAAACAATGCGTTTGGTATTCTTCCATCCCAACGTGGCCGCACAACACCACAGAGCCAGAAAGGGCAGCACAACTCCCCACACCATGCAGCCTCCCCCACAATGCAGGGAAGCCCACCCGTCACTGGCTCAGTGAGCATTGTCGGGGGTGCCCAGAGTACTCCATCACCGCAAAGCTCAATTGGAGATGACACATCTTTCCCTTCACTGGCAACCAGAAGCCCCAGGCATATTCACGAGACCAGAAGCCCCTTGACATCCACTCATACTCCTAGTCCTGTCACCCAGCAACCCTTCCCTAGTACCAAGCAGTCTGCACAAGTGCCACCAATCCAACCTGACGTGGTGCCATCACACGACGGCTTCTTTGTGCCCAGCCCAGTTGGGGCGGCGAGCAATGAAGCAACTGCTGTGGGGAATCACATGCATAACCAACTGCTGCAGAAACCGCCACAAACTGGAGACGGTGCTACTGGCGTGGACTCCGCAGAATATTCCAGCATGGACAATGCTGGCTATAATTTACCTACTGGGGAGGTAAATAGCTACCCGGAATCCTCATCTGATATCACCATGAAAAGTAGTTCAATTGTAACTCCCGAAGAGGCACAACCGGCCCCTGGCCGACCGGCAAGTCTTAATGTGCACAGTGCTCCTGCTGCTACCACAAATACTGCACCTGTCAGCCCGGATCACCAGCTGAACATCTATGCCAGTCCATTACAGTCACATCCAGATAGTCCGTTCCAGCCCCCGCAGAAAGCTGCCAGTCCTGCTGGAAGTGATATTAGTGCTAATTGTGTTACCAGTGCTGGTCCGGCTAACATGCATAGCGTTGGAGCAGGTGATAATATGGTTCATCCAAGCAAACCTCAAGCCGCTAGCTTTGTACCCTTTGTGCCAACGAATCAAACGGGTGCTGCACATCATCAACATCACCCGATTCCTGCAGCAGTTGACCCGTTTCCAAAGAACATACCGGTCTCATTCCTGCAATACTCTCAGCCCGCCAATCAGAAGCAAATAGCTGATAAGCCCAAAGTGATTACTGTGGCAAATATATCAGGAACCGATAGTTACTCAGCTGAGCCTCTCACTATGGCTCATCACCAAATGCTCGGTCAAGAGCGCAGTAAGAATTTATCGCCAGCGACAACACTGTGGGAAAACCCCACTCCTACTAGTCCTGTGACTATTCTGAAAGCAGCACCCGCTGCAAGTAATGAGCCTCCCAAGAACTGTATGCAACATGTCGAGCCGGCAGGTTCTCTTGCCATGGGGGATTCCGTATATAACACAGCTGGTCAGGCCATTCTGGTCGTAAACCCTCAGCGGTGTGAGCCAAGCCCTGCGAATTACAACCCACAAAACATTGCTCGACCTCAGAGTGCATCTGAGCAACACGAGATGGGACATCAGAGATTGGAACAGGTACACCACCACCAACATGGCACTCAAGAACCACTTGAGCCTTCACAGCCTCAGCCGCAGGTATTACAACAGCAGAGTCCATCTCAACCACAGCCTCAGGCAGTGCAACATCAGGCAGTGCAGCCTCAGGCAGTGCAACATCAGGCAGTGCAGCCGCAGGCAGTGCAGCCTCAAGCAGTGCAACATCAGGCAGTGCAGCCTCAGCCAGTGCAAAATCAGGCAGTGCAGCCTCAAGCAGTGCAACATCAGGCAGTGCAACCACAGTCCTGGCCTGAACAACAGCAACGTTCTCAGCAGCAACAACAGCAACAAGTTGTAGTCGAGCAATATAACCAGCATCAGCATCCACCGGAACAAGAGAAACCACGGGAAAGTTATCCGACATCCAGCGCCCATCAACCAATAGTCTCTCAGCAGCAGGGACCTGGGGTTTCTCAAACTGGAGTTTCTCAGAGAGTGTCCAAGCAGTGGGTGGGCACATCTCAAGGGCCCAGTGGTCAACCATCCGAATCGCAGGTAGCAACATCTGCGCAGCAAGCTTACCCGCAACAGCCGCCAACAACTGAGCATGGCTTTCAGCCAGCACACCAAGTGTCACCTCAGCAACAAGGGTTGCCACCTCACCGGGAGCAGTCGGGGTCTATGCTGGCACCTCAGGCATCCTCCCAACACAGGGAACCTGCTCCAGCGAGGTATCCAAGCCAGGGTCCAGTTCAACAGGTTCAACAGGTTCAACAGGCACAGCAGGCAGAACCACTCAACACCTCCCAGGTACCACTATCCCCCTCTCAGCAAGGTCCCCAGGGGCAGCAGCCGGTCCACAAGGTTAGTAGTGAACAGTGTTCTGATGATGCGCGTGGTGATCATCAGGATAGCCGGAAGTCTATTTCGCAGAATGAGACCTCGATGCGCAACCAGAGTAGAGACATGGACCAGTCGTGGCATTATGAAGACCGCGGCCACTATTCGTCACGTGACTACCGGGACCACGGACATCGTTATGACCCTCGTTGGTCGTATGATTCTCACTATGACGCGGACCGCTATGGTGCTTACTATGATTCCCGCCACCAAGACCCACGCTATGCAGATCGACCGAGCAGTCGGGGACCAGTAGACTACCGAGATCAGTGCCAGGAAAGGCCTGGGTCCCGGCAAGGGTACCCGGAGGATCCTAGTTACAGGCCACGATCGCGCGTTGCCCAGGTTTACCAATCAGAGGACAGATATGACCGCCCTCGGTCTAGCCAAGGTGAGATCAGGTGGTGTACGCACCTCAGATGATGTACTCACCTCCCTTAATTATCGCCCACAAGTTGTAATTATATATCCCCCTAAAGCTAAGATTCCATATACGTGAATGCGACAAAATATGGAAAAGCATGTAAATGCACAGTGGTGCTTCCATATGGCCGGATGCGAATGCGGCAATTGGATCATTCAATGGACTGATCGATGCAAATGTGAACGCGATTGCTGCTCTATTTGCCATAGAGCAACCAGGAACTTTGACTTTCTTACACAAATTTGGAGCAAGAAAAACTGAAAATTGCATGGGTTTATCAACCACGTACGCATTCTCATTTGCATACCGCATTTATGAAATCTTAGCTTAAGTCTGTAATAGTTTTTTTTAATTCTTTAAAGTAGGTTGGCCATTACTCTACTTGAACAAATAAATACCCTCAAGCAGAGGTAATTGCATAACGTCCCTGTTTATGTAACCAAACATATGTAGGGAGAGTAACAGGGATCAATATGTATTTTCTGTTTTTCTTGTGAAATGTTGTGGTTGCTTGTAATGTCGTTCTTTTATTTGTGTTTAAATACTGTTAGCTCAGTATTCAAATATAAATATAACCTGTGACACATCTCAGAGATATAAATGTGCAAAAATATTTTAGGCATGAAACTGAAAACAGTTTATATTAATTGTTTGCTCTATGCCAGCAAATTGATACTGGGTATGCATCCAGTTCTAGAGCTTATGTCCGAGTATAGAACTGGTCATCTTAGTCTTCATCTAAAGTCTTTGTAAGCTCTTTTACTCAGCCTTAACGCAGATCAATATGTAAATCTAAGTGGAACATATCAACTGTGATTTCAGCTTTCAAGTAGTAATTTAGACTAAAAATGGAATTTGAACTTGGGGCTTGTATGATGGATGATAAGAGAGTGGATTTTCCCCTCCCTAGGCCCGGAGTCGGAACACCTACCTTCTTCCCGGCCTTCATCGCGGCAGAGTGAGCGTCCGGCGTCCCGCCAGGGGCAGGAGGAAGAGTATGGCCATGGGAGGGACGCGCATCTGGGGAGACGCAGGCACGACTACTACGGCGACTACCCGCGCACCGCTCGCCGATCTGACAGCTACTACAGCCAGTACTCAGCTAGAGGTACTGTACCCACACAGCTTAAAGCCGCATAGTCTGATGAAGGATCAAATTTTCAAAAAATCAAAGCAATTATCTTAAATTGATTCTACATATCTAATTTAGATAATGATGCACTTATCAACAATTTGTTGCCACATTACTGAGTCAATTTAATAGAATCTCCTGAAACAGAGCGCCTACCTTCCCGGCCGTTATTGCGGAAGAGTAAGCATCTGCCGTCCCGCCAGGGGCAGGAGGAGGAGTACAGCTATGTCAGAGACGCGCATCTGGCGAGACCTAGCGATGCGATTATGACATTTAAATAGCGAACTAATAATTTGACCTCTTTCGTGTCGCTGAGTCTTTGTTGCACTAAATCTTTTACACACTATTCCTAAATGTGAATGTTGCCTTTCAGAGTATGACTACTACTATGGTCGTGACGGGCGGGGTTATGAGGATCCGTATTTCCAACAGTACTATCAGCAGGACAACCGATTCGCAAGCGGATACCTCAAAGAGATGCAGTCCTACGGACAGGGCTACGATCACTCGTAAGTACTGGCCCCAGTGCGAACAGCATTGCGAACCACTGGAGGTCTGCTCACCAACTGGTGTGTCAACGCAAAGCAAATACAATTCAATGGCATGGGTCGTTCAAATATTATGCAATGCTATTTTTGTCACAATTAGAGCCCCAGTCTCTTCTACCTACCCCCTACCCGGGCGCGGTGGCCGAATCAGTAGAGCTCAGGCCTCGCGTGTGGGAGATTGGGAGTTCGGTTCTTGGTTGAGTCAAACCAATGACTTATAAAATCGATACTTGTCGCTTCTTAGCATGGCGCTCGGCATTAATAGGATAGGGCAAGGACTGGTTCGCTCAGTGTCAGGATAATGTGACTGAGTGGGATATTGGGTTATGGTGCCGGCAGCCTGATTTCCTAGTGGGGCAGCACTAAAAAGTCGCCCTGAGTGAACACTGTCACAAGTCGGTACCAGTTCTGATATGACCTTAGATGTTGCCAGGACATAGAACTCCAACAACCAACCAACCATTAGAGGCACCTGATTCTGTGCCGATTTGGACCTGGCCTTTTTATCGCCAGTACCTTTTGCATTTATTGTTTGCATTCGTCTTGATTAAAGTTGCATAGTCCGATGGTTTTGAGTTTCTGTCATTTTCTGAGATAAATATATTAGATTGATCGCTATAATCTAACTTACTTTAGTTTGAAGTGACTTTTCTTTAAAATGTCTAACTTTTGAGATATTTGAAGTGCAAACATGCACAATTTATTTTGGCAAGAACGCCAAAACCCGGACACCATAAGCTTTATCAGTAACAGGTTCTATTAAATTGTCTCAGTATTCCCTTCTATGTAGTGACAAATGCTTAATAAGTGCATCAGTAACTAAGTTAGATATGTAGAATCAATTTTAGATAATTGTTTTGGTTTTGAAAATTTGATGCTTCATCGGACTATGCAGCTTTAAATAGCATGTACATATTTACACCTTTTTGCAGTGTCAAGTATTATTAATTGTTGTGCCTTGTTTGTTATCCTATATAGTGGTTGAGTTTGTAGCGAATGTGTAGCTATTGACATTTGTTACTCCATGTTTGTTTTTAACATTCTCATCATTTATATGCCATAGTTAATTTAACTTGCCATGTACACCACACCAATTTCTGATGTTTGTAAAGATTAGTCGCGTGCACCTCATTGCAAGCCATAGGCCAGTAGTGACTGCTCTCTTTGGAATGGAGACTGTAGAAAGGGATTGGTGAATTTCTCTTAATTATGAGGAACAGGAAGCAGTTTGGTTGGAAATGTGTACGGCTGTGTTTGATGACGATGTGCGACTTGTTGGTGGCAAGCCTTCGCTATGGTTGTTGTAAGCGTGACTTTGGGGTGTGTGTATTCCGTAAAGCCCCAGTAACACTACGGCTTGCGGCCACTTTGACCCAATGAACCCACCCCCTTGTGACCAAAGCAATGGTCGCTGACCGTGCGACCTTTTTCGTTGCAAGGAGGTTTTTAGAGCAGTAGCTGCAATCTCCTTGCGACCATAATGGTTACAAGGTCGGCGACTACTGAGGACTACTTTGCAACCATTTTGCTACGTCTTTACGCCCACCCTTTTTTTGTGGTCGCAAGTAGTAGTGTGACTGGGGTATTAGCTGCACTGCCGCTGTTTATTGGCAAAGCAGAAAGGGCCTCATGGGGCAGCTGCTCCTCATGGGGTTTTCTCTCTTTGACACACCACGTTCACAACGCAGACGCCAGGAGGTGGACTTTGATAGACGCAGCCAGCATTCGCACCAGTCTGCCGGGTCTCGGGGCGGGACACCAGCACCGGACACGCACCCGTAAGTGTGGCCGGCTTCCTGGCACTTCAAAACAAAACCTTCACCAGTCGCTGCGCCATCTCACGGCTCGTTAATGTGCACTTGCGGTAAAGGAGTGATTAGTTTTAGTAGTGCGCTCTCGCCTGTCCTCTTTCTATCCAGATACTAGCAGTGGCCACTATTAATTGGCGTCTACTTTGTTGAGTTGAATTTATGTAACCACAAACATGTAGTACGGTCACTGTATGGCTTCCCCAACGGGTGATCTTCCAGCCGAGCAACCGATGTTACATTAAATTAAGTTCATACCTACACAAAATATATTGCTACAACAAATCAGCAATTGAATTTTGACCAAGAATCAGATATGTTCCTGTAGGTGTACATATATGTAAGCATTTCGCGTGCTTATGGGTCGTTCTCAGAAACGGTTACCATATATTTGGTTTCCACATTACATTGCTAATGATTAAGCCTTTCTTTTTTGGGGGACGGTGCGGGGATAGCAAGTCAAATAGTTATTGTTGCCTCTGTGTATTAAATATGTTAACAATACTATATGTATCTAATCTATCCCACAAAAGTATTCAAAACATGCTCATGATTGTGTGCTAAAGTGAAGATGTGAAGATTTGTATATCGACATCATGCATATACCCAAATGTTTAAAAAAACTTTTTTTCTTGTTAGACAATCTTTTTTGTTTAGCAGTAGTCATTTAAATCTTATTTGAATTTGTTGTGTGTGCTAAATTGATGTTATGGATGTGTGTTAAAATAATGTTATGGGTGGATATTACACAGTTTGTGTGTGTGATTGTTTGTTTATTCTGCTCCTAACGGTTAAGTGCCTGCACTTGTTTTCGCCGCTGTGCAGTAGTGGTCATAATCCATATGGATTGATTTCCTTTAAGCTATATCACAGTTAATTTGAATGTTTTTCTCAATTTGTGTGAGATAAAAATTTAAAGGTGAATAATAGTTTCAACTCTGACATATTCACAACATATAAACCTCCATAGTAACAGGGATTCTGCTATTATTTAGAACGCTTTCTGTTATTCTTTGGAATGTTTTCACTTTTGGTTTCCATGTCACAAAAGTGGTACACAGTTTCTGAGAACGACCCATATACACATATGGCCAAAGGACAAGTGATGTCAAAGTTACATAATAATGATCCCATGAATAGCCTTTGTCCAATTTGTTACTATTTTAGAAGATAGTCGTCGCTGTAATTTTCATACATTTGTTAAAACAAATCAGCAATTGATATTGTACTACATCCCTTGCAGAAGCCATAGAACAGCTTAGCTTTTTTAGAACTGTTATGCCAAATATAGAGACGGTTATAAGTCAATAGTGGACCATAGAGAACTAAAGCCGTATATAGAGATAGTTATAAATCAATAGTGGACCATAGAGAATTACTATACCGTATAAAGATGGTTATAAATCAATAGTGAGGCATAGAGAATTGTTATGTTGTATATAAAGATAGTGAGGCATAGAGAATTGCTATGTTGTATATAGAGATAGTGAGGCATGGAGAATTTCTATGTTGTATATAGAGATAGTGAGGCATGGAGAATTGCTATGTTGTATATAGAGATAGTGAGGCATAGAGAATTTCTATGTTGTATATAGAGATAGTGAGGCATGGAGAATTGCTATGTTGTATATAGAGATAGTGAGACATGGAGAATTGCTATGTTGTATATAGAGATAGTGAGGCATAGAGAATTGCTATGTTGTATATAGAGATAGTGAGGCATGGAGAATTGCTATGTTGTATATAGAGATAGTGAGGCATAGAGAATTGCTATGTCGTGCATAGAGAACTGTTATGCCATATATATATACAGCTAGAAATCAATAGTGAGACAGAATTGCTATGTCATATATAGAGACCTATAAATCAATAGTGAGGCATAGAGAACTGTTATGCCGTATATATACAGCTATAAATCAATAGTGAGACAGAATTGCTATGTCATATATAGAGACCTATAAATCAATAGTGAGGCATAGAGAACTGTTATGCCGTATATATACAGCTATAAATCAATAGTGAGACAGAGAATTGCTATGTCGTACATGGAGACGGCTATAAATCAATAATGAGGCATAAATAACTGATATGCTGTATATAGACGGCTATAAATCATTAGTGGAGCACAGAGAATTGCTAAACCATATGTAAAGACCTATAAATCAATAGTGAGGCTAAAGAACTGTTATGCCGTATATTGACAGCTATAGCTCAATAGTGAGACAGAATTGCTATGTCGTATATAGAGACAGCTATAAATCAATAGTGAGGCACAGAGACCTGTTATGCTGTATATAGACGGCTATAAATCGATAGTGGATCATAGAGAATTGGTATCCCATATGTAAGGACCTATAAATCAATAGTGAGGCTAAAGAACTGTTTTGCCGTATATAGACAACTATGAATCAATAGTGGAGCATAGAGAACTGCTATGCATCGCTTCATGCAGCTGTGCATCCCTTCTATTGTACAAGTGGTGATTAACTACTAGGGTACACTACTATATAACATGCAGTGACCAAGTGTCAGGCTTTTGTCACAATTTGAAGGGTGCGTTTTGTTGCTACCTGAGCAGGTGGGAAAGAAGCTGCTTCACATGAACCACTCTACAATGTTAGATACTTAGAACAAAGTGCAATAACCTCTCGCCTATTGTGTCTGTCTGCCTTACCTGTGCACACGGTGGGCTATGCATTCAGTAATCCTTACCTTAAATCGCAACTATAGAGTGGGCACAGTTCGCAATGGTTTCAAATAGTGTCGCTTAGTCTCATGCGCATTAAACTGTTGTTGTGCCAATGTATAGATTTGACATCTCCAAATGCTAGTAGCAACTTTACAAAAAGATATAATTCCTGCAGTGTGTGTGGCGTGAGGGGGGGGCCCACCCGTACACATCTCCCAACAGCGCGGGGGGAGGGGGGCACTCCACCAATGCGCCAATGGAGGAAGTAGCAAAGTATATATGTTCCCTTAGCATTTATACTTGTATAATTCGTTGTACATCACATATATTATATATATATGTAAAGCCATCTATCTACCAAGTACATTTTTCATGATTATCCAGTCTTCATTTTGTTAGCTCTTGTAGAAAAAGGCAAACAGTTAAAGCACTCTCTGAAGTAAATAGTCGGCATTAAATATTATTCTGTTCTTAATATAGGAGACATTATTTTGATGGTTTTCTCAAAGCGGTGACTGATGCATTAGGGTGCTGACATGTTGGCAGGTCGTGGTTTGATCAGTATGGGTACACTAACGATGTGTGCGGGTACCAGCGTAGCCGGTCGTCATCCCGGGCTAGTCTGCCTGACGTGGCACTGTAAGTTGTATGCTACTAACACCGTTCCGTGTATGATGGGGGCGTGTATACTGGCGCGTTTGTTGTATGCCAGCCGTGATTAAAAAAGCACCGCCTTACGCCCCAGTCACACTATGGCTTGCGACCCCTTTGAACCAAAGAACCCACCGACACCGGCGGCATCATTGCGACCAAAGCAATGGTTGCCGACCTCTGGACGACCATTTTGGTCCTAAGGAGGTTTTTTTAGTGCAGTAGCTGCAACCTCCTTGCGACCAAAATGGATGAAGGAGGATGGTGACCTCTAAGGACCACTTTACGACCGCTTGCAACCTCTTTGCGACCAACTCTTTTTCATGGTTGCAAAGCGGTCACAAGCAGCATTGTGACTGGGGTATTATCTGCCTTAAAAGTTTGCTATTTAAAAGAATTATACTTGAGCATGTGATCGGCATAAATAACTACAGTATAACACTACCTGTCATACTTGGTGTACACAGTCTCGGGACTTACTGAATCGCGCACTTGTATCTAATGTCCTGTCACACACTCAACATTCCTTGCTAAAGACGCGTTCAGATGAGGCGTGCATTGTGAGCGGAGTAGTTTAACCATATGAGAATAACCATCTATCATAGATTTCTCAGTAACGCGCATTAAAGTTGCATAGTCCGATGACTTGGACTTTTGCCCTCATTTCTTTTCTTTTTTTTTAGATAAATATATCAGGTTAACTTTGGAGCAATTTGAACTGAAAGAACCCAAAATAATTTCTACAGGTTTGGCAAAAATCGTGTAGCTATGACCCAGATTTCCATCTTGCAATGGTCACGTGATGTAGGCTGACCTAGTAATGTATGTGGCCTCCTGGAACCTGTCTAAGCTACACATGGTACTTAGAATGAGGGCAAGGCTAATGAGATCACGAAATTGACCTAATTTGTTAGTGGTTTCCCTGCGTAATGGCTTTCTCAAAGTAGTTGGCCATGATGATGGTATCATAAATTCACTGATAATTCTTTCTGTGCAGTCCTAAATCATTAATTAATTAATGCATCAATATCTAAGTAGGAGATAAAAGATCAAATGTAGGTAAGTGTCTTGATTTTGACAAAATTATGTTTTATCGGACTATGGAACCTTAAACCAAGGCATGAAGTGTCCAAGCGTGTTCCACAGTGCACAAGGGGACACCCCATCTGAAGGCGCCTTTCTAACTAGGAATTGGTAGCACCAATAGCCCTGTTAAGACACCATCTAATAAATGGTACTAAGGCATTTAGGTTACAAATGTACTACTGAATATAGTGGACACAATATCGCACTGCCCCCTGACGGCGCCCAATGGAAGCATGTAGTTGGTACTACGTGCCGCTAGGTGTCACCAATGACTGCCTACCAGTCCTGACATACTTCGAATAGGTTCCTCTAGGTGGTTTACTTCTGCCAGTTAAAGCTGGTCCGGAAATGCCGGCCTGGCGGGGATCGCCGGGATTCCCTCACTTCCGGTTTTGAATACCTTAAGCTCCAGTCACACTCCGGCTTGTGACCACTTTGGACCAAAGAAACCACGGTCACCGAGAACTGCCTTGCGACCAGAGCAATGGTCGCTGACCTCCTTGTGACCAAAGCAATGGTCGCTGACCTCCTTGCGACCAAAATGGTTTTTAGTGCAGTAGCTGCAACCTCCTTGCGACCATTTTGGTCGCTAGGAGGTCGGTGACCATTAAGGACTATCTTGCGACCTTTTCACCAAACCTTTTTTTGTGGTCGGTGACCACGAAGGACCATCTTGCGACCAACCTTTTTTTGTGGTCGCAAGCAGTAGTGTGACTTGGGTATAAGTTACTAAGTAGCACCACCCAAACCCTTGATAAGATTATCCACTGTGTGGTGCTATTCAGGGTTTTGCTGAGGTGCTCCTCTTTCCTAAGATACTAGTTTAATGTATAACCAGCCATCCTGGGGTTTCTTTTGATTATATACAGGGATGAATGATTTCGCGGATTTCCATGATTTTTTTATATTCACTGATTAACGTTAAACAAAAATGCCAAGGAATCAAGGTATATATATATGACAACACATGGGTAGCTTGAATCCCGTTCGTATATGTTGCGAGAACATAAAACCCAAACAAGAATGAGTTAGGTATGGGCGATAACATAGCCACAACAAGGATAGCTGAAACCTGACTTCCAGTATTTTCAGACGATTTGCTGACAGTGCGGAAATTCACTGTCGGTGTAATAATCTTGGCTTAATTTCCGCGTTTTTTGCCGGATGATTCCGGTGTGCGTATAGCGCATTAGGATTGCTAACAAATGTTCTGTATCTGGCAGTGAGTTCACTACCTGGGCCCGTATGCACCAATCGGTGATAGGCTTAGCCGCGGTTAGCTACCTCAGGGTAGCGGCGGGTTGGAGAGGTGTGTGAATCGGTATGCACCAATTTTCTACCCGATGCGGATAGTTAACCGTGATTTATTTATAGATTTGGGAATTCCCTCCAGTCGACAATATGAATAACGCCGCCAATGCGGCGTCGGCGTTAATATCGGTTCGAATTTATGGTTAATTTGATAAGATTTCACTTATTCCGTATGTAATTCTGTTAAATATGATCGCATTGAATAGATTTGGGTATAATATATTGCCGCCGATTCGGCAGCGACAGCGGCGGCCATGTTTGATTGACATTGGAGAGTATGGATATCGACGTCGCTGCGGCAGCGGCGATTTGTTTACTTTACACTCGTCGATTCGAAAATATTAATATCGCCGCCGTTACGGTATCAGCGTTAATCTCGCTTCGTTTTGAGGGTTAATTTAATGAAATTTCACGATTTGCCTATGTAATTCGGTTAAATATGATCGCATTCAATAGATTGAGAGCCACACACACACACTAACTGCACCGGATAGGCCCTAAACCCACCTCAGAAGGTGGTTTAGCTTAGCCGCGGTTAAATCACGCGGTTAGCGCTAACTCCGATTGGTGCATACCAAATTTTCACATTTAGCCATGCGGGGATACCTTAGCCACGGTTAAGGCCCTAACACCGATTGGTGCATACAGGGCCTGGTGTATTGAAGGCATTTCATGACTTGTTCAACAAGGGATGGGGTGACAATTGGGTCTGATATGTGTGACTACTCAGCCATTTGGTGCTATACTACCTTTTTCACAGCGGTGAATGGGAAGCTAGCCTGTGGAATGAGACACTCACACATTAAAAATTATCATGACTGGCGATTGTTTGCTTTTTATTCTTGGCCGCAAGCATGTCGTTATGCGAACGCTGATGCAGTACTGGTATCAAGTTACTTGGAGAACATGCACTAGTTGTGAGCCACCTTGCAACGTGGTCTATCGACAGCAGTTGGTGCGCTTTGCGCCGCATACGTAAGCTGTGAGCCTCTTGCAGCAGTAATCTTTTCAATAACGTAAAAAAAGAAGAGATTTTAGCCTTCTTGAGGGCGGCAGGAATGTACCACCTCATTTAGTTTATTAAACCAATTTTCTTTTACCAATTTACCAATCCGACGGTTTGCTTTTTATTCTTGGCCGCAAGCATGTTGGTATGCAAACGCTGAGGCAGTACTGGTATCAAGTTACTTCGAGAACGTGCACTAGTTGTGAGCCACCTTGCAACGTGGTCTATCGACAGCAGTTGGTGCGCTTTGCGCCGCATACGCAAGCTGTGAACCTCTTGCAGCAGTAATCTTTTCAATAACGTAAAAAAAGAAGACATTTTAGCCTTCTTGAGGGCGGCAGGAATGTACCACCTCATTTAGTTTATTAAACCAATTTTCTTTTACCAATTTACCAAACCGACGGTTTGCTTTTTATTCTTGGCCGCAAGCATGTTGGTATGCAAACGCTGAGGCAGTACTGGTATCAAGTTACTTCGAGAACGCGCACTAGTTGTGAGCCACCTTGCAACGTGGTCTATTGAGAGCAGTTGGTGCGCTTTGCGCCGCAGATGCAAGCTGTGAGCCTCTTGCAGCAGTAATCTTTTCAATAATGTAAAAAAGAAGACATGTTAGCCTTCTTGAGGGCAGCAGGACTGCCTCATTTAGTTTATTAAACCAATTTTCTTTTACCAATTTACTATGAATGACTTTTATCTAGAATTTTATTTTCCTTGGCCAGAAGTTTTATCATTTTAACTTCATGATTATCTTTTGACACATTTGATCATATGCTTTTACACTCTGTAAAAGCGATGGTTGAATGAAAATGGATAGAATACAAGTTAAATAGTTCTCGCCATGAATATGGCCTTTACTGCCTACACGGCGTAAAACAACAACCAATCAATCAATCTCATCGGATATTCACGTATCTATTGGATAAAGTCAAATTTTCTATAATTTTGCATTGTTTTTGGATGAATCGGTCAGATGTTGCTTACATTTCTTGTTCAAAACTTAACTTGAATGTCATAAATTCTTTGAAATGCTAACGAAATAAGTCACTTTATTCAGAATATTTATTGTTAATTGTCTGAGGGCTGTTTTTTCATATTTTAAGTACTGGAGGAAAACTAAGATTTTGGTTGCACAAAAGTAGGATTTTTATTTCTACCCTGGTACAAACACCACCCGTAGCATACCTAGGATATGGCAGGTATAGCATGTGCCCTGGGCGCCACTGAGCAGTTTCTATTACAGTCAGACAAGCCGTCATCGGATAGCGACCCCATAAAGGCCCTGTCACATTACGGCGTATGGCGGGAGCGTATTGAAAACCTACGTATGCCGTGCTTGTGCCAGCCTATGATGACCTTCGGTGAACTTTCGGGTGGGTTTGAGCGTATGGGGGACCTATGAGGAGCGTATGGGAGCGTGCTGTGACATTTTTTGACAGTATGGGCCATACGCCCTCATAGGTCGAGTTTTTTTGAGCATGCACAAAAAAATTTGGACGGACGGATTTATGAAAGCGTATGGCGGCGTATGCCTCATACGCTTCACATAAGCCGGCATCTGGCGGCGTATGAGTAGCGTATACGGCGTATGCCGACGTATAGGACGTAAAGCGGCTACGCCGCCATACGCTCCCGCCATACGCCGTAATGTGACAGGGCCTTTATAGGGGCACAATTTCAGTGCTTGTCATAGGCGCTATTTTCCGTAGGTGCACCACTGCCCACTACTGGCTAACACTCTATGGCTGGGATTTTGTTGGTTCATCTATTACAACATTTGGCGACATAACATGCATGGGTGTTGTGTTTCCTAACACATTTAATTCCGGTTCCTTTCCAGGCAGATGTATGCATCGTATTATCGTATTTTCGCGGATTAATGCCCTGGGCGTTTAAATTGGCAAATCACTGAAGTGGGGGGTGGGTGTTTACCAACACATGGGCGTTTAAGAGGAGGGCGTTTACAAAATATTTGTCAAGTGGGGGTTGGGGGTTAACCCACACATGGGCCTTAACCCACGAGAATACGGTTTAGTGTTTTCTCCTTTGACTGATGTCTGACTTGGTTTGACGAGTGACTGTATAATGACTTATTGGTCCCTTTTAAATTTAATGGGATATGCACCGAGAATATCTTCAGTCCATGTTGCATTGCGGTGTCGGAATGCGCTGTGCATTGAACAAAATGTTATATTATAATCCATATGTGTAAAGCCATTTTCACATTTGTAAAACATGCTTAGATTAAAACTAGTAGTACTCGTTTTTTTTTGTTTTTTTTAAAGCTAAGCACATACATTTTATGATTTAGACGTTTAATATACAGGGATGAAAGATTTCCGAGAATTTTGGAGATTTCTGTTATTTCTAGTAAATTTAAAAAAAAAGTAAATGATATTCTACATATTTCAAAATACTCTCTCGATTTTCCCAAGGTTTTATTTAAATACCACAAAAATGCCAGAAATATTTAATAATTCAACCATGTCCCCATACGGAATGGGGTTTGATTTCTGAAAAAACACATAAATTCTCTCATATTCTTAGTTAGCATTGTCTGGGAATCATGGGGGGAAAAGCCAGAAGTCAGCTTGCATCCAGTGCTTCTAGCACTATCCTCGGTTCAGTCAGTACAGACTGTCCTTGGAGACTGTTCCACACTGTCCTTGTTGTGACACTGGGCGCGGTGGCATAATGGTAGAGCGAAGGCATCGCGGAAGGTCGGAAGTTCGGTTCCCGGTCGAGTCAAACCAATGACTTATAAAATTGATACTTGTCACTTTCTAGCCAGGCACTCAGCATTAATAGGATAGGGCAAGGACTGGTTAGCTCAGTTTCAGGATAATGTGACTGAGTGGGATATCGGGTCATGGTGCCGGCGGCCTGATTTCCCAGTGGGGCAGCACTATAAAGTCACCATGACTGCGCACCATCATAAGTCGGTACCTGTCCTGATATGACCTTAAATGTTGCTAGTACATAAAACAAACAAACCTTGTGACCGTTTATTGCTACTTTGTTTTAGTTCTCCGTGAACTCTTTCATCCCTGAATCTAATAATAAAATAACAGTTTCATTGTTTTGACAGCACACTCTATCATAGCGTTAGTGAAGATGTGTTATTGACTCAGTATAAGTGTAACCAGCATAAAAGGGGACCTTCAAAGTTTATTTATTTTTATTGTAATTGATAAGGCAAGCCTCGTCATGTATACCTAGTTCTGAATAAGGCAACACAGTATAACCCCGTTAAACCAAACTTGAAGGGACCCTAGAAATTTGTTTGGATTAACCGATCATTGGTTTAACCGAGCTGTGGCTTTGATGTTGACTTCGAGTAAGCGTGGATTTCACATCTAATATACGATGTATGTGAACACTGATTATTGTTTTTATAATGTATATACAGTATAACCCCGTTAAACCAAGCTCAGTTAAACAAAACGATCGGTTAATCCAAACTATTTTCGGCGGCCCGGCAAAATACTACCATTTATCATATAAAAAAGTCTTAGATGACCTTATAACCACATGAGAGTTTGGTTTAACTATACCGGAAGTGGCCTGGGGTCCATCAATTTTGTTTGGATTAACCGATAATTTGGATTAACCGACTTTTGTTTAACCAACGTTTTTATATGATAAATGGTAGTATTTTGCCGGGCCGCCGAAAAAAGTTTGGATTAACCGATCATTTGGTTTAACCGAGGTTGGTTTAACGGGGTTGTACTGTATAACACATGTACTAATAAATATCAGAAGGAATGTAGAATTGATGTGAACCTAACAGGTGTTCCAAGATAAAGTGCGTTTTTTCCGGGAGATATCTTAGTAGTAAACAAAGCTGGTGGTCATATTTTGCGTTATTATTATATTTCATTATAATATGTTATAATATATCATTAGTTGATTAAGCAGGGGAAATTTTAATCGAGGACAATTGGTCTTACTAATTCCACTGCTCCTTGCCCTATCCTAGTAATGCCGAGCGCCAGGCTAGCTAGCGACAAGTATCAATTTTTTTTGTCATTGATTTGACTCGGCCAGGGTATTTTAAGTAAACACCATAGTGGTGTTTGTACAGAGAGTCAGATTAGCCTATTTTTGTCGGATATTCACATATTTGTCAGATAAAGTCCGATTTCCGATAATTTTGCATTTTATTTTTACGAATCCGTTGGATTTTGTTTACATTTCTTATTCAAAACTTAACTTGAATGTCATAAATTCTTTGGAATGCTAATTCAGAATAGATATTGTTAATTGTCTGACAGCTTTGTTTTTATCATATTTTAAGTACTGGAGAGGAAAACTAAGATTTTAGTTGCACAAAAGTAGGATTTTAATTTTTGCCTTGATACAAACACTGACAGTAACTCACTTAAACTTAAAGCTGCCTAGTCCGTTGAAAGCATCAAATTTGTTTAAAGCGAACCACTTACATAGATTTGATCCTTGGATACAGATGCAATTATTTTTTTTGCTGCATTTCAGTACAAAAGTAGGATTCTTATTTCTGTTTTGATATAACAGTGTCAAAGGTTTTGTTTCCATGATTAGTGAGGGGGCGCACTTTATTCTGGAATACCCCGTAGATGAAAGCCTCATGCACTATATGTAAAGCGATGTGATTGCGGTTGAGATGTTCTGGGTGGAGGGTAATGGTTGCGTCTGTGTTGTCACCTGTACAGGTACCAGCAGAGCGACCCGCGTTATGGCTACAACCAGCAATACGAGTACGATCGGCGCAGTCAACACACGGGGTCACGTAGCAACACACCGGGACCGGACACGAGTGCCACGTGAGTGCAAGTCTATACATAATATATATATATTTTACCTCGGTAAACAGCCTCAGGCTAGCCTCAGGCTAGGGAGAGGTAAGCACGTCCGGTACCAGCAATTAGCATATACAACTCACGACTGGATAACGTGTCGTTGGGTTGCTCCGGCAAAATTAGTCTACATACAAGCAAATACGCAGTAAGTATAATAAAAACTGTGGTTAGCTTAATTATGATGCATTAGAGCATCAATATGGAAAGTTTAGACTTTCGTTGGTCCAATTTGGACGAGTTATTTGGTTATAAACAACCAAGGATAGAACACCTCGAGTGGGTTTCTCGAAGGAACCAAACCGGTCATTAGCGGTTATGGTCAACACCCGGGTCACCGTGTGACTATGGGTAGAGATGTGGGTTTCGCCCTATCTCATGTGGAAATTCTCTCGTACTCTAATAGAGAGTAATGTTGGAGATGCTCCTGGGTTTCTTTTATAGACTCCCCTAGACAAAACTTTTTCAGGCGTTTCTTCTTGTTGACGTAGTAGTCACAGGTGGGAGAAGTGTGCGGAACAGAGGGATGGGCGGGCCGATACACGGTCCCGACCCCGCGTAAGGTTTGGGCTTGACCCACAACCCACGCACAAATTTAGCTTATTACGCCTGTGTTATAACGGTATAAACACGTTCTTTAACACCAATAGATGTCCAAATGAGTTTGAAACAACCATATTGTGACATATATATATACCGGGACTGACCAAAAATGTTTGTTTCAGTTCCCGATGGCCACGAAGCGGAGTAAGCGCGGTGCAGCAGCAGCCGAGGGGCGTGTTCCGAGTGGAGTGGACGAGGAGTACGACTCCTCACCCGTGTTGTCGGCAGGGGCCGTCGACACAGCCCCGGGCGCATATCCTCTCCGACCCGGACGAGGACGCAGTGCCTGATGTGCCTGCGCCCTCCAGATTGGGAGGCTCGCTTTGCAAGATTGGAAAGCCACATCTTGACTGCCAAATCGCCTGTGTCTCGGAAGCGGCGTAGGCCGAGTGTCCAAGAGGATTCATTTGAGGATTTCTTGGACACAGACTCGGCGGTGGAGCTTAAGGCTCCTCCTCCTCCTTCTCCTAAACGGAGGAAGAAGAAGAAACAGGTGATTTCTTCGGGTGATGAATTCACCAAGGAGCGGGCAGAGTCTGGTTTGCGCAAAAAGCGGAAGACTAAGTCCAAAAGAAGAAGAGGAAGAGGAAATATTCTTCTTCTGAGTCGTCCACTGAGTCTAACTTCTACGGAATCAGACTCAGACACCGTATATGAAGGGGTCTATGCGGACATTGGCACTAAAGTGGCTAAGAAGGTGGAGAAGCCAAAGGCTAAGCGGGTTTAAAACCACTACGCTTATGCGCAGAGACCGTGAATGGTCATTTTCGCACGTTCAAACCGGCGGAGGTTATCTCCAAGTTAGGAGATGAGTTAACAGGCATAAAGGGTGTTCCCAACTCCATCATTAAAGAAATGGATCGGGATGTCAATATGACGGATGACCGTAAGAAGTTTGAGGATGTGTTGCACACAGTGCATAAGGCAGTGTTGGCTACCCTAACAGCTATTGTTCCTGTGGCTAATAGGATGCAGAGTGAAAATAAGTTCTCGTCTTTGGCTAAGACAATGGACAAAGGCATTGCAGTGTTAGCGGCGGCAGGTAATTACCTGTCGTTTCGAAGATATGAAAATGTCTTCAAGTCAGTTTGCACAGATGCTGGCAAAGAAGTGGCTCGCTCTAAGAAGGTTACCGATAATGAGGGGAAGGAGTTTACGCTCTATCTTGCTCCAGAGCCGATTAAAGGGAAACCTTTAGATAATACCAAGATGTTTGGCGGTCAACTACAATACCTCTATAAAGAGGTAGAGACTGCAGCCAAGAGTGGCAAAAACATGGATGGCAAGAAGAAACAGGAAGTTCCTCGTTTCAAAAAGTCACGAGGGGATTTTCGTCCACGACGGTTCACCAGAGGAACCAGACCGAGTTCAAACTTCGGTCAAGGGTTTCCGGGGCCGGGGCGCTCGCCCAGGCTGGACCGACAACACCGCACGGCCAATAGGTCGAGGGTTCAACTCGTCGAGACCTTTCCCCCAGGGGCGGGTCCAAGTAGAGGTCCAAACACAAACTTTACAAGTCCCTGCAGCCTCTAAAAACACACAAACTGTAAGCAACTTTGTGGCTGGTAATATTAGGAATCATATTTCTGAGTGGCACAAAATTACTAGTGACCAAGAAATTATAGAAATAGTTAGGGGTGTTCAAATTCCCTTTACACAAATTCCTGTACAAAGTATAATACCTTTTCCATATAACATTCAACCAGTTGAACGAGACGCACTAACTAAACAGGTACATAAATTCTTTGAGAAAGGAATTATACAAAAAGTGACACACTGTTCAGGACAGTTTATTTCAAACATTTTCTCGAGACCGAAGCCTAATGGTGATGTTCGAATGATCCTGGATTTAACAATCCTTAATAAAAGGGTGGAATATCGACATTTTAAAATGTTCTCTCTAGATATGGCACGAGATCTGATTACACCAGATGCGTGGATGGCTAGTGTTGATTTACAGGATGCATATTATACGCTTCCCATAATGGAACAATACCGAAAATTTCTTCGATTTATTTGGGATAACCAACTCTATGAGTTTACCTGCATGCCGAATGGCTTAGCTTGTGCGCCACGTTTATTTACTAAATTGCTTAAACCTGTTTTCTCGGTAATGGCGAGGAAAGGTCACATAATGTTTCCATACATAGATGATTCTTTTATTATAGCTTCAACACAAATTGGTTGTGTGAATGCAGTTTTGGATTTATGTGCATTACTCACTAAATTGGGATTTTATGTACATCAACAAAAGTCAGTGTTTAAACCAACAAAACAACTCAAATGTTTAGGGTTTATTCTGGATACACAGTCCCTTACAGTGTCGATAACAGAACAAAAACTAATTAAGTTTATGACTACAGCGACTCAGCTTATTAAGTTATCAAAGCCAAAAATTAGACAGGTTGCTGTTCTTATTGGCATAATGACCTCATATGCACCTGCTGTGTTATATGGGAAGGCCCATATTAAGTCGCTAGAAATAGATAAAAATTTAGCGTTAACACGAACTAAAGGCATTTTGAGCGAAAAATGTTTATTTCGCAAGAAGGGTTACAGGATATTGGATGGTGGATGCAACATATAGCAAGTTCACCAAATCCAATCCGCATGGCGGAACCTAATACAGTAATTACTACTGATGCTTCGTTAGAAGGTTGGGGAGCTCATCGAGATGGGGTCACAACAGGAGGTAGATGGCTTGATGATGAAAAATCAGACTATATTAATGCACTAGAATTGCGTGCTATTTATCTGGGCTTACGTAGTTTAGTAAAGATAAATAAATCACAGGTTAGAATACTAACTGATAATACTACTGCCATGGCATATATTCGTAACATGGGTGGAACCAAATCAAAGTCTTGCAATCAGTTATCTAAACTGATTTGGAACTGGGCACAGGCTCAACAAGTCCGGCTGACTGTAGCGCATATTCCAGGGTCACAAAATACACTTGCAGATTATAAAAGTAGAAATTTCCATGACCATTTAGAGTGGTCTCTCTCTACACATTTGTTTAACTTCGTTTGTGAATAATGGGGTACACCTGAAGTTGACTTATTTGCATCACGAAATAATAACAAGTTACCCTGTTATGTTTCTTGGCATCCTGAACCGGATGCTTGGAAAATAGATGCGTTTGCTATTACTTGGGAAAATAATTATTTTTATATTTTCCCACCATTTAGCATTATCAGCCGAGTAGTGAGAAAAATCGGCTTGGAAGGGACACATGCGAAACTGGTGGTGCCCGATTGGGACACGCAACCTTGGCTGCCAGCAGTTTCACAACTGGCAAAAGATCGTATACGATTCCCAAGAAAACTCGGGAATCTGACGCACCACGGACCGCTAGTGGTTCACGGCGACGTGTCAACGACGCCCCTATTGGCATTCCTTTTCTAAGGAAGCAGCTACAGCAATTTGGATTGGACAGAATTACTGAGGATAGGATAGTATCGGATGCCTGGAGGCCAGGAACTGTCAAAATGTATACAACCTATTTAAAGAAATGGGGTGTACATTGTTTGTTAATGAAAGTTAAACCAACAAATCCAAAGATTTCACAAGTAGCTCGGTTTCTTCGTTCTCTAGAGGATGAAGGACTTTCCTTTGGATCGATTAATGCGGCGAGGTGTGCGTTATCAATTATATTACCTAGAATTGATGGCGAAACAGTTGGAAAACATTATGTTATTTGTTATTTACTTCGTTCAATTTATCAAAGGAATCCTCCAAAACCAAAGTTATAGTCGGTTTTGGGATGTTTCTATAGTATTTAAGTTGTTTCAGGCTTGGCCTCACAACTCGTGGTTAGATATAAAACAGTTAGGTTTTAAGGTCGCGGTCCTGTTATTGTTAGTAACCGGACACAGAGGACAGACGATTGTTGCTTTATCCTTAACTGGATTAGAAATAGACAAGCAACAAGCTACGTTTGATTTAGAGAAATTGCTCAAATCGAACACATTAGGTGACCCTTTATCAACGGTTCACTTAGACTGTTTTCCGAATGATCGGAAATTATGTGTTGTGTCGGCCATACGGGCTTATATATACAAGACAAAGGATTTACGTGCATCACAACAACTATTAGTGAGCTTTATAAAGCCACATAAGGCAATTTCATGAGACACACTTGCCAGATGGACAATTACGGTGTTGAAATTGGCTGGAGTGGATACGAGTAAATACTCTTCCCACTCAACTAGAGGAGCCATGGTCTCCAAGGCACGGGTGCTTGGTATTTCTGTGAAAAGAATACTAGCGCATGCAGGCTGGAAGACGGCTAAGTCGTTTGCAAAACATTATAATAAACGACTAGAAAAGCCTACCGGCGTTGCAAAGCGTCTTCTCGCCAACTAACAAGAATAGGTGAGAACAAAAATTTAGAATGTTATAATAATAAGAAAGAATGATATTAAGGATAAAAATGAATTATGTAAAGGTCTCCCTAGCCTGAGGCTAGCCTGAGGCTGTTTACCGAGGTAAAATAGTATAGTTATACGAGTCTTACCTTGGTACAGATGATGGATAACTGTTGTTTTACCGAGGTATAAGCCTCGGATAGATGTGGGCTAGGGCCCTCCCCCCCACACCCTGCCACATCTATTCCGTTGGTGTACCTTTTCGGTAAAGTAATAGTATCCATTGTTTGAAAGTCATTTTTATCCTCAATAAGTAGGTTAAGATTGCTGGTACCGGACGTGCTTACCTCTCCCTAGCCCACATCTATCCGAGGCTTATACCTCGGTAAAACAACAGTTATCCATCATCTGTACCAAGGTAAGACTCGTATAACTATACTATATTATATGCACATACATACACGCGGGGTCACGTAGCAACACACCGGGACCGGACACGAGTGCCACGTGAGTGCAAGTCTATACATAATATATATATATACACGCACATACATACATGCGTGTCACGTAGCAACAGACCGGGACAGGACACGAGTGCCACGTGAGTGCAAGTCTATACATAATATATATATATATGCACATACATACACGCGGGGTCACGTAGCAACACACCGGGACCGGACACGAGTGCCACGTGAGTGCAAGTCTATAAATAATATATATATATACACGCACATACATACACGCGGGGTCACGTAGCAGCACACCGGGACCGGACACAAGTGCCACGTGAGTGCAAGTCTATACATAATATATATATATATGCACATACATACACGCGGGGTCACGTAGCAACACCGGGACCGGACACGGGTGCCACGTGAGTGCAAGTCTATACATAATATATATATATATGCACATACATACACGCGGGGTCACGTAGCAACACACCGGGACCGGACACGGGTGCCACGTGAGTGCAAGTCTATACATAATATATATATATATATATATATATATATTCACACGCACATACATACACGAGGGGTCACGTAGCAACACACCGGGACCGGACACGAGTGCCACGTGAGTGCAAGTCTATACATAATATATATATATATGCACATACATACACGCGGGGTCACGTAGCAACACACCGGGACCGGACACGAGTGCCACGTGAGTGCAAGTCTATACATAATATATATATATATATATATATATATATATATATATACGCACATACATACACGCGAGGTCACGTAGCAACACACCGGGACCGGACACGAGTGCCACGTGAGTGCAAGTCTATACATAATATATATATATATATGCACATACATACACGCGGGGTCACGTAGCAACACACCGGGACCGGACACGAGTGCCACGTGAGTGCAAATCTATACATATATATATATATATATATATATATGCACATACATACACACGGGGTCACGTAGCAACACACCAGGACCAGACACAATTGCCACGTGAGTGCAAGTCTATACATAATATATATATATATATATACGCACATACATACACACGGGGTCATGTAGCAACACACCGGGACCGGACACGAGTGCCACATGAGTGCAAGTCTATACATAATATATGTATAGACTTGCCAGTCTATACATATAGTATATCTCGCTTGCCAGACGCTCAATAAAGTGTCCGACCCAACACGTGTCTCTATCTTCCTTCCTATACGTAGCCAACTTTATAGTACGTATAATATATTATGCATGTATAAATAGGCGGAGTATGTATTATATTATTATTCTATCATGTTCATTCGAGTATATATATTATTATCTTCCAATCGTTGACTTGCCCGGATTTGCCCCCTTTTTGCCTACTACTAGCGCCACCACCGGGCGCTTCTCGCACCAATCCGCCCGGGCAAGTCACTGCGCCTTTGGATTTCAAACTTTTACCGGTATGCCTATTATCTCGCTTGCCAGACGCTCAATAAAGTGTCCGACCCAACACGTGTCTCTATCTTCCTTCCTATACGTAGCCACACTTTATATATGCACATACATACACGCGGGGTCACGTAGCAACACACCGGGACCGGACACGAGTGCCACGTGAGTGCAAGTCTATACATAATATATATATATATATATATATATACGCACATACATACACGCGAGGTCACGTAGCAACACACGGGACCAGACACGAGTGCCACGTGAGTGCAAGTCTATACATAATATATATATATATACGCACATACATACACACGGGGTCACGTAGCAACCCACCGGGACCGGACACGAGTGCCACGTGAGTGCAAGTCTATACATAATATATATATATATAATGCACATACATACACGCGGGTCACGTAGCAACACACCGGGACCGGACACGAGTGCCACGTGAGTGCAAGTCTATACATAATATATATATATATATATATGTATGTATATATATATAGATATATATATATATATATATATATGCACATACATACACATGGGGTCACGTAGCAACACACCGGGACCGGACACGAGTGCCACGTGAGTGCAAGTCTATGCATACACACATACACACACGCGGGGTCATGTAGCAACAGATCGGGACTGGACACGTGTGCCATGTGAGTGCAAGTATATATATATATATACACACACACACACACACACACACACACACACACACACATACATACATGTGGGGTCACGTAGCAACACACCGGGACAGGACATGAGTGCTACGTGAGTGCGTCTATACATACACACACATACATGTGGGGGTCACGTAGCCACACACCAGGACGGGACACGCGTGCCACGTGAGCGCAAGTCTATATATAATACATATATATATATATATATATATATTTTACCTCGGTATATAGCCTCAGGCTAGCCGCAGGCTAGGGAGAGGTAAGCACATCCGGGTACAGCAATTAGCATAAGCAGCTCACGGCGGGAGGACGTTCGCTGAGCTGCTCCAGCAGGATTTAACTACTACAACACTTTAACTAACTGTAAGTATTGAGAAACTGCATTTAAAGTCTTAAGGATGGTTTATAGCATCCCATTATGAAAGCTTAGAACTTTCTCAGGTCCAATTTGGACATAAAAGGTGTTATAAAAAACACAAGGATAAGAATGTGCATAACCGAAACCGATACCGCTTGACATAGCGAAACCTGTGTTCAGACAGGCAGAGATGTTAACCCGAGTTGCATCTCCTAAGGAAATTCCTCCGAACCCTAAAAGAGGGTTTTGTTGGGGATGATCCTGGGTTTCTTTTATAGACTCCCCAGACCGGTTTTTGAGGCGAGCCTCCGAGTTTCGTAATATTTTCTTCAACTTGCTGGCGCAGAATGCCGCGGGTGGGAGAAGTGTACGAAACAGAGAGAGCGGGCGTGCCAATGGCCGCCCCCCCCGTTTGGTTGGTTTCACTACCCATAAAACCTACGGCAAAACTTAGCTTAACGCCTGTATACAGAACGGTTTAAACACGTTACTATATACCATACGCCATAATACCTCACTCTAGCTCACTTTGTGAACATGTTGAGATGATACCGGTACTAAGTAACCTTTGTCGTTACAGAAACCGATGGCCACCAAGCGAAACAAGGTTCCGCCGGCAGCGGCAGAGGGCCGCGTGCCTTCTGGATACGATTCCTCACCACCGCAGACGGCACCGCCGTCTCCACAGCCGGGGGCTGATCCTTTGGACAAGGATAGTGGGGATGAGGAGCTGGAAGACAAAATCCTACGGATTATGGGCAAATACAACACACAAGCCACACGGCCTCCTTCTCCTCCTATCCCCGAGGATGACTGGGAAGATTTCTCAGATGACGAAACCGAATCGGCATTTGAGGTTCCGCAACCGAAACCCAAGAAGCGGAAAAGACTTGGTAGTAGCTCCGGTGATGAATTCACCAAGGTCAATAAGAAACGAGTGAAGAAGACAAAGAAAAACAAAAAGAAAAAGAAGAAGGACTCATCATCGGATAAATCAAATGATTCGTCCACAACTGACTCCGATTCAGAGACGGAGAGAGTGGGCATTTATGCCAGGATAGGGGCAAAGATCAAGAAGAAATGCCCGTTGGCGAAAGCAAAGAGGTTGCGGACTACAACCATGATGAGGGAAACGCTGAAAGGACATTTCCACACTTTCAAACCTGTGGAGGTGATCAACAAGCTGACCGAACAAATTTCGGGAATTAAAGGAGTCCCCCAGTCCATCAGTAAAGAAATGGATGCAGGCATCCATCTCTCAGATGAGAGACGGCGTTATGAGAACGCGTTGTGCACGATTCACAAAGCGGTGCTCGGAGCGCTTACATCGATAACTCCGGTAGCGAATCGGATGCAAGCTGAGAATTCATTCTCGTCGCTTGCACGAGTGATGGACAGAGGGATTGCGCTGCTTACAGCAGCGTCGAACTTCATGACGTTTCGGCGTTTTGAAAACGTCTTCAAGGCGGTTACAACAGATGCTGGCAAAGAAGTCGCCAGATCGAAGAAAGTAACTGACAATGATGGTAAGGAGTACACTCTTTACCTACCGCCAAAGCCGGTGCTAGGCAAGCCATTGGACAAAACCAAAATGTTTGGCGGTCAGCTAGCGCACCTCTTCAAAGCTGTCGAGGTAGACACTAAAAGCGCTAAAAACACGGATGGTACCAAAAAGTTTGACAACACCAACAAATTCCGACGCCCCCGCTCGGATTTTCGCTTCCGGAGAGGAGGAAGGCCGGGACGAGGAGGTCCCTCATTCGGCTTCAATCCCAGAGGACGAGGCAGAGGAGAACGCCAGAACACGGGTTGGAACGACAACCGCGGATACAAAAGGGAGTTTACACCCAAACCCCAATTCCCGCGGCCAGGAGCCAAGTAGAGACACAGACTCCTACACTCAACACGGTGTCTGAAGAGACACAAACTTATGTAAGCAAGTTTAATGCAGGCAACATCCTTAACTGTTTGCACAAATGGGTTAACATTACATCTGATAGGGAAATTTTGGATATAGTAAAAGGAGTTCAAATACCTTTCACAGACATACCAACACAGGAAAGAGTTCCGTTCCCATACAAATTTAACATAGCAGAAAAACGCCAAATAGATTTTCAGGTTTCGCTGTTTGAAACAAAAGGTATTATTGAAAGAGTACAAAACACAAAAGGACAGTTTATTTCTAATGTCTTTTCTAGGCCCAAACCAAATGGCGAAATTCGCATGATTTTGGATTTGACTAAGTTAAATAAATTGGTAACATACAAACATTTTAAAATGTTCTCACTAGAAACGGCGAGAGACTTAATTACGCCGCATGCCTGGCTTGCCAGTGTAGACTTAAGAGACGCGTATTATACAGTTCCTATTTGCAAAGAACACAGAAAATTTTTGAGATTTATTTGGAACGGTTCCCTTTTCCAATTTACTTGCATGCCCAATGGTTTAGCCTGCGCACCTCGACTGTTTACAAAGTTATTAAAACCTGTTTTTGCTGTTATGGGAAGATTAGGACATACAATGTTTCCATACATAGATGATTCCTTTATTATGGCAGAATCCTTTAACAAATGCCATTTGGCAGTGAATGATTTGTGTACTTTATTAACAGAATTAGGTTTTTACATACACGACAAAAAGTCTGTTTTTGTCCCGAATAAGGAATTAAAATGCCTGGGGTTTTTAATCAACACCAAAGCAATGACCGTTTCATTAACGGAACAGAAACTACAGAAGTTTCATGAGACGGCCTCCCAGCTGCTTGACATATCTAGGCCAAAGATTAGACAGGTCGCTGTCCTTATCGGTATAATGGTTTCATATGCGCCGGCTGTTCTTTATGGGGCGGCGCACTTCAAGTCTCTAGAAATAGACAAGAATAGAGCGTTAGCACGTACAAAAGGTAACTTTGAAAGAATAATGTACATTTCCCAGGATGGTTACACAGATATATCTTGGTGGATCGAGAATATCAATAACTCTTCCAATCCCATTAGAATGGATCAACCCAACACGGTAGTTACTACCGATGCGTCATTACAAGGTTGGGGAGCTCATCGAAATGATGTAGCAACAGGAGGGAGATGGTTAGAAAACGAAAAATCAGACCATATTAATGTTCTTGAATTAAGAGCGATTTACTTAGGCCTCTTAAGCCTAATTAAAATACCCAAAAATACTGTTCAACTGCTTACAGATAACACTACGGCCATGGCATATGTCAGGAATATGGGAGGTACAAAGTCAAAAGAGTGCAATAACTTGGCACAAAGTATTTGGAACTGGGCGCAAAAACATCAAATATGGTTAACCATTTCACATATCCCAGGATCGCAAAACGTCCTGGCCGACAAAAAGAGTAGAGTCTTTCACGACCATTTAGAATGGAATTTGAATATAAAAATTTTCAACAAAATTTGTCGCCAATGGGGTTCACCTACGGTTGACTTATTCGCATCAAGGAATAACTTTAAAGTTAACAGATATGTTTCATGGCACCCAGAACCATTTGCTTGGCACATAGATGCTTTCTCACTGATTTGGGAAAATGAATTTTATTATATTTTTCCCCCTTTCAACATCATTACCAGAGTGGCACGAAAGATAAAGATGGACCGGTCTCACGCCATCCTGATCGTCCCCGAATGGGACACACAGCCGTGGCTAGCAGGACTAGCCTCGACAGCCCGAGATTGCCTCAGATTCCCAAAATCCCGAGGAAATCTAACTCACCAAGGCCCTCTGGAACATCACGGCAACGTAGCAACAACACCGTTGCTTGCATTCCTTTTCTAAATAAATACCTAGAACAATTTGGTTTAGACAAAATTACACAAGAACGGCTAGTGTCACATGCGTGGAGAAAAGGAACAGTTAAAATGTATACCACATATTTGAAAAAATGGGGCGTTTATTGTCTTATTCACAAGGTTAAACCCATGAACCCAACTATTGCCCAAGTGTGCAGATTCTTTAGAATGTTAGAACAAGAAGGGCTAGGTTACGGCGCAATTAATGCTGCCAGGTGCGCTCTCTCGATTATCCTTCCCAGAACAAGGGGAGATACAATGGGTAAACACCATGTTATATCATGGGTACTAAAGGGAATTTATGAACGAAACCCACCTAAACCAAAATATGACCGATTTTGGGATGTGTCACTGGTATTTAAAATGTTTAACGATTGGCCACATAATAGGTTTCTAGATATAAAACAATTAGGGTTTAAGTTAGCACTGTTATTACTGTTAGTCACAGGTCATCGAGGCCAGACTATAGTGGCACTTTCACTCGATGGACTGGAAATAGATAGAAGGCAAGCGACCTTCGATTTGACAACATTGTTAAAATCTAATCGTTTAGGTGACCCTTTGTCGTCAATTGATGTAACACAATTCAAAGACAATCCGAAACTGTGTGTAGTTTCCGCGATCAGAACATATATATCCAAGACACAAGGAGTTAGAAACTCAAGACAATTGTTGATAAGCTTTATTAAGCCACACAAGGGCATATCAAGAGATACGCTCGCCAGATGGACAATTAATGTCCTAAAGATGGCAGGAGTGGATACGGACAAATATGCGTCACACTCAACAAGAGGAGCCATGGTGTCAAAGGCACGCCTCTTAGGCATTTCGGTCAAGCGCATACTAGCGCATGCAGGATGGAAGACCGAACGATCGTTTGCTAGACATTATAACAAGCGATTGGAAAAGCCAAGTGGCGTCGCACGGCGACTGCTACAACATTAAAGTCAAAAAAGGTGAGAACATACCATTGTCACAAACATATAAGGTTAACCAACGTTCCATACCACAAACATAAACATAAATAAAATAAAATATCAGGATAAAATGATATTACGTAAAGTCTCCCTAGCCTGCGGCTAGCCTGAGGCTATATACCGAGGTAAAATAGATTAGTTAGACGAATCTTACCTTGGTATAGATGATGGATAACTGTTGTTTTCCCGAGGTATAAGCCTCGGCTAGACGTGGGTGAGGGCCCACCCTCCACACCCTGCCACGTCTAGTCCCTTGCTTGTACCAAGGAAACATTAGTATTTAGAATTTTAGAGATCATTTTATCCTGAATTAGTAGGTAAAGATTGCTGTACCCGGATGTGCTTACCTCCCTCACCCACGTCTAGCCGAGGCTTATACCTCGGTAAAACAACAGTTATCCATCATCTATACCAAGGTAAGATTCGTCTAACTAATCTATATATATATATATATATATATATATATACGCACATACATACACGCGAGGTCACGTAGCAACACACCGGGACCGGACACGAGTGCCACGTGAGTGCAAGTCTATACATAATATATATATATACGCACATACATACACACGGGGTCACGTAGCAACACACCAGGACCGGACATGAGTGCCACGTGAGTGCAAATCTATACATAATATATATATATACGCACATACATACACACGGGGTCACGTAGCAACACACCAGGACCAGACACAATTGCCACGTGAGTGCAAGTCTATACATAATATATATATATATATGCACATACATACACGCGGGGTCACGTAGCAACACACCGGGACCGGACACGAGTGCCACGTGAGTGCAAGTCTATACATAATATATATATATAATATATATATATATATACGCACATACATACACACGGGGTCACGTAGCAACACACTGGGACCGGACACGAGTGCCACGTGAGTGCAAGTCTATACATAATATATATATATATACGCACATACATACACATGGGGTCATGTAGCAACCCACCGGGACAGGACACGAGTGCAACGTGAGTGCAAGTATATACATAATATATATATATATATATGCACATACATACACGCGGGTCACGTACCAACACACCGGGACCGGACACGAGTGCCACGTGAGTGCAAGTCTATACATAATATATATATATATATATATGTATGTATATATATATAGATATATATATATATATATATACGCACATACATACACATGGGGTCACGTAGCAACACACCGGGACCGGACACGAGTGCCACGTGAGTGCAAGTCTATGCATACACACATACACACACGCGGGGTCATGTAGCAACAGATCGGGACTGGACACGTGTGCCATGTGAGTGTGCAAGATATATATATATATATACACACACACACACACACACACACACACACATACATACATGTGGGGTCACGTAGCAACACACCGGCGGGACAGGACATGAGTGCTACGTGAGTGCGTCTATACATACACACACATACATGTGGGGGTCACGTAGCCACACACCAGGACGGGACACGCGTGCCACGTGAGCGCAAGTCTATATATAATACATATATATATATATATATATATATATATATATATATATATATATATATGCACATACATACACATGGGGTCACGTAGCAACACGTCGGGACCGGACACGCATGCCACATGAGTGCAAGTCTATACATACATACATACATACATACATACATACATACATACATACATACATACATACATACATACATACATACATACATACATACATACATACATACATACATATGTAGTGGTCTGCACTGACCTCTCAGGCAAGTAACCACATAGACAGGTAGGTGTGGGTAGTGTGTTGCTATCAGGGAGCCTAGGTGGTGTAATGGTTAGCACACTGGCCCGGAATGCAAAGAGATGTGGGTTCGAGTCCCGCTCTAGGCACAATATTTCCCATTTTCATCACCCCCATGACACTGGTTGCCGTGATCAGGATCCTGTACAAGCTTTGCGCTGTATGGTTGTTGAACCTACCCTGTGTATGTATGTGTTAGTGCATTGCCTGTATGTATGTAATTGTAAGCATTAAACAGATTTACAATTCCAGGGGGACGAGTGTAGTGGTCTGCACTGACCTCTCAGGCAAGTAACCACATAGACAGGTAGGCGTGGGTAGTGTGTTGCTATCAGGGAGCCTAGGTGGTGTAATGGTTAGCACACTGGCCTGGAATGCAAAGAGATGTGGGTTCGAGTCCCGCTCTAGGCACAATATTTCCCATTTTCATCACCCCCATGACACATACATACACACATACACACATACACATACATACATACATACATACATACATACATACATACATACATACATACATACATACATACATACATACATACATACATACATACATACACACATATATATATACATGTGGGGTCACAGCAAAACCGTGATCGGACACAAGCACCACGTGAGTGCAAGTTTACACATGCACACACACACATATATACACACACGGGGTCACCTAGCAACACACTGGGACCAGACTCGAGCACCACGTGAGTGCAGGTCTACATCACACACTCATATATACACAGACTCATGCGGGGGTCACGTAGCAACACACCGGGACCTGACACGTGAGTGCAAGTACACACACACACACATACACACATATACGCACATACATACACACGGGGTCCCGTAGCAACACACCGGGACCGCACACGAGCACCACGTGAGTGCAAGTCTATACATCCACACATATACACATCCACACACACACACATCCACACACACGCACACGCGCATAGTATTTTCTATTGTCATGATAGCTTGAATTGTCTCTTTATGTCTTTACAGTGATCACTTTGCACGTGCGTTCCACCAAGGGTCACGACCGAGCAGTCGGTCGAGCGGCTATGAACCAGGATTGATAAAGCCGCAAGCTGGCTACCAAGCAGAGGACTACCAGTATCAGTACCCGCCAGACTCCAGTTACTGGCAACATGGACAGCATCAACCAACCCCTGGTACCTTTTTTCCCCCCTAAAATGTAGTTTATTTAGTGAATAATGCCTTTTGTCAGCGCCAGAGGACTGGTCTTCCGGCCATTCAGTACAATTTGTTGGTACATAAATGAAACTATCACATGCAAATCCTGTTAGTTGTAATAGTAACTGTATGCAATTCCAGTTCAATAAAAGTATTATGCATTTGATGAATATACATTATATGGTATTGCATGATTCTAGAATTTTCTTTAAACATTTCTTTCTTATACTTATACTTATTCTTATCCTTTTCTGTTTATATATTTAGGCATAAAAGCCTGCTAACCGATCCGGCCTGTCTATATATGACCTGTCATAATTATACTGGATATGCGGTGAGGACTGACTATACTGATACTGAGTCCCAAAATTTATCAAGTCTGTTTTTCAATACATTTAGTCATGGAGCATCGACTATTTCGGGTGGAAGCCTATTCCATGTGTTTGCTGCCCTATCAAGTAGAAAGTTTTTCCTCACTCGCTGGTTGGTCCTGGGAGTTTGGTGCTGACCTCTTTAGTCGATGTCCATTCCGTGCACTTTTCATTTTGGCATGTATATGATGTGACCACACTTAGCTGAGTCTAACGTTTCCCAAGAGACCTCTGAAGAAACCCCTGACTCTTCACAGCTCGGATGACCCCAGTCAAGTTCTCCATCCCGCACCTGAAGGTGTGCTTTGGACCGGCGGGCCAGTTGATCAAGGTGCTGCCGAACCGGCCGGCAGACGGGCAACCCGCAAGGGTCGAGATAGCGGAGGTGGACGCTGGGCTGAAGGACGCGAAGGAGGCCGAGGAGTTGAGACTGTACCCTGGACCGCTCGTTAGGTAGGAGACGGGATGGCCGAATGAGTTGCGTCCGCCTCCCGTTTTGGCCAAGTCAATTTAATACAACCTGTTAGGGTAGAATCCAATGGTGCCATAGTTTTGATGTGCTTGCCAAAATTAATTTTGCATGTTTGCACTTCACAAATCTCAAAAGTTATGCATTTAAAATAAAAGTTACTTCAAACTAAATTAATATAGATTATAGCAATCAACTTAAACTGACAACAAATCAAAACCATTGGACTATGCAATTTAATAGCTGTTTTATCTGGAATGATTCACACAGCAAATGAATATGTACACCTGTTATGGTGTGACACAATAGCACCACCCCTCCTTTAATTAGGTTTCGCTTTAAAGCAACATTTGTGTACTTGCATTGCCGGCGTGTGGAGGAATGGTTTCAGATGGTCCTCAATGCAAAGCAGGACACGGTCTTAAATAGTGGGAGTTTACGTAACTAGCAAGACAGCAATTCTCTATACTAACATGTGTAACTCCCACTCGGGCCCTTAGGTTGAGCCACCCAGGCTCCTCGGCTGTGCTTCAGTACACATAATTAAACCATTATTTTGTTAGTTTTTCGTGGTTCCCCTCTTTTCTGAGTCCCGAGACTTAAGGCTATTTAGCCTAATGGTTTATCTGTCGCTGGTGTGAATGTGAACAACACAACTAGCCAGACTGCAATGTTCTGTACTAACATGGGTGAATGTTCAATAACACACAACTAGCCAGACAACGATGTTCCATACTAACATGTGAATGTTCAACGACACACAACCAGCCAGACAACAATGTTCCGTACTAACATGTGAATGTTGAACAACACACAACCAGCCGGACCATGATGTTCCATACTAACATGTGTGAATGTTCAATAACACACAACCAGCCAGACAATGATGTTCAATACTAACATGTGAATGTTGAACAACACACAACCAGCCAAACAAAATGTTCCGTACTAACATGTGAATGTTCAATGACACACAACCAGCCAGACAACAATGTTCCGTACTAACAAGTGTGAATGTTCAACAACACAACCAGCCAGACAACGATGTTCCATACTAACATGTGTGAATGTTGAACAACACACAACCAGCCAGACAACTATCTTCCAGACTAACGTGTGTGAGTGTTGAACAACACACAACCAGCCAGACAATGATCTTCCATACTAACATGTGTGAATGTTGAACAACACACAACCAGCCAGACAACGATGTTCCATACTAACATGTGTGAATGTTGAACAACACACAACCAGCCAGACAACGATGTTCCATACTAACATGTGTGAATGTTGAACAACACACAACCAGCCAGACAACCATGTTCCATACTGACATGTGTGAATGTTCAACAACACACAACCAGCCAGACAATGATGTTCCATACTAACATGTGTGAATGTTGAACAACACACAACCAGCCAGACAACCATGTTCCATACTAACATGTGTGAATGTTCAACAACACACAACCAGCCAGACAATGATGTTCCATACTAACATGTGTGAATGTTCAACAACACACAACCAGCCAGACAACGATGTTCCATACTAACATGTGTGAATGTTGAACAACACACAACCAGCCAGACAATGATGTTCCATACTAACATGTGCGAATGTTCAACAACACACAACCAGCCAGACAACGATGTTCCATACTAACATGTGTGAATGTTCAACAACACACAACCAACCAGACAATGATCTTCCATACAACAGTGGAATGTCACAACACACAACCAGCCAGACAACGATGTTCCATACTAACATGTGTGAATGTTCAACAACACACAACCAACCAGACAATGATCTTCCATACTAACTTTTGTGAATGTTCAACAACACACAACCAGCCAGACAACGATGTTCCATACTAACATGTGTGAATGTTCAACAACACACAACCAGCCAGACAACGATGTTCCATACTAACTTGTGTGAATGTTCAACAACACACAACCAGCCAGACAATGATGTTCCATACTAACATGTGTGAATGTTCAACAACACACAACCAGCCAGACAACAATGTTCCATACTAACATGTGTGAATGTTCAACAACACACAACCAACCAGACAATGATCTTCCATACTAACTTTTGTGAATATTCAACAACACACAACCAGCCAGTCAGCAATGTTTCGTACTAACATGTGTGAATATTCAATAACACATAACCAGCCAGTCAGCAATGTTCCGTACTAACATGTGTGAATGTACAACGCCAATTGCCGATCCCTCCTACACATTATTGAGTTGTACATAAACGAGTATTGTTTGTTATTTCTGCGCAACAGGACTGAGACCCACAAGAATGATGTGCTGCTGTTCTGTCAGAAGAAGGCGCGTGAGTGTCAGGAGGATGTGTACATGACGGATCGCGAGTCGGCCGTCCTCCTTTGGAACTACCTCGAACTGCTCATTAAACAGAACGGGGTGGGTTACCTCGTAAAGCAGCCAGTCCTTTCATGCAGTTTTAAATTCTGTTAATGGTATATATGGCCGCTTTGTAACTTGAAATGACAATGGCGCTAAGAATGGTCAATTTGAATACAGTAAAACCTCTAATTGGCCACCTCCACAGATCGACCACTCCCTTATATCGATCGCTTTATTTGGGTCCCAAGCGATCGCCCATACAATACCATTGTAATGAAAGATTCCCTAAACCGACCACCTCCCTAAATGGACCACCTCCCTAAATGGACCATTTTATAGTCGGTCCCATGGTCAGTCGATTTAGAGAGGTTTTACTGTAACTTTTATGGCATTATTGATTCAGTGAAGTGGGTGGCGGGTTATTTCCTTCTTAAGTAAAGTGCGGTCATGTTTGCTGGGCTGCAGATGCTGATTGGTACGGACGTGGCTGACCTGCTGCTGGAGGGCCACGAGCCAACATTGGCGGAGTACCGCCGAGTCGCTCCCCGAAGCACGCCTGACCCGGTGGCAGTGGAGGGCGACGTCCGGGTCAGCGACCAAGTAACTGATCGCTTCCGCCACCTTGTGCTGCATGGCCGTAAGAAGGTAAGGCCTGTATTTGAACGCTATGATTCTAAACTTGGCGTTATATATACAGGGTTCGTACGGGTCCTTGAAAACCTGGAAAATCATGAAATTTCAGGATTCCAGGCCTGGAAAGTCCTTGAATTTCTCTAAAGATCCTTGATATATATGCCAAGAAAATAAAAAAAAATTAACATAGACTACTAACCAAACCAACCAACTATCTATCTGCTGCTGAAATGCAGGCAATCAAATACCTTATCAGCAGCTACTGTGTGATAAGATAACACCAACACTACAGTTGGCCAGCATTGAAAACAAGCCTGAATACCCAGGCTTATATGCTATGGACAGTATAAATACAGCCTCAATAAAAAAAAAAAATTTAAAAAGAAGTCATCGAAAATGGAAAATGGTAACTATATTTTTTTAAGCCTGCTATTTTTTAACCAGAAATAGCCGGGGTGTAATACAAATCTATTCTTTATTCATTAATCAGTGATATTTTTGATTTAAAGTGATTGTTGTGGGTTTGTTATCCTGCCCCTGGGTTTTTATATTATAACCATACATATGTTTGTCGTTATTTTTTGTGTGCTTATTTACACTTCACATCTTACACACTGAATTGACTATGAATACCGCTGTGTTTCAGGGTACTTTAATTTAATAATTGTCTTAAAAACGTCCTAGAATTTTGTGCTGAAAGGTCCTGGAAAGTGCAGGAAAGTCCTGGAATTTCATATGTCAAAATGGGTATGAACACTGTATATACGATAAACTTATATAATATAAGCAAACTAAGATCATTTCACTTCCATCTGGGTATTACCAAAGACCCTATAATACTAAGACGGCTCACTCCCTAACTCTCCCATGGTAATGTAAATTTTGCAGTGCCACCTTGTGGTGGGTTTGATCAGCCCAGCTGCTGGTTGGTGTTTCACATGTAAACACATACAATTATATTATATATCAGATAGGTAAGTATGAATACACATCAATATGAAATTGCGATGAACAAATACACATCATCAGCATCATCATCAGCATCGCCATCATCACACATCTTTCACATTCATATAATACATTTATACATATAATATAGCACCTGTTTAACCAAGAGAACAGCCAGCGCACCAAGTGGTGGGTTTGATCATTTTGATTACACAGTACAGGCTAAGTGAGCCGTCTTAGTATTATAGGGTCTTTGGTATAACCGAAAGTTACAGTTACAATGTCCTTTAATGATGGTACAGCCCACCTGTAGGAAACTGTCATTGTGTCAGGTTTACTGTGATCCTGAAAGAGACACTAATCTGCCAGTGTGATTATCAATCCGGCTGTGTGAAATAATTGTTTTGTTATTTGGTCAGGACGCACTTGAGTGGGCGATGAAGAATAACCTCTGGGGACACGCGCTCTTCTTGGGAAGTAAGATGGACCCCAAAACAAACGCCTCCATTATGACTAGGTATGTAATCAGTCGACTTAACGCTAGTTCGCGCAATGGTGCATGTGGGCAAGAAGTGAGCCCCTGTGGTCTTGTCTTGGGGAAAATATTGCTCTAGCACTGGGAGTAAAGATGTGCTTTGCAACTACAGTAAAAGTTTTAAAAAACTTTATAAATCGATAGACCATGGGACCGACTTTAAGTGGCCCATTTATGGAGGTGGTCACTTTAGGGAGATTTTTTATCGTCACAATGGTATTGTATGGACGATCAATTGGGACCCAAATAAAGCGATCGATATAGGGGAGTGGTCTATCTGTGGAGGTGGTCGATTAGAGAGGTTTTACTGTAATTACACATATATATTAATGTGCTTGCACATACCCAAGCAAACTCTGTCCATGCTTGTATTCTTTACACTTTATTTGTAAAGCAGTTATTGTTCGATATAGGATTGAGGGTTATGGCTTCTTGTATGAGTATTAATTATTAAGGTACGGCTGAGGTCAATGCTTATGTTGGTGATAGAGGGGTGCAAACCCCATTTTCGACTGATGAAGTATTTATCAGGGATGAAAGATCTCCGCGATTTCGCAGATCTCCACGATTTTTTATATTTACCGATTAATGTTAAGCAAAATGCTATGGAATCGGGATGTATGTGACAAAATTGGTTGGTTCGAATCCCTGTTCTTATATGACCTGAGATGTTACTAGAACATAAAACCCAAACAATAACGAGTTAAGTAAGGGCGTATTTGCGATAATATAGGCACAACAAGGATAGTTGAAACCTGACTTCTGGCATTTTTCCGCGATTCCCTGACAGTGCTAATCCTATGGGGGGAAATCCACATCTTCGCGGAAATTCGCCATCGGTGTAATAATCCTGGCTTGCTTTCCGCGTTTTTTGCCAGAGACCACTTTCATCCCTGATTTATTAAATTAGCTTTCACATCATATGCATTTTTGTTAGTAGAACCTGAAATTATTTTAGCATAACTAACCACAGCAAAAATAGCAAAAAGGGATATCGGTCTGGGACTTGGTTGTTAGAGTTTTACGTCCTGGCAACATCTAAGGTCATATCAGGACGGGGGACTGGGACTAAATGGATATCTCTGTATAGGTCAATAAATCAACATTACATAGTCTACTCCCACGTGGTTTGTAATGGGAAACACGGTCAGCCAATATGCCTGAACAAAGGTTTGCGTGATAAGTCTCATTAATCACTTTAAGCCAGTTACACTATTTTGTATAATGCTATCCCGTTCTGATATAACCTTAGATGATGCCAGGATGTAAAACTCCAAAAACCAACCATAATGCTATGTTGTATGAGGTGTTGAACATCTAGTTGTCTAATACCGCAGTCATGATATTGCCGAAGTGCTGATTTGCGCATGATGCTGTGTAAACCTGATTGCCTCATGTAGGTTCGCGAACACTGCCATGAAAATGAATGACCCGCTACAGACGCTATACCAGCTGATGGCGGGACGACAACCTGCCGCAGTCACGGTATGTCAATGTCGTAGTCAGTTTAAATCAATAACGCAACATAAATCAATATGCACCTCATTTATGTACGATAGTAAGAAACTACAGCCAGTTACTCTGTAACCAGTCTCTAGCTTCCAGTTAGTCTGTAACCAGCCTCCAGCAGCCGGTTAGTCTGTAACCAGCCTCCAGCAGCCGGTTAGTCTGTAACCAGTCTATAGCAACCAGTTTGTCTGTAACCACTGCAGCAACTAGTTAGTCTGTGACCAGTTTTTAATTTTTTTTTATTGAGGCTGTATTTATTCTGTCCATAGCATGTAAGCCTGGGTACCCAGGCTTGTTTTCAATGCTGGCCAGCTGTAGTGTTGGTGTTGTCTTACCAAACAGTAGCTGCTAAGTTATTTGATTGTCTGCATTTCAGTAGCAGATAGATAGTCTCTTGGTACGTTTAGTAGCCTATGTTACTTTTTTGGGCAGTCTCTAGCAACCAGTTAGTCTGTAACCAGTCTCCAGCAGCCAGTTAGTCTGTAACCAGTCTCCAGCAGCCAGTTAGTCTGTGTCCTTCTCTAACAACCAGTTAGGCTGTAACCAGTCTCTAACAGCCAGTTAGTCTATAGCCAGTCTCTAGCAACCAGTTAGTCTGTAACCACTCTCCAGCAACCAGTTAGTCTGTGACCAGTCTCTAGCAGCCAGTTAGTCTGTGACCAGTCTCCAGCAGCCAGTTAGTCTGTGACCAGTCTCCAGCAGCCAGTTAGTCTGTGACCAGTTTCTAGCAGCCAGTTAGTCTGTAACCAGTCTCTAGCAACCAGTTAGTGTGTAACCAGTCTCTAGCAACCAGTTAATCTGTAACCAGTCTCCATCTGTGACCAGTGTCTAGCAACCAGTTAATCTGTAACCAGTCTCCAGCAGCCAGTTAGTATGTGACCAGTCTCCAGCAGCCAGTTAGTCTGTAACCAGTCTCTAGCAGCCAGTTAGTCTGTAACCAGTCTCTAGCAACCAGTTATTCTGTAACCAGTCTCTAGCAGCCAGTTAGTCTGTGACCAGTCTCCAGCAGCCAGTTAGTCTGTAACCAGTCTCTAACAGCCAGTTAGTCTGTAACCAGTCTCTAGCGGCCAGTTAGTCTGTGACCAGTCTCTAGCAGCCAGTTAGTATATAGCCAGTCTCTAGCAACCAGTTACTCTGTGACCAGTCTCTAGCAACCAGTTAGTCTGTAACCAGTCTAGCAGCCAGTTAGTCTGTAACCAATCTCTAGCAACCAGTTTTTCTGTGACCAGTCTCTAGCAGCCAGTTAGTCTATAACCAGTCTCTAGCAACCAGTTAGTCTGTGACCAGTCTCTAGCAGCCAGTTAGTCTGTAACCAGTCTCTAGCAGCCAGGCAGTCTGTAACCAGTCTCTAGCAGCCAGTTAGTCTGTGACCAATCTCGAGCAGCCAGATAGTCTGTAGCCAGTCTCTAGCAACCAGTTAGTCTGTGACCAGTCTCTAGCAACCAGTTAGTCTGTAACCAGTCTAGCAGCCAGTTAGTCTGTGACCAGTCTCCAGCAGCCAGTTAGTCTGTAACCAGACTCTAGCAGCCAGGTAGTCTGTAACCAGTCTGTAGCAACCAGTTAGTATGTGACCACTGTCCAGCAGCCAGTTAGTCTGTGACCAGTCTCTAGCAACCAGTTACCAGTCTGTAACGAGTCTCTGGCAGCTTGAGCAGGTATCCGGCCCCTTCTTTAAGTCCCTTGGCCTTGCTGTCTTCTAATTCTTTAGAAGTGTTGTAAACAGTTTCAGAATTAAGCCCTGCCTTTGTGCTGTCGGGATTTGGTTTCTTTTTATTTGACGGGGATGAATGATAAATCTCGGATTTCCGCGATTTTTATATTTATGCCAAGGAATCAGTGATATATGACAACAATTGGTGAGTTCGAATCCCGTTCTTATGTGACCTTAGGTGTAATCCAAACAAGAAATAGTTCCATATGGGCGATAATACAGTCACAACAAGGACAGTTGAAACCTGACTTCCGGCATTTTCCCGCGATTGCCTGACAGTGCTAATCCTATGGCCCCTGTATGGGGGGAAATCCGCGTTATCGCGGAAATTCGCTGAGGGCGGGTAGAATGAGAAGTGGAAAGGCGAGTGAACAGGACAGTGGGGGAAAGGAATGGAGAGGGATTTGAGGGTTGGTGGGGAGGGAATTGCGAAGGGGAGAGAGCAGAGCCGAGAGTGGAGGGGGGGGGGAGTATAAAATTAAAATAAAAACCACCCGCCCGACACAGATTTTTATTTTAAAAAGATGATCATCAACTTTAAAACAATTTATTTGGCCTCATGAAGAATTTCTCAAATTCTCTGTTGCGAACATGGCATTTAATATTCATTCACTCAACCACTCACCAACTCACTCAACCAATCACTCTGCATATTTAGCTGATGGCTGATGACAAGTGGGGCGACTGGCGTCCGCACCTTGCCATGATCCTCGCCAACAACAGCTCGAAGCCGCAGCTCGACAAGAAGGCGCTCATTACACTCGGCGACACTCTGGGTGAGCATTAGTCTTTCTTTTCGCTGTCCTGTATATGCGGCTTATGTTAAATCTGACTGCAAGATAGATTAGTTCTGTACCCCGACAAATACTATTCAGCGCAGCCTGTCCTGCTTTGATACCAACCCTGTGTAGGGAGAGTGAAAATTTGTTGATCATATCAGAAATACGGTGCTACCCGATTGCAGGTGCATTCAGGCGCTCCCGCACTGTAAGCACGCGAAACCCATGGACGCACCTGTGCACTCCCAGTCCCAAAGTGTTAACTGTGACTCTGTTTAATATTAGATGTACAATACATGTTATTGTTGTGCTTGTGGTTTGCAGCAGCGAAGGGTTGCCTGTATGCAAGTCAGTTTTGCTACCTAATGGCACAGACTGGATTCAGCTTCTACTCGAAAAAGGCAGCCAAGCTTGTCCTACTAGCAGCCAGTCATAGGTAAGCGGCACCGTTTGGTGTTATTCTTTATATATGGGTCGTTCTCAGAAACTGTGTACCACATATTTAAAGTTAAAAATCTTATACATATCATGTCTATCTAAATCATTTTAACCTGGCAAGTAAATCTCTGAATGAGTGAATGAGTGAATGAGTGATTGAGTGATTCTCTGCCACCAAACATAGACTTCATCAAACACAGTGTCCAGTAATTTACTATGCCCAGAATTACATATGGACTTCTGTCATCTATCGTGTCCAGTAATTAACAATACCTAGAATTACGTCTGGACTTCTGTCATCTATCGTGTCCTAACCAGGCGGGATGGCCGAATGAGTTAGAGTGTCCGTCTCCCGTGTTGATAGATCGTGGATTCGAACCCTGGGCGAGTCAAACCAATGACGTAAAAATTTATGCTTGTTGCTTCCTAGTCAGGCGCTCGGCATTATTAGGATAGGGCAAGGATGGTTGGCTCGGTGTCAGGATAATGTGACTGAGTGGGATATGAGGTCATGGTGCTGGTGGCCTGGTCTCGCAGTGTGGCAGCACTATAAAGTTGCCATGAGTGTGCACTGTCACAAGTCGGTACCCGTTCTGATATGACCTTAGATGTTGCTAGGATGTAAAACAACAACGAACAAACAATCTAACGTGTCCAGAAATTAACTATACCCAGAATTAGATCTAGACTTATGTCATCTATCGTGCCCAGTAATTAACAATACCCAGAATTACATCCGGGGTTCTGTCATCTAGTCTCCAGTTATTAACTGTACCCAGAATTACATCTGGACTTCTGTCATCTACAGTGTCCCATAATTAACTATACCCAGAATTACGACTGGACTTCTGTCACCTGGGATATCGAATAGAGAAACAGTGATGTCTTGGCAATGTCACTCATGGAATTAGTTGTTGCATGCCACTCATGAAAATAGTTGTGGCAATACCACTTATGAAAATAGTTGTCTACATTATACCTTCAGGCTGCTGTAGCCTATGGAGGGAAAGTGTTCTCTGTTTTTTTCTTTTTCTTGAAGATTTATACTGCCTATTATGGATAAGCCTGAATAGACTTGTTTTCACCATTAGACAGTTTGTCGATAGAAAGCCAGAGTCTACACTTTTACTGACCCAAGGGATTTTTAACCTCCCACACCACAGACATGGTATGAGAGCAACTGGTCTTTGATGACGCTGTAAATTATCCACAGCGGTGGAAATCCAAATTGGCAGAGGTGGGGGCATGGGGAATTGAACCACCGACCTTCAGATTAGGAGTCTGACCTAGAAAAAAGTCAGACACTCTAACCACTCCGCCACAGAGAACACCACATTTTGCGCAATTAATATCTTTGGGTGGCGAAGGAGACACACCGCTGTAAACCTGATATTGTCTGTCTGCAGTGCCGTGTCCTCGTGCATGGAGTTTGCGTCCAACCAGGCAATACAATGCACAGAGGTGTACGAGTATGCGCAGTCACTTGGGAATCCTGCATTCGCAATGCCAACTTTCCAAACATACAAGTTCATCTACACTACAAGACTTCTGGACTATGGTCTGGTAGAGGAGGTGAGTGGTCGGCTCATAGCGCCAGAAGGATGGACTATTCAACTATCAAATCTTTATGAATGGGCTTTAGCTGGATCTAGGTTTTTTACTTACCGGATGTTTTTTACTTACCAGACTTTTACTTTAGTTTGAAGTAACTTATTTTAAATGGCTATGTTTTGAGATATTTAAAGTGCAAACATATTATATTAATTTTGACAAGCATACACCATAGGCTTCTGCAGTAACAGATCCTATTAAATTGACTCAGCATTCCTTTCTATGTGGTAACAAATGCTTAATAAATGCATCAGTATCTAAGTTAGATATGTAGAATCAAATCTGGATGATTGTTTTAGTTTTTAAAATTTGATTCTTCAGCGGACTATGCAGCTTTTAGTTTAACTGACATAAGTCACCGCGGTTTATCCCCAGGCATTCCACTACTGCGAGGTTCTGGCTAACACTGTCATGGCGGCTCCGACATTGTACGATGGGGTACTCCTGCACCAGATATACGAGTTAGGGAACAAGTTGAAGCACACTGACGTACAGCGGCTGCACACCAGTGAGAGTGAGCTGAATGACCCCAAGTGGCTCCAGGACCTCAGGACTGTTGTGAATCAGTTTGATGTAAGTGTGATAGGCCGCTTGCAGCCACCCAGAACTTGGTTCTCATGCTTGTAGCACCAGATGACCGAGGAACGAGTCTGTATTCTTCCAGCGTTTATTTCCTCCCCCAGCCCCAACCACCGTGGCATCCACAATCATGTGACCCACCCCCTGACCAGCCAGGTCCCACGTCACCTTTCAGGGGGGGGGGGGGGGGGTTTTACTAGCCGCATGCAGGACAGTCCACTCATGGTATTTCCCGGCGGCTAGTATGCCGCCACCTGACACAGAAGAACTGTGACAGTAGATGGTGTAGTCCCTTCAGCCACCGCGTGGTGGTCGAGCTCATGTATGGACTGCTACATAACTAGTTCTGTTTATTTTTTGGCACAAGCCTACATTTCACTGTGCACTAAATCTACCTGAGCTACTATTGTTGTCAAGAAGAAATGATATTTAGTGAAGCCTCGTTATAAAGCGATCGTTGTGGTCCATAAAATGTCATCGCGAAAATAGCATGGTCGCACTAAATTTACTGAATTGGCTTTGAATTAAATAATTCTGGTTTCAATGAATCGTCACGTGATATCAGAATTTGCGTTAAGTCGGGGCGCATTATAACAAGGTTCAGCTGTATCGGTAAAATACACTCAGAACCTTTATAATGCTTCTGAATTAATATCTGTGTAAAATGTGCCACATTACCAATATAAGAATGGATATGACTTCAATTAGTGTACCTGACGGGATGGCCGAATGAGTTGAGCATCTGTCTCACGTCCCCCGTGGGGAACCAGGGTAGAATAGTTCCCTTGCACCCCCTTGTAGATTGTAAAAGGCGACAAATGGGGCGACTCGTTTGCCTTGAGTCGCAACTCGTGTCGTTGGAGGAAGGGATCCTGGTGCTTGAGGACGGTGAGCAGCGATTGCTCTCACTGATCCAACACTGCACTTTGGCCCCGACTTCACCTAGACGAGGGGTTGGATTGGCCTGGTCCAATCAATTGGCTGGTCACACCTTCCCCTAGGATAGTAAGCTATTTCGCAAAAAGACAACAGATCAAATCTACTGTGGTGAAAATGGTTATTACACAACCCGTGAACTAAAGCTATTCCTAGAAGGCGGTGGCTAATGGGTCATTCAAGTAATGACTGCAGATTTCTTTGCCTCATTATTTGAGTATACCATCCTTGTATCTCTGGTGTGCATCTGACGGATACCACAGCTCTGCACATCCCCTTGTAGGACTCCATGGCCCACTCACTGACCCAGAGTGCAAGTGTAAAGCCATCTGGAAAAAAATTCAGAAATGAAGTCTGCCTCTGTTCAGACAGAGGCAGCTTCAAGTTCTACACACAAAACAATTGAAAAAGGAAAAAAAAAAAAGTAACAAAGAAAAGCGCTTTAGTGCGCGAAAGACCACTATCGGGCCATATGCCCATGGGGGCAGCATCGCCCATCCCCACCGGAAATCTGTTTTCTACGCTGAGTTGCGGCCGTAGTGTGTCCCCCAAGGTGAACAAAATCAGAAAAAGTCTGCCTCTGTTCAGACAGAGGCAGCTTAAAGTTCTACACACAAAACAATTGAAAAAGGAAAAAAAGAAGTAACAAAGAAAAGCGCTTTAGTGCGCGAAAGACCACTATCGGGCCATATGCCCAAGGGGGCAGCATCCCCCATCCCCACCGGAAATCAGTTTTCTGCGCTGAGTTGCGGCCGTAGTTTGTCCCCCAAGGTAAAACTTGTGGGACGTGTGCCTGTCACGCCGCCAATATGACAGACACACATATAATACAATGGAACTACTGAGGTTTTAGAGCAAACTTCAATGAAGTGCGATTACTTTGTGAGAGGCTTTACCCTCTTGCCCTTTGCTTACAAGAAACATATATAAAGGCTACTGATCAGATTTCCCTAAAACATTACAATATGTATCACTCTTATGCACCGGATCTGGAACGAGCCACTGGTGGCTCATCCATTCTGGTGCGTGAAGATGTGATACATACCCTCTTCACATTAAATGTAACTTTTCAAGCAATAGCCATTCGAATTAGCCTGGATAAAACCATTACAATATGCTCCATATATATTCCCCCTAACTCCATTTTTGTCAACACAAGATTTAGAAACTTTATTGAATCAGTTCCCTTCCCCCTACATTTTAATGGGGGACTTCAATGCACACAACGCCCTGTGGGGTAGTGCAAACACAAACAGCAAGGGCAGGGGAGTTAAGAATTTCTTAAGCAATCGTGCTTTAAGCTTCCTGAATGATGGGTCCCATACTTATGTTCATCCTGGGTATGGGTCCTTCTCTGCAATCGACCTCACTATTTTGCAACCGGGTCTCCTGCTGGACTTCTCATGGAGAGTTTGGAACGACCTTTGTGGAAGTGACCATTTCCCTATCGTGATTACTACACAGGGACCAGCTCGGAACTGAAAGGAACCGAGCTGGCGGCTGAACAAAGCCAACTGGTCACTGTTCCAGTCACTCACCCGTGAGAGGTTCACGGGATTAGCCCGCAATGATCCTGTTGCAATGAAAACATTCACAGAAATCTTGGGATCGATTCCAGAGGAAACCATTCCTAAGACCTCGGCATTTCCAAAACATAACAAATCCTTGGTTTAATGCGACTTGTAAGAACGCTATCAATGAGCAGAAAAAAGTGCAACATGCATTCTTCCGGCGGAATTAATTAACACTTTAAATAGGTCGCATGACACTGCAATAGGTCCAGATAAAATACACTACCAATTATTAAAACACCTCCCACCACCAGCAGCAGTTGAACTGCTTCTGCACCTTTTTAATAACATCTGGCGCACGGGAGACATCCCGACCTCCTGGCAAGAGGCCATCATTATTCCCATCCCCAAACTGTGGAAAAGCCATAGCAAGCCTGGGAACTACGGTCCGATAGCGCTTACAAGTTGCATTTGTAAAACTTTCGCTCGAATGATTAACGATCGCCTCGTCTGGATCCTGGAGTCGGAGCTCCATCTGACCGACTTCCAGTCTGGTTTCGGGCGGGGGAGGAGTACCCTCGTCCACTTGGTCCGATTGGAGTCATTCGTTCGAAATGCCTTCATAAACAAAGAACATGTCGTGTCCGTATTTTTTTACCTTGAAAAGACGTACAATATGACATGGAAGTACGGCATCCTGAAGGATTTGTTCAATATGGGGTTTAGAGGGTGCTTGCCCATTTTCATTTCTAAATTTGTATCAAACCGAAACTTTAGAGTTTGGGTCAATGCTACCCTCTCTGACCCTTTTTATCAAGAGATGGGAATACCTCAGGGTAGTAGACCAGATGGGATGGCCGAATGAGTGAGAGCGTCCGTCTCCTGTGCTGGTAGATCATGGGGTCGTGGGTTCGAACCCTGGTCGAGTCAAACCAATGACTTAAAAATTCATGCTTGTCGTTTCCTAGTCAGGCACTCGGCATTATTAGGACAGTGCAAGGACTGGTGTGCTCAGTGTTAGGATAATGTGACTGAGTGGGATACCAAGTCATGGCGCTGGTGGCTTGGTTTTCCAGTGGGACAGCACTATAAAGTCGCCATGAGTGCGCACTGTCACAAGTCCTGATATGACCTTAGATGTTGCTAGGACGTAAAACAACAAACAAACAAAACCTCAGGGTAGCATTCTATCTGTTAGCCTTTTTGGCATTAAAATTAACAATATAGTAAAATCCATAAAGAGTACTGTATCCTGCAGTCTCTATGTATATGACTTTTTAATATGTTATAAAGGCAAAAATATGAACACTATAGAACAGCAGCTCCAATTAAACATAAATAGCCTTTCCTCATGGGCAATGGAAAACGGTTTTAGATTTTCCAAATCAAAAACCGTTTGCATGCACTTTTGTCTTTTAAAGATTTTGCACCATGACCCTAATTTAACAATTGGAGATGATCCCATCAAAGTCATCAAAGAGACCAAGCTTTGACAACAAATTGTCTTTTATCCCTCATATTAACTATTTAAAGTCCAGATGCCTTAAGGCACTAGACATTTTAAAAGTTCTAGCCCACACACAGTGGGGAGCAGACAACACTGTCCTGCTCCAATTATATAGAACATTAATACGTTCAAAATTGGACTATGGCTGTATTGTTTATGGTTCAGCCAGAAAATCATACATATGACAGTTAGACACTATACACCATCAAGGACTTCGGCTGGCCCTGGGGGTTTTTAGAACCTCGCCCGTCCAGAGCCTCTATGTCGAACGCCGAGAGGCCTCCCTTAAGAGTAGAAGGCTCAAACTGTCTATGCAATATGTGATAAAATTAAAAGGAAATATTTTAAATCCTGGTTACAGACTAACTGGCTGCTAGAGACTGGTTACAGACTAACTGGCTGCTAGAGACTGGTTACAGATAACCGGCTGCTGGAGGCTGGTTACAGACTAACTGGCTGCTAGATACTGGTTACAGACTAACTGGCTGCTAGACTGGTTATAGACTAACTGGTTGCTATAGCCTGGTTACAGTACATTTTTATGCCACCATACAAACACCTCAATGAAGCAAGGCCAACATACATAAAGCCGTTAGTCCTCAGACTAAAACCTCATTTGGAGGCCCTGGGGGCAAATCTACATAATATAGCACCCTCACAATATTCAGATGTTCCTCCTTGGCAGCTGAGGAAACCAAACATTATCCTCCAGCTCGCCATGTCGAAGAAATCCTAAACGCACCCACTTTCATATTATGAAAGCTTTATCGATTTGCGAAGTGCTTTTAGTTCCCACCTAGCCATTTACACTGATGGGTCAAAGACAGACAATAGAGTTTCTGCGGAAGCAGTCGTCCACGGACGTGAAGTAGGTGCGCATATTCCAGATCAGAGTTCCATCTTTACTGCTGAGGCACGAGCACTCCTACTCGCATTAGAGTCCAACGAAACCTCAGCCAGTCATAAATTCATCATTTTCACTGACTCTTTTTCCTGCCTTCAGGCTTTAAACATTAGGAAACTGAACCTCCAATACTATTTAAAGTACTCATTAAACTAAACTCTCTTTCAATAGCAAAATTTGTCATTCACCTATGTTGGGTGCCCAGTCATGTGGGTATCCCAGGAAATGAGAGAGCAGATCAAGTGGCCACTCAAGCCCTGACTGCTCCTTTGGAACATTGTCATATTCCCCACTTTGATCTGAAACCTACCATTCCAAAATACATCTGGAACCTATGGCAGATCGAATGGGATGAACACCCATACAACAAACTCCATAGAATTACAACCTCCGTGAACGGACTGCCGCAGAGTCGCCTGGAAAGGCGACACAACCAGGTTGTTTTAACAAGATGCCATATTGGCCACGTGGCTAAAACATGTTTTTCTGCTCATGGGGACCCTCCCCCTGAATATATTGGATGTCAGTGCCCACTGACATTAAAACACACTTTATTAAACTGTGTGGATTTCATGGGCCTGCACCAACAATTTTACACTGCAAACAGCATGCATGACCTTTTTACTAAAGTAAAACAAGAAAACATTTTAGCCTTTTTGAGGGCAGCTGGTTTGTACCACCTCATATAGCTTTTTAAACAAATTTCATAGTGAATAATACTATCATCTAGAATTTTATTTAGTTTGACCAGAAACTATATGATTGTTAGTTTAAAAAATTCATGAGTGTCTATTGACACAAAATTGATTGTATGCTTTTGCATGTAAAAGCGATAGCTTGAACGAAAAACATTTCTTGTCGTGAATATGGCCTATGCTGCCGACATGGCGTAAAGCAACCACCAATCAATCAATCCGTCTCCTGTTTTAATAGATCATGGGATTCGAACCCATGGGTTCGAACCCTGGTCGAATCAAATCAATGACTTAAAAATGTATACTTGTCGCTTCATAGCCAGTCACTTAGCATTATCAGGATAGGATAGGGCAATGACTGGTTGGCTCAGTGTCAGGATAATCTGACTGAGTGGGATATCAGGTCATGGTGCTAGTGACCTGGTACTATAAAATCACCAATCAATTACTTGAATTAGTGTTGTGGCTCCTATGCTTTGTTCCCTTTCGTCGTTCACTAATTGCTACTGATGGCCCCGCAGGAGGGTTTGCTGCAGATGGTGTCTGGCACCGTGACGCCTATGGGCGGAGTGGTGTCAACAGCGGCCAGCAGTGAGATTGGAGAACTGACCAGCGGCATGCCGGATCACACACACACATACTCCGGTCAGCAGGCCTACAATGTGCAGTATGATCCGCAGGAAGGTAAGCTGCATGCGCAAGTGTTATCCAAACTTCCATATACATATACAGTCAAACCTCTCTAAGTTGATTGACCATGGGACCGACTTTAAATGGAGTTTTTATGGAGTTTTTATCGTTACAATGGTATTGTATGGGCGATCGTTTGGGACCCAAATAAAGTGATCGATATAGGGGAGTGGTCGATCTGTGGAGGTGGTCGGTTTTACTATACTAGTTTCAGATTGATTGCTATGACACGTGATCTGTCATATAAGCCAGGCATTGGATTGGCAGAAGTTTTATGGTTAAAATAAGCTCTATGCAAATACATGAGTCGTTCTCAGAAACTGTGTACCACTTTTGTGATGTGGAAACCAAAAGTGAAAACATTCCAAATAATAGCAAAAATCATTTCAAATAATGGCAGAATCCGTATTCATATGAAGGTTTATATGTTGTGCATGTCAGAGTTGGAATAGAATGACCCATATGCTCTGATGCATGTTCATGCATATCTCTTTGTCATACTGAAATTTTATTCATGTGTCATAGAAGTGTTATAATAATGCCACCATCTTTCTTTGCAGCTGGGCAGTACTACCAGCAGCCGGCTAACCAGACGCAGTGTGGAGCAGGGTGGACCGGGTGGGACCAGAGCGCCCAGTGGGCAGCGGGGCAGCAGTGGGACCAGACCGGCAGTTACCTTGAACCCAGCCAGCAACAAGGTGAGTACAACATGGCGTTACCATAGCAACATCAGTATCAAAATACGAGCTACCACAAACCCAGCCAGTAATAAGGTGAGTGCAACATGGCGTTACCATAGCAACATCAGTATCAAAATACAAGCTACCGCAAACCCAGCCAGCAAGCAACAAGGTGAGTACAACATGGCGTTACCATAGCAACATCAGTGTAAAAATACAAGCTACCGCAAACCCAGGCAGCCACATGGTGAGTGCAACATGGCGTTACCATAGCAACATCAGTATTGAAATACAAGTTACCTCGAACCCAGCCAGCAACAAGGTGGATGCATAATGGCGTTACCTTAGCAACATCATTAAGAAAATGCAAGTTACCTTAATGGCATTACCTTAGCAACATCATTAAGAAAATGCAAGTTACCTTGAACCAAATCACAAATCACAACCATGTGGTAAGAAATTGCAGTTTCCTTAAAGCTGCATAGTCTGATGAAATTATCGAATTTTCGAAACCAAAACACTCATCTAGATTTAATCCTACATATCCAACTTAGATACTGACACACTTATTAAGCATTTGTTGCTGCATTAATTTGGCATGCTTACTCTTCAAATTTAAATGAAAGTTGCTTCAAACTAAAGTAAGGTAGATTATAACGATCAACCTAATATGTTTATCAAAGAGGAAGTAAGGAAACTCAAAGCCATCGGACTACAACTTTAACTGTCATCTTTAAGAAGATACTGAGCAAGCCAGGTCTTGCCTTATTCTAATAATGCTGAGCACCAGGCAAGGCCGTGGAAGTCTTCAATTTGACTCAGTCGGGGATTGATCCCACCACCTACCACACAGGAAGCACTCAGCCATACTGCTCAGTAATAACCTTAGTAACCACTAGCAAAGGAAGCTTATTTAAATTACCGCTAACACAAACAGCTACAACGCATTGATATTTTTATTTATTTCTTTATTTAGCAGCAATTCCCCTTGAGTATAATAACCAACAGAAGGTAGGTTTGTTCAGGTAGTGGAATATCATGAAGAAACTGTGTTATAACCACTCGGATTTAGGTTGAAGTTGCATAGTCCGATGGTTTTGAGTTTCGGCCATTTTTCTGAGATAAATATATTAAATTAATTGTTATAATCTACCTTACTTTAGTTTGTGGTAACTGAGATTTAAAATGGCTAACTTTGGAGATATTTGAAGCACAAACATGCCAATTAATTTTGGCAAGCACGCCAAAACTCTGACACCATAGGCTTATGCTTGTTTGTTTGTTTGTTGTTGTGTTATGTCCTAGCAACATCTAAGGTCATATCAGGACGGTCATAGGCTTATGCAGCAACAAGTTGATTAAATTGACTCAGTATGTCCTTCTATGTGGCAACACATGCTTAATAACTATCGGTTAGTTCGTTGTTGGGAGTTTTACGTCCTTGCAACGTCTAAGGTCATATCAAAGTACCAGTATCTAAGTTAGATATGTAGAATCAAATCTAGGTGAGTGTTTGGTATACAAATTTTGATGCTTAATCGGATTATGCAACTTTAATACTTTTCATGAATTGATTTGAATCATTTCTTTTCGACAAGTTTGAAATCAAATCACTCTTCATTTCTTGCAGGTATTTCTGGCGTTGCAGCAGCTGTAGCCCAAGAGGAGTCTGTGGTTGATAACGCTCAACAGCAGCAGCTGCAGCAACAACAGCTGCTGCAACAACAACAGCAATGGCAATGGCAGCAAGGACAACAGTCGCAGCAATCTGCACAGAGCGGTTTGCAGCAACAACAGGTTGGAGATAAATTAATATACAGGGATGAATGATTTCCTTCATTTTTGAGAGCTCATTATTTATTTTTTAAATATTTGACAATTCTATGTAAGTTCACTCTCCATCACCTAAATATTGACACAAATGCTAGGAATATTTTAAGCATTTACAGTAAAACCTCTCTACATCAACCGACCATGGGACCGACTTTAAATGTTCCATTTATGGAGGTGGTCGGTTTAGGGAGTTTTTTAAATCATTGCAATGGTATTGTATAGGCAATCGTTTGGGACCCAAATAAAACGATTGATATTGGGGATTGGTCGATCTGTGGAGGTGGTCGGTTAGAGAGGTTTTACTGTACATGACTAGACCAGTACAGACTGTGGACGCATGGAGAATGTTTTGCTGCTACGTGTTCGGTGGGTGTATGGTTTTAGTCCAGCAGGAGTCTGGTAGTACTCCAATGGAAATCCAGTAGTAGTCTGGTCGTAGTCAAGTGGCAGTCTGGTAGTAGGCTGGTAGTCCAGTAGGAGTCCAGTAGTAGTCTGGTGGCAGTCTGGTAGTAGGGTGGTGAGTGGTTGTAGTCCGGTGGGAGTCTGGTAGTTGGTTGGTGGGAGTTTTTGGGTCCTGGCAACAGCTAAGATCATATCACGATGGAGTCTGGTAGTAGTCTGATGGGAGTCTGCTTGTAGTCCGGTGAGCGGGAGTCTGGTAGTAGTCTGGCAGTAGTCCAGTGGGAGTCTGGTAGTAGTCCAGTAGTATGGTGGGAGTCTGGTAGTAGTCTGGTAGGATGGGAGACTGGTAGTAGTCTGGTGGGAGACTGGTAGTAGTCTGGTGGGATGGGAGATTGGTAGTAGTCTGGTAGTAGTCTGGTGGGAGTCTGGTAGGATGGGAGACTGGTAGTAGTCTGATGGGAGACTGGTAGTAGTCTGGTGGGATGGGAGATTGGTAGTAGTCTGGTAGTAGTACGGTAGGATGGCAGACTGGTAGTAGTCTGGTGGGAGTCTGGTGGGATGGGAGATTGGTAGTAGTCTGGTGGGAGACTGGTAGTAGTCTAGTAGTAGTCTGGTGGGAGACTGGTAGTAGTCTAGTAGTAGTCTGGTGGTAGTCTGGTGGGAGTCTAGTAGTAGTCTGGTGGGAGACTAGTAGTAGTCTGTTAGTAGTCTGGTAGTAGTCAGGTGGGGAGACAGGTAGTAGTCTGGTGGGATGGGAGACTGGTAGTAGTCTGGTGAGAGACTGGTAGTAGTCTGGTGGGAGTCTGGTAGTAGTCTGGTGGGACACTGGTAGTAGTCTGGTGGGACACTGGTAGTAGTCTGGTAGTAGTCTAGTGGGAGTTTGTTAGTAGTCTGGTGGGACACTGGTAGTAGACTGGTGGCATACTGGTAGTAGTCTGGTGGCAGACTGGTACTCTGGTGGGAGTTTGGTAGTAGTCTGGTGGGAGTCTGGTAGTACTCCTGTGGTTGTCCGGTGGTTGTCCGGTAGTAGTTCCTCCTGCTAACCAGAAACTACAACTAACCGTCTATAATCTTACAAGAAAGAAGTAGGCAGTTTGATTGAGGTGGTAAAACAAAAGCCACCCTCGTTCCATCTGGTGAAACACCTGTCTGTTATTCACTATGTTCACATTGAATAATAATACAGTAAAACCTTTCTAAATCGACCGACCATGGGACTGACTTAAAGTGGCTTTTTGTGGGGATCTGGTCAGTTTAGGGGTTGTATGGGCGATCATTTGGGACCCAAATAAAGCGATCGATATAGGGCAGTGGTTGATCTGTGGATGTGGTCAGTTGGAGAGCTTTTACTGTAGTAGTAATAATAATAATAATAATAAGAGTAGCCACCCTACCGCCATCTTACTTGGGATCTTTTCTTCAAAGGCACAACCGGCGGGTGCGACTGAGAACAACGCAGACTACTCCAACTACCAGCCGTTCAGCAGCGAACCACTTGGTGATGGGAGCGTGACTGCGGAAATGCATGTGAACGGAGCCGCAGCAGCTCATGGGGTGCCGGCCGGCTCTGAGGACACCGTAGACTACTGGGCAGACTCCACGCAGAATGCGCAGCAGGCCCCACCGGTAAGCACCCCCTGTACTCCTACTTAACACTGGGTCAGGGTGGGTGCCTTGGTGGGGGCTATTATATGCTAGCAATTAGGCTTGTTGAATTGCCTTTATGTTGTGTTGACTAACATAATATCCTTTATCATTATCAATCCATATTCTTGTCATTACATTTGGGCCACATCTAGACGCAACCTATAGGATTTCATGATGTTGATTGTTTCCAGTAACGTGTCGTTACTGTGCTGGAAAAACAACAGAACCAAATTTTTGTTTCACACAAAAGACTCGGTTCCCATAACTTGTTTCATTGAACCAAAATAACGTTTCCGATGCTTTTCCATGGGCCCTGGGCATGGAACACAAAATGTGTTTCCTGTAAAATTTGTAATCCTGTTGGTTGTATTAGTATGATTGATTGATTGGTGGTTGCTTTACGCCGTGTCGGCAGCATAGGCCATATTCACGGTGAGAAATGTTTGTTTTTTGTTCAAACCATCACTTTTAGATGTAAAGGCAGACAATCAATTATGTGCCAATAGACACTCATTAAATTAGAAAGCTCACAATCATATATTTGTGGTCAAGGGAAACAAATTCCCATAGAAAAAGAACAGTTTTATTAATAATTGATAGAATCTATTTAGTAAATTATATGAGATGGTACAGTCCAGCTGCCCTCAAAACGGCTAAAATGTTTTCCTGTTTTACCTTAGTAAAAAGGTCATGCATACTGTCTGCAGTGTAGAACTGTTGGCGCAGGGCCAACAAATCAACGCAACTTAGTCAAATGTGTTTGAGTGTCAGCGGGGGACTGACACCCAATACATTCAGGGGGAGGTTCCCCCTTGAGCAGAAAAGCATGTGTAAGCCACGAGTGGCCAATACGGCAGCGGCTAAGGACCACTTGGTCCCGCCGACCTCCTGCATGAGTCTGTGGTGGCTTTCCCTGTATTAGTAAGATTTACTGTTAGAACCAGACGCGGTGGCCGAATTGGTAAGAGCGCTGGCTTCCCATGAGGACGGTCGGATGTTTGAATCATGGCTGAGTCAAATCAATTACCTACAAAGTTGATACTTTTTGCTACCTAGCCTGGCGCTCAGCTTTAATAGGATAGGGCAAGCTCTGTTTCTGTATGTGACTGAGTGGATTTAAGAATCATGGTGCCAGCGGCCTGATCTCCAAGGGTAAGCCACTATAAATTCACCATGAGTGCAATGTCATAAGTTTGGTACCCGTCCTGATATAACCTTATGTGTTGCTAGGATGTGAAGCCCAAACAAAACTTTAACAAGGTTTAACCAATTCACTGGATCATAGCACTCTGACATTAAATAATAATTAATGGGTAATAACGCTATGGAGCCAACAGTGAGAATAGGGTTACTTGTGTGTGTGTAGTTACTTAGCACTCGGTCACTCCAACGTTAAATTATAGTTCAATGGTAATAACGCTATGGAGCCAACAGTGAGAAAAGGGTTATGTGTGTGTGTAGTTACTTAGCACTCGGTCACTCCAACATTAAATAATAGTTCAAGGGTAATAACGCTATGGAACCAACAGTGAGAAAAGGGTTACGGGTGTGTAGTTACTTAGCACTCGGTCACTCTAACATTAAATAATAGTGCAAGGGTACTAACGCTATGGAACCAACAGTGATAATAGGGTTACTTGTGTGTGTGTAGTTTCTCAGCACTCGGTCACTCTAACATTAAATAATAGTTCAAGGGAAATAACGCTATGGAGCAAACAGTGAGAAAAGGGTTACGTGTGTGTGTAGTTACTCAGCACTCGGTCACTCTAACATTAAATAATAGTTCAATGGTAATAATGCTATGTAGCCAACAGTGAGAAAAGGGTTACGTGTGTGTGTAGTTACTCAGCACTCGGTCACTCTAACATTAAATAATAGTTCAAGGGAAATAATGCTATGGAGCAAACAGTGAGAAAAGGGTTACGTGTGTGTGTAGTTACTCAGCACTCGGTCACTCTGACATTAAATAATAGTTCAATGGTAATAATGCTATGGAGCCAACAGTGAGAATAGGGTTACTTGTGTGTGTATTTACTCAGCACTCGGTCACTCTAACATTAAATAATAGTGCAATGGCAATAACGCTATGTAGCCAACAGTGATAATAGGGTTACTTGTGTGTGTGTAGTTTCTCAGCACTCGGTCACTCTAACATTAAATAATAGTTCAAGGGTAGTAACGCTCTGTAGCCAACAGTGAGAATAGGGTTACTTGTGTGTGTAGTTTCTTAGCACTCGGTCACTCTAACATTAAATAATAGTTCAATGGTAATAACGCTATGTAGCCAACAGTGATAATAGGGTTACTTGTGTGTGTGTAGTTCTCAGAACTCGGTCATTCTAACATTAAATAATAGTTCAATGGTAATAACGCTATGTAGCCAACAGTGAGAATAGGGTTACTTGTGTGTGTAGTTACTCAGCACTCGGTCACTCTGACATTAAATAATAGTTCAAGGGTAATAACGCTATAGAGCCAACAATGCGAATAGGGTGACTTGTGTGTGTGTTACTTTCTATGAATTGTAATATTTATGTATCGAAACTTTGCTTCGCATCACAAATTGTAAATGTATTAATGTGGTACCTGTTGTACCAGATCTTGTCTCAATGCATGAGGACCTTCGACATAAATTAGTGCCGTCTATAGATCCTGTAGTGAGTTGTTTGTTATTACACCACCCCACATCTGGTGGTACTTCTCGTGCCCTTGTGTGAAAGCTCCTGTTATAAGAATCCTGCTTTCTCTCCTTCCTCCCCCCCCCCCCCCCCCCCCGCCCTCCCATCCACTTCCTTCCGAATCCTGCTGCTTTTGTTCAGGACTTGGTTGAGCGCTTCGCTCTCGGTAGCGGGTCCCCGCTAACGGTATCCTCCGCACCTAGCACTCCGCAGCATCGGCTCCAGTTCCCCACTTCCACGCCTCAGGGAACAAGCAGCAAGAGGCAGCCGCTGTCTCCCCTAACTGAGCAACCCTCTCCCACCAAAAGCCGCCCTGCGCATGAGCAACGCTCTTGCGGTGGTGGTAGGCTGTCTGGTACTGATGCGTCACTGAGAAGTGAAGCTCAGAAACAGCCTAATGCTCCGCCCCTGACCCCAAAGAAAGAGCGTTGCGCTCCTCTGTCGAACCTATCCCTGTCTCCTATTGTCTCACCTGCGACGAGTGTCACCAAGGTACGTGAGTCTGTCAGCGTGGTGGTGCCACCCTGCCCACCACCAGCTTTTCACACTTCATTCCGTGTTGCAATGTAAATTAGTCAGTTGCCTTTACGCTTTTGCATGATTTTTTTGCGTCTTGTTTGTCAGTTAGACTCTCTTCTGTGTTCCTTATTTTGAGTGTCTGTCCTAATCTTCTGGCCTGTCACCCTGGTTTTTCTTTTTCATGTAAATAGCAAAATAGTGTTTGAGAATTGAGTTTCTGTAGCCTTAGTGGTAAACGGGTTTTACGCATTTATAATGAATTTTCTGTCATCTAATAATTCAGGGATGAAAGATCTCCGCGATTTCGTGGATTTCCGCGAATTTGAGGAAATCTTCGATTTATTTTGTTTCCGAAATATCTAGGATATAAAAACCCAATAAGCAAACAATCTAAGTTTGTCGTTTTTGTTCATCTAATACCTACTATTGTTGGGTTCCTTTATCCTGAATGGATGTGAATTTCGGCGAAAAAGCGGATATTCTCACATAGACTTAGCACTGCCATGGAATCGCAGAAAATTCCCGGAAGTCAGGTTTCATCCAGTACTCTCCAAGCACTATCCTGATTAATCAATGCATACTATCCGTGGAGAGCATATTCCACTGTCCTTGTGACTATATTATCGCCCATGTCTATTTCCCTTCTTTTTTCCTTCATTTTCTTTTTTTTACGATATTGAAAGAATGTAAGGCAATAATTACTAGAATATGGATACTATTATTGGGGCAATTTGATATAACCTTGCCATAGATTTCTGCTTTTTTGTTGTTGCCATAGAATACTTTCATCCCTGATCTATATACAAGGTATTAGAGTAGTTTGTGAAGTTAAGTTCGTAGCAGAATTAGATCTTAAGTTGTATTCACACGGGCAAAAAGTAAAACGATCTAGGCAAAGCGTTTTACCTGAGGCGTTTTAGAGGCGCGTTCACACGACCGAATTTGAAAGTGTTTCGGCTGCCGGGAACCAGCGGCCTTAGTGGTGAGCCTGTAGCTGGCGAGCACTGCTATTTGTTTAGTTTACATTCGTCGATTCACAATATGAATAACGACGCTGGTGTAGCGGCTACGTTAATATCGCTTGGAATTTAGGGTTAATTTAATTAAATATCATTATTAGAGTATGTGATTTTGTTAAATATGATCGCATTCAATAGATTTCGGCCTAATCGGTCCCTAACACTGCTGGGCACCAGCGATGAGTTACAGCTGAGCCTGTAGCCAGCGAGCACTGCTATTTGTTTAGTTTACATTCGTCGATTCACAATATGAATAACGACGCCGATGTAGCGGCTACGTTAATATCGCTTGGAATTTAGGGTTAATTTAATTAAATTTCATTATTAGAGTATGTAATTCTGTTAAATATGATCGCATTCAATAGATTTCGGCCTAATCGGTCCCTACCACTGCCGGGCAACAGTGTATAGTTACAGCTGAGCCTGTAGCCGGCGAGCACCGCTATTGTACACTATCGCCGCCCGGGAACCAGCAGAACCGATTCCTATAAACCACCTAGCGAGGTGGTTTACGTGAAACGTTTCATACAAAACGTTTCAGCCCTAAAACGCCCTAAGGTCGCTTTCACACGGCAAATGTAAATCGATCTAGGCAACTGGTTTTACCTGAGCCGTTTTAACTCGCCCGTGTGAATACAGCTATAGATGGGCCCTGTTGGTCGAGTCTCCCACTTTGCCTGAACATACAACTCAAACACGCTAATCTAATCTAATCTAATCTAAAACAGGGATGCCAGCCTACAGGGTGGTCCGAGTTTCTCAAATATTCCAAAGTTTATTTTGGATGGAAAAAAGAAAATAGCCTGGAGACATCATAATTGAATCAGAAAATGTAGCCTATGTATATATATTTCTCTGACCTCTCCCCTCAAAAGTAATTTTTTTTTTAAAATTGGTACTTGTCACTTCCTAGACAGGCACTCGGCATTAATAGGATGGGGCAACAACTGGTTAGCTCAGTGTCAGGATAATGTAACTGAGTGGGATATCAGGTCATAGTGCTAGCAGCCTGGTCTCCCAGTGGGGCGGCACTATAAAGTTGCCATTAGTGTGCATTGTCACAAGTAGGTACGTGTCCTGATATGACCATAGATGTTGCCAGGACGTTTAACTCCAACAACCAACCAACCAACCAACCAAGAAATTGTGGCTGGCTGGTATCAGTTATCTAGATGCTTGGACTAATGGCGTGCCTGTTGTCATATGCTTTAATTGTAGGTGTCGGGTTCGACCCCGGACCCATCTGTGTCTCAGGCTCCAACCAGCCCACGTGACCAGTCGGCGTCTCCCAAACAGGCAGCGCCCCCTAATGAAGTGTTCCAATTTGGCGTTCTGCCGCCGCGCCACGCCTCTCTCGCCAGGGTGCGCTGTCTTACAGATGCAAAGCTCTATATGGCTACGCTTTAATTTAAGCTATTTAAAAAAATTCAATTTCGGATACAAGAATGCATCTTATCTGTTCATTTGTTCAGCTATTCGGCTATTTATCTGTATAGCGGCTATCTATCTATCTATCTATCTATCTGTATATCAATATATATTGCCCATCTATCTATCTTGACCAGACGGGATGGCCGAATGAGTTAGAGCATCCGTCTCCCGTGTTGATAGATGGTGGCGTCGTGGGTTCGAACCCTGGTCGAATCAAACCAATGACTTAAAAATTGATACTTGTCGCTTCCTAGCCTGGCGCTCGGCATTATTAGGATAGGGCAAGGACTGGTTGGCACAGTGTCAGGATAATATGACTGAGTGGGATATCACATCATGGTGCTGGTGGCCTGGTCTTCTAGTGGGGCAGCACTATAAAGTCACCATGAGTGCGCACTGTCACAAGTCGGTACCCATCCTGGTATGACCTTAGATGTTGCTAGGACGTAAAACAACAAACAAATATATCTATTTATATCTATTTATCAGCTATCTATCTATCTATATCTATCGGCCATCTATATCTATTTATCAACTATCTATGTATCTATAAATAATCGTGGTTTTATTCCATCTCTTCATTAAAATTCTTCTTTCACGCCTGTTCCACTTTTTTTTAGTAACCAATGTGTTTGGCGTTGCGTTCAAATTTCGCGCTCTATCGAAACGTTGGTTATGTCTTAAATATAATGAGTAAAATATCTTTAGTAAATTGGCGAGAAACGACGAGGTTGCATGCAGCAGTGAATGCCCTGTGCTGCTCTGTAGGGTGAGCACCACTCGGTGCTGTGCTGAGTGAAGTGGTGTGATGTGACCTTAGATGTTGCGAGGACGTAAACCTCCCAACAACTAACTTTAGCGTGTGTAAACATGCATGCCTAAGCAAGGTGCAGCAGTAGTGCAAGCTCACTCCCAATATCACGCACTAGCTGCACATTGTCCTGTGTTTTGTAATGTGTGGCTGAAATTGAGGGATGAAATTAATCTCGCTTTTATTAAGGAAACTGGAACCCCATCGTCGTCACCTTCATATAAATGCATACATATATATATAAGTACTTGCATACATACTACATACAAACATACATATAAGTACTTCCACATGCATGCATACATGTATACTACATACATATATACATACATACATACATACATACATACATACATACATACATACATACATACATACATACATACATACATGCATACTTACATACCAGATGGGATGGCCGAATGAGTTAGAGCGTCCTCTCCCGTACGTGTTGGTAGATCGTGGGATGATGGGTTCGAACCCTGGTCGAGTCAAAGCAATGACTTTCAAATTCATACTTGTCGCTTGCGCTTGGCATTATTGGGATATGGCAAGGACTGGTTGGCTCAGTGTCAGGATAATGTGACTGAGTGGGATATCAGGTCATGGTGCTGGTGACCTGGTCTTCCAGTGGGGCAGCACTATAAAGTCTACATGAGTGCACTGTCACAAGTCGGTACCCGTCCTACTATGACCTTAGATGTTGCTAGGATGTAAAACAACAAACATACATACATACTTCATACATGCATACATGCTACATACATACTACATAGACACATGCATACAAACATACTACATACATACTATATACATACATACTACACACATGCATACATACTACATGCATGTATGCACACAGATACATGCATATGAGCCTGTCTCAAAAGGTGCTAGCTCTTCGTTTTTTTGTCCATAGTAACGATTGACACAAAACAGCACAGAAACGGTTACACTGAAAACACAAGGACATTTGCTTCAAATCAATATGTATTCTATTGGGATTATGAAACACCATGTAAAAAACAAATCAGTTTATCCTGAGCAAATGCATAAGTAGATAATCTGTTGATCGTTGCTGTAGTGGTCTGCACTGACCTCTCAGGCAAGGAGTCGCATAGACAGGTAGGCGTGGGTAGTGTGTTGATATCAGGGAGCCTAGGTGGTGTAATGGTTAGCACACTGGCCCCAAATGCAAAGAGATGTGGGTTCGAGTCCCGCTCTAGGTGCAATATTTCCCATTTTCAACACCCCCCATGACACTGGTGCCATGACCAGGATCCTTTACAAGCTATGTGCTGTATGGTTGTTGAACCTACCCTGTGTATGTATGTGTTAGTGCATTGCCTGTATGTATGTAATTGTAAGCATTATAAGACTTACAATTCCAGGGGGACGAGTGTAGTAGTCTGCACTGACCTCTCAGGCAAGTAACCACATAGACAAGTAGGTGTGGGTAGTGTGGTGATATCAGGGAGCCTAGGTGGTGTAATGGTTAGCACACTGGCCCGGAATGGAAAGACATGTGGGTTCGAGTCCCGCTCTAGGCGCAATATTTCCCATTTTCAACACCCCCACGACACTACTATGGACAAAGTTTTGTCCCATATTGCTTAGCACCTTTTGAGACAGTCTCATATACATATATATATATGTGCAAACATACATACACATATAGATAGATATTTATACACATACGAACATACATATATGTGCACATACATATACATACAAACATACACAATATACGTACATATACATATACTCATACACACATTTATGCACACATACTTACACACACATGCAATCACACACACTTTGGTTGTACTCTGATCCTTGTGAAGTATTGCCTCAAATTTTGATTAAAGTTGCATAGTCTGATGGTTTTGAATTTCTGTATTTTTTCTGAGATAAATATATTAGATCGATCAGTAGTATCTACTTTACATTAGTTCAAAGTTACTTTTATTTTAAATGGTAAACTTTTGAGATATTTTCAGTGCAAACATGGAAAATTAGTTTTGGCAAGCTTGACACCATAGACTTATGCAGTAACAGGTTCTGTTAAATTGACTCAGTATTGCCTTCTACGCAGAAATAAATGCTTAATAAGTGCATCAGTATCTAAGTTAGATATGTCAAATCAAATCTAGATAATTGGTTTGGTTTTCAAATTTTGATATTACATTGGACTATGCAGCTTTAAGTTATTGCACGAGAAGACTTAGGCTGAGGTCTGTGTAAAGTAGCAAGCTTCTTGGACAAGACTTAGATTTAGATAAAAGCACCAAAATGAGACTGTGTCACTGTCAAACACTAAAACGCGTCATTTTGGGAGAGCCTCTAGGTTCTGTGCCATCGTTCCCATTTCCCCCAACTCCCACCTGTGACCTTTGACCCTGTGACATGCCTTTACTATGTACCTCGTGGTTGTAGCTGTGAATGAGGCATTAGCAGGGTCCGTATCGGGCCTGGAAAGTCTTGAACTTCATTTGCCCCATTTCTAGGCCTTGAAAAGCCTTGAATTTAACCTATTTTGGGTAAAAAAAAAAATTCTTGAAGAGTTATACTGCCTATCATGGATAAGTCTGAATAGACTTGTTTTCACCATTAGACAGTTTGTCGATAGAAAGCCTGAGTCTACACTTTTACCGACCCAAGGGATTTTTAACCTCCCACACCACATAGACATGGTATGAGAGCAACTGGCCTTTGATGTCGCTGTAAGTTATACGCAGCGGTGGAAATCCAAATTGGCAGAGGTGGGGGGCACGGGGAATCGAACCACCGACCTTCAGAAAAAGTCAGACACTCTAACCACTCCGCCACAAAAGCCTTGAATTTAACCAATTTTGGGTAATTAGTCTTGAAGAGCCTTGAATGCCATTAAATGTCCCCACTGATCTAACCTAGTCTGAAATCATCATTCACCACTGTTGTTTTTACCTGAAATCTTAATAAAAATAGTCTTGAATTCCTTCCTATTAAAAACAGCCTTGAAAAGCCTTGAAATAACCTTGAATTTCATATCTTCATATGTGTACGCGCCCTGCAATAGTTTGCTCAGTATGTGTTTGTTACTGGCTGCGTTTCCCCCTCTCCGCTTACTTGACATTTCCAGCGTTCCTTCGGCTGCTTTTGTGCATCCCGCATCGTCGTAGGCATCAGCACTATTTGCTTTTCAATTCTGTTTTGTGTAAAGAAAACAACTAATCCTGAATATGCTATTCCTCTGTGAACACTCAGTCACGTTAAAGGGTTCCGTCCTGATATGACCTTAGATGTTTCCAGGACGTAAAACTCCTGACAACCAACCATGTTAATGGAAAATCAAGATGTACTTCTTTCAAAGTAGAATCTTATTTTCATCGATAGCGCTAAGCTTTGTTAATTCAGAGATTGACTGTCTACAATCAAACGCAGACGCATACATGCTGTACACTTTGGCAACTAACTGCACTTTTATTTTCATATTCAATACGTTGTGCTCTGCCCTGCTATAGCTGTCCATTTAGCCTCTGTAAGACTCGTGCTACTTTAGATAAAAGATTCATCCATACGCAGAGTAGGAGTGGAGTGAATGACAACGTAGGAGTGGAGTGAATGACAACGTAGTCTAAATAGGGGCGAAAAACGCTCTAGTATGGAACAGGAAGTGGAATTCCTGGTTCCAGTATCTAATGGTTACTTATATCAGCACAGAGTTTGTGAAATGGGAGAGAATGCAAAAAGACAAGATGGCGACCACAGAATGCTGTCGATTTCACTTTTAAAGTTCATTACCCTGCATCTTTTATTATATTTTTCAACTCAAAAGTAGCGGGTAAATATGAAGATGTATTTGAATAATAAATTTTGCTTAAATTAAGAATTTATGTGTTCATTTCATTTACCCGGCCGTTCGGCACTTTTTCTAATGGGTTGTTTTTCACCCCTACTGCAAGTATGGGGTGGATCTTTTATCTAGCGCTACTCTGGCAATCTTCCTAGGGCGTATCCAAGTACTCACAGCATGCCTGTTAATCAGATGAACATGCCTGTTAATCAGATGTTTTTGGGTTTTTATTTACTAACAGCTTTCAGGCGAAGCGTTAGGAGTGGGCCCTGTGAAGGCTGGAACGGGTATGGCCTCAAACAACAACACAAACACAAACCAGCGGCAGGAAAATAACACAGCAGCGAAAGACACCAAGGCCCCAAATGCCAATAACAACAAGGTAAGTATCAGGATAATGTGACTGAGTGGGATATCGGGTCATGGTGCCGGCGGTCTGAGCTTCCAGTGGTAGAGCACTATACAAATCGCCATCCGTGTATACTGTCATAAAAGTTGGTGCCTGTTCTGATATTACCTTAGATGTTGCCAGGACGTAAAACCCAAACAAACCTCCCTCCCTCCCCTATAATAACTATTCATTTGAAGCATCTTCCATGTCAATTCATCTTTAGATGGCAACTTTCCTGGTTCTTATAATAATTTGCCTTCAGTCTGAAGGTAGCACAATTTGTGGACTTTTATGTTAAGAAATGTAGCAGAACTCTGATGGCATATCCTGATATGACCTCAGTTGTCGCTTAAGGTCATTTTTTAGATCGTTAAACTGGGTAGTTAATTAAGGTACTAGATAACTGCAGAATATACCACAAAAACTGCAGAATATAACACAAAAACTGAAATGTTCTGTCTTGTTTACTTTTCAAGATATTCACATTTTAAGATTTTTTTATTTACTTGAACAATATTACCCTTGAACAACAAACACTGAATGAAACGTGAAGTGTGTTTTTTTCTATTTGGCATAATTATATTGTTTTTAGATACGTCTATAACATAGCAAATCAAAGCTCATTTAATGGTCTTTCTGATAGGATCTGTTGTTTATAGCCTGTGTAACCAATGGCGATTCAGCGCCAAGCAAAAATAAACCATTGGTATTTGTTCTGATTAATGTGATGCAAAAGAGTGTGCTAATTAGCAAAAGTGCCTGTAGTAAAATGTCTTTCGATGTGTTGTCTTAATATACAGCCCATGTAATTCTGGTATCAAAATATAGAGTAAAGCTTTATTTCATTCGCAGTACTTCCTGGGTATTTTAAATTTAAACATACACCCAAATAGGAGTGTTTAAAAACCAGCAATTTTTCATGATTTTCATACTTTCTTCCAGTGCTTTCTAAGTACTGACGGTACCTACTTAAGGAGAAATGAACGAGATAAGCATGCGCTTGTTGGTCGTCCGTAATTATTGCAGTAAGATGGTTTGTTTAATTGTTCAGCAGACCGGCACTAACAAGCAAGGCGGCTGGCTGGGCAACATGTTCAAGAAGATGCTCCCACGCGGGAAGAATGAAATGATCCTGCCTGACGACAGCAAGCGCTCGGTCAGTACGCACGTCTTGTGACTGGTCTCCTCATGTATTCTGATGCTCGTACATTCCTAGACTTCCCAACCATTCATCGGACGCGGTGGCCGAATCAGTAAAGTGCAGGCTTCCCGTGTGGAGGATCGAGGGTTCCAATCCCAGCGTGCGGAAAGTCGGGAGTTCGGTCCCCGTCGAGTCAAACCAATGACTTTAAAATTGATACTTGTCGCTTCCTAGCCCGGCGCTCGTCATTATTAGGATAGGGCAGGGGCTGGTTGGCTCACTGTCAGGATAATATGACTGAGTGGGATATCGGGTCATAGTGCCTGCGGCCTGATTTCCCAGTGGGGCAGCATTATAAAGTCATCATGAGTGTGCACTGTCACAAGTCGGTACCCGTCCTGATATGACCTTAGATGCTGCTGAGATGTAAAACCACAACAAACAACAACAGCTTAATTGTGCCTGCTGTAACTTGTAAGCGACCTCTGCATATTGTGCACAAGATGCCCACCAGACGGGATGGCCGAATGAGTTGAGCGTCGGTCTCCCGTTTTGGTAGATCGTGGGTTCGAACCCTGGTCGAGTCAAACCAATGATTTAAAAATTTGTACTTGTCGCTTCCTAGCCAGGCTTTTGGCATTAATAGTATATGGCAAGGACTGGTGTGCTCAGTGTCAGGATAATGTGATTGAGTGGGATATCGGGTCCTGGTGCCGGTGGTCTGATCTCCCAGTGGGGCAGCACTATAGTCACCATGCGTGTGCAGTCACACGTCGGTACCCATCCTCATATGACCTTAGACGTTGCTAGGGCGTAAAACAACAGTAACACACACACCCCTAGCATTTTCGGTCTGATTCTGCCATTCCACACTTAATACTCATGATTCAGAAAAAAAGGGGGGGGGGAATGTTTATGCAAAATTCAGAATATTTAGTTCTCTTTATTGATCTAGTAATATTATCTAAAGTTCTGTTACGTAAGGTTTTTGAACATAGAAATGAGGCATATTAGAATTTATTTAGTAGATTTCTATGTTTGAGTCATTCTTCAAATTGGATGCATAAGCCACTACGGCCGTATAAGGATGGACAAACACAGAGTTGGGCTGAGTTCTATTTATTAGCTCTGGCGGAACGTAAATATGCCCCACCTAAAAAGGAAAATTTCGTCGGAGTGATCCCGTTTCTTAGATATTATTCCGCGCGACACAGGTAGCGCCCCATACACGCGCGCCGAAACAGGGTGGGCGCGCGACTTCGAATCATATGAAAGCAATGAATAATACAATAATAATAATAATAATTAACCTTGGACTCTGCTTCGTTCTTTATATTATTATAATCCATTATAATACACATAAGCCACTACGGCCGTATAAGGATGGACAAACACAGAGTTGGGCTGAGTTCTATTTATTAGCTCTGGCGGAACGTAAATATGCCAAAGACCCAACGGTCCCTCCAACCCAACTCTGATTAATTCTTTGCAGCCAACCTGGCTGCCACTCTCATGTCATTCATTATACGCACTGTCAGGGGGGTCTTTAAATACTGGAACACCGCATTACTAGTCCAATCCCCCCTGGTCTTTATCTCCTCCAAGGTTGCTCCACACATAGAGAGGTATGTGCACCCACCCCTACGCAAAGAATGCGATGACAACATATCAACATTGAGGCCTGCCCGGCCTCCAAACAGCTTGAGAGTAGATTGATATATCCTATACGTCAAGGGTGAGCTTCCACCCTCATCATTTGGCAATAGGAAAGCGGGCGAGTCTATAGCAGCCGGACAATCAGAAAAATGTCTTTCCGTCCAATAGACTGCACATAAGTCTAATTCTGGACATCTGGCTACAGGGATATCGAGTGTTCTCTCCTTAAATTGTATTGTTTTTGAACTATGTATTTGCATTAACATACCCCAAGGGTAAAACTTAAAATCCTTCCGGAGGAGCATGGATTCAGAAAAGGTCACATTCGATTTCCTTAGCAGACCTCTAAAACTGCACAAAACAGCTGCTTTCCAAGCAATATGTCCAGGATTCATAGTAAGATAAGAAAATATCAGTCTAAGCATATCAGGTAATAACGGTACCGCCTGACTAGGCATGTCCCCTAGATCTCTACGAATTCCCCGCAGGGTTGAAGATATTATGAAGTCAGAATAATCAATTTGTTCCGCTCCTTGCTCTTTGAGGAAGAAATTCAAGCCACTCAGATAATTAATTATAGACGAATATTTCAATGTTCTGGCCAACCATGTAGCGTACAACGCCACTTGCATCGAACTACACGGGAAAGGAGCATGTGTCTCCGAAAATTCATCTACAAAAGTCAAATACTTATTGATCTGCACAGCTCTTGTTGATAAGGAGTTTGGCGCGTAGTATTTTTGCTGAAACTCCCTCTGCTCTGCCTTAAGCTTATCGATTTCTGTAAAGAAAATGATTGTTTAAATAAACTACTACAACAAAGTCTTTCATCTGGGTTTGACTCATAAATGATTTTCTCCATGCCAATAACGTTTAGTCTACTTAAGGCATCTTTTATTACATTTGATTCACTAGTTATGTGCACCGCAGTAAAAACAAAATTATATTTAATGGACATCCAAAAAAGTCTTCTCAAATAGTACATAACTAATTTACATTTAGATCTTCCTGTACATAGTGCCGCTTCTACTGTGGCACTGTCTGTGACCATTACTAGTGAGGAACCCTCCCAACTAGGTGCCCAGCGCCTTGCAGCCGCATACACAGCCCACATCTCCTGTGAATTGATATGCGATTCTCTAATTTCATCTTCTGGTTCATCATAATGGTGGCCCACAGCCGCCTTCAATGATTTCGAAAAAGTCGGGTCAAAACAGCCTACAAGCCAATCCGTATCCTGCATCGCTCCATAACCCCATTTACTAGAGTCACTATAGCTGGCCTTTACTGCTGAAAATTTCCCTAGCATTAATGCTGTACCATTGAATTCATTTGCAAAATCAATCCACCATTGAATATCTTCTCTGAACCCCGCGTTTAAGCGAATTTTATAATATGGTTCCCTTACTGTGTTCATCAAGTCATACACCCGACGCGAAAAAGTTCGCCCACCACGCACTACTTTGGCGCAGTGGGCTAACATTCCGCCTAATCTCTCGAGTTCTCTCTTAGTTGCCTTTTTCCTGCCTTTAAATGACATCAATAGTTTACGCAGCTTATTGAGCTTATCGCTTGGCAGAGTTAATTCAAGTTTAATCGAGTCAATAAGTATACCTAGAAATCTTATTTTAGTAGCAGGGGAAATAAGCTTTTTAAAGCTTACGTAGAACCCAATCCGACGTAATATAGCAATTAGTTTATTTTGTTGCTCCTGAACACTGTCCCAGTCTGATGCCACAATGCAGAAATCGTCCAAATAATTTACTATATTAGTAATGCCTTCCCTAATTGCGCATCTGCAAATAAAGTCTGATATTTTTGAAAATACAAAGGGGCTGGATGACAGACCCATGCACAGTCTATTGTCTAGCATGTACACCGGCCCTTCTCCTCGGATATTAAAATCCCATACCAAGCCCTGTTTTTGTCTATCTGTCGGGTGTATTGCTACAGCACGGTAAGCATCTTTTAGATCTACCGTGGCGAGATAATCGCCTTGGCTCATCATGTCCACTACATCATCAATGCTTTTGTAATGAAATTTATTGGACACTTGTTCCGTGTATTCATTGATTGAACTGCCTTTAGGCCTACTGCAATCTATTATCCCTCTCCCACCTACCTCCTTTGGTATACAAAATATATTATGCACACACTGTGGGGTGTGGTCGGTCAGAGAAATAATGCTTTGATCGATCTCAGATCATAATTTGTCACTTATTATATTTTCATAACTCGGGTTGCCAATCTTTTTGAATTTTGTATTATATTCTGCCGTACAGTCACCGTTAGTAACATGGAAGCCAAATACTACTCCCCAAAGAATGTATACCCAATCCGGATCAGAATCTCCCCGCAACCACAGCTCGCATATTACTCGACATGGTTTCAGCTGTACGATGTTGCCGGCGATGTAGTGTATGCAATGGCACTTACCGTTAATGCAATCATTAGTTACATTAGTTACTGTCGGCACAGCTTCAGGCACCTCTCTAATGTGAAATTTCCAATAATTACAATCTCCTTCAATTGTTTCGACATAGAAAATATCATTTTTACTACTATCTTTTATATGCACCCAATCCTTTGCTGTACTGTTAACTTGGCTATTTGCAATATTCTCATTATTTTCATGACCATACTCACCGTCGTTAGGCCTAACATTTTGAGATTTATTTTGCTCATTAGTAGCACATGTAACATTGTTAGCACATTCCTCAGCATGACTGCAATCTAATCTGTTAACCTGGCCTACATAATTTGGCGCCCCCTTGGCGCCGCATACCAGCTGGTCCCTCAAGTGGTCTATTACCACAGACCCAGTCGGCACAATAGTATTTGCATCACATGTAACATTATTTTGATTGACGGTAGCTTGACGCCTGCAAAGCAAAGGGTTATTAAGACTAGTATTATCAATACAATGCTGTTCACTTAATTTGACCGGACATTCAACAGTCTTGTTAACAACAGTGCAGGCACAGTTTTTATTAACGATAGTCAATTGTTTGGGATCACTGAGCTTGTCATTTGACGTATGGAGCTCAGCTGAGTGTAGTTTGTTGACCTTCATGGGTATATCACCCACAAGCGCACCCACAATATCAACCTCAGTCAGATTTGGAACACATTGCAACTTCAGACAATTCAACTTGGACGCAGTTTTACTATTATTATGTTTAACACCACTGCAGTTCTTGGCCTTGGCAGCAACTCGTCATTCCTTCGAACAGCTGTATTTTTTGTGATTTTTGCTTCCACACTTTGCGCACCAATGTCCGAAATTACACGCCTCTTCACTTCTACTACATCCCGCCTCCTTGTTCCATCTGAAACAGCCTGTCTTACCATCTTTAGTATACGTGTTTGTTTTACGTGTACTTGCATAGGCTGCCGGCTTTTTGGTGCGCATATTATGCATCCCATAGTGAAACATGCATAAGCCAGTGTTCCCGCTTCCGAAAGCAGCAAAACCTTCGACTTCCGCTAACTTCCTTATGTCCTTGTCATACTCGACATGAGTGCTATCAAGGAAGTCATTTTGACGCGCACGGGAAGCCAGGAAACAAACATGTTCAAGAAAAGCACGAAAATCTTTAACTGTTAAGGCTTGTATGTCCAAACACCAGCGAATGGACGCAGTGATAAGCTCGTAGCAATTTAACTTTTTGACTTCTTTACCTAGTACCGCATGACGTCGTAGACTCCACTTACTTCTGCGCCTTCGCGTACTACTGCTGCTCCTGCTTCTGGAGTCAGACGGAGTTCGTCTCCGCCTTCGGGTTCTTGACCTATGTCGCATCTTTGCCATTCCGTACTCTGAATGTTCGTCAATGGCTGCCGTCCTAGTGCAACCGGCGGTGCCGGCGGCACCGGTCGTCCTCCTGTCGTCCATTATGGCCGCCGTCGTGCGACCTGGCCCGTCATTGTAGCCCTGGTACCGCCCCTCACGTTGTTTCTTCATTTCGTCCCGTCGGTCCCTCAGCTCAGCTACTCGTTTTTCTAATGCCATGTCATTAATTTCTTTTAACACTTTTTTCTCCTCTTCCTCCAATGTTAGTGAAGCTATTTTCGCTGCTAACTCAGGTGAATTGTCTCGAGAGTCCGTATTAGACATTTCGGCTACTTCTGTGGCTGCTTCTGTGGCTGCCATCCCCCGTGTCACTCTAGTCGACTGAAACTTCTTCCCCTTCCTCCTTCCTTTCTTCTTTTTGCAACTCCTTTCGACTCTGTGCAAAGACCCGCACGCGTCACAATACGGCATGTCCAGTATGGCAGATATTCAGCATTAGCCAGACATGACCGTGCCCAAGGAAAATTTCGTCGGAGTGATCCCGTTTCTTAGATATTATTCCGCGCGACACAGGTAGCGCCCCATACACGCGCGCCGAAACAGGGTGGGCGCGCGACTTCGAATCATATGAAAGCAATGAATAATACAATAATAATAATAATAATTAACCTTGGACTCTGCTTCGTTCTTTATATTATTATAATCCATTATAATACACATAACCTTTTCCTCTGTAAAGATGTATTTTTTATATCTATGTTATTTGTTGCACTTCTGTGTGTGCGTGTGTGTCAACACAGTGTGTATAAAGACATTTTAAATGAAGCAAATGCTGATAAAGGTATGTGATGTGAACTATTATGATTTCTGGGCAATCTATTCTCTTTTCTTAAAGTTGCATAGTTTTAAGTTTCTGCTATTTTCTGACAAAAGTACATTAGGTTTGATCTAATATACTTTAGTTTCAAGTGGTTTTTATTTTAAATAGCTTTTTTCTTTTAAAAGAAATTATTTGAATAGAAAACATGCGAATAAATGTTGGCATGCTTGCCAAAATACTGACCGCATTGGCTTCAGCTGTAACACATATCATATTGGCTTAATCTCCCCTTCTATGCAGCAATAACTGCTTGATAAGTGTACCTGTATCTAAGTTGAATATGCAGGGATGAAAGATCTCCGCGATTCCGCGGATTTACGGGATTTTTCAATCCTGCAGCATCATCAGCGTAGATCTATACTAATACATGGTGCAGACCCCGCAGTACTATCAGCGTATACTACTAATAAATGCTCCAAACGCCACAGCAGTATCAGCGTATACTACTAATAATGCTTCAAACGGCGCAGCACTATCAGCGTATACTATTAATAATGCTTCAAACGGCGCAGCACTATCAGCGTATATTACTAATAAATCCTCCAAATGCCACAGCATTATCAGCGTATACCAATATATATGAAACCTGACTTCCGGTATTTTTCTGCAATTCCCTGACAATGCTAAACCTATGTGAGAATATCCGCATTTCCGTTTTTTTTCCCGGCAACCACTTTCATCCCTGAATATGTAGGATCAAATCCAGGTTAGCATTTTGGTTTTTTTAATTTGATGCTTTCATCGGACTATGCAGCTTTACAGATGAAATGTTTGCATATATGTCTGCATTCCTCTTGTATTTATATATAATCTGCATGTCAACTAACTGCTGCATGCTCCTTCGTGGTGTTCAGATTGTCTGGGATGAAGCGAAGAATCAGTGGGTTGATCAGGATCAGACGGAGGAGGAGCTGCAGAAAAGTAACGCGCCACCCCCAAAAGACTGTGAGCTGCGTGATTCTGGCCCACCGCCCGGGACGCCACCGACAGGGGGGGCGCCACCGGTCGGCACGCCCCGCTCGAACCGCTACTCCAGGCAGAAGACGAAGGGTAAGTAGTAAGGCGCGTCACCGCCTCCTTTGCATTAACGCATTCACTACCAACGTATTGTAAACGGACATGGTGGCTGAATCGGATCGAGCGCAGGTTTCACGTGTGGAAGGTCAGGAGTTAAGATCCCGGTCAAGTCAAAGCAATGACTTACAAAATTGATACTTGTAGCTACCTAGCCTAGCGTTTGGCATTAGTAGGATAGGTCAACGACTGGTTAGATCAGTATCAGGATAATGTGACTGAGAGGGATATCAGGTCATGGTGCTGGCAGCCTGATGACCCAGTGGGACAGCACTATAAAGTTGCCATGCGTACACAAGTCAGTACCCATCTTGATACGACTATTGATGTTGCTAGAATGTAAGACCCTCCCCCCCCCCCCCCCCCACAACGAACTGACCAATCAGCCAACGTCCTGGGGTCGCACCAAGTAATATTTACTGTCAAAGGATTCCAATGGATACCTGTTTATTAGATTTTCAACTCAACCCATTGTCACATTGAGTAAAGGACAGTGACTGGTCGGTGCAGCCGAGTATGGTGCCCAGCAGAGTGATGTCATATGGTGATGCCGCTTAAAGGCGAGTCACCCTGCACGCTAGTATCAGTTCGCTGTGGTGTCACCCTGCATACTAGTGTCAGCTCACTGTGGTGTCACCCTGCATACTAGTTTCAGCTCACTGTGGTATCACGCTGCACACTAGTATCAGTTCGCTGTGGTGTGGCCCTGCACACTAGTATCAGTTCGCTGTGTTGTCACCCTGCACACTAGTGTCAGCTGGCTGTGGTGTCACCCTGCACACTAGTATCAGTTCGCTGTGGTGTCACCCTGCACACTAGTATCAGTTCGCTGTGGTGTCACCCTGCACACTAGTATCAGTTTGCTGTGGTGTCACCCTGCACACTAGTGTCAGCTCGCTGTGGTGTCACACTGCACACTAGTATCATCTCGCTGTGGTGTCACCCTGCACACTAGTATCAGTTCGCTGTGGTGTCACCCTGCACACTAGTGTCAGCTGGCTGTGGTGTCACCCTGCACACTAGTATCAGTTCGCTGTGGTGTCACCCTGCACACTAGTATCAGTTTGCTGTGGTGTCACCCTGCACACTAGTGTCAGCTCGCTGTGGTGTCACACTGCACACTAGTATCATCTCGCTGTGGTGTCACCCTGCACACTAGTATCAGTTCGCTGTGGTGTCACCCTGCACACTAGTATCAGTTCGCTGTGGTGTCACCCTGCACACTAGTATCAGTTCGCTGTGGTGTCACCCTGCACACTAGTATCAGTTCGCTGTGGTGTCACCCTGCACACTAGTGTCAGCTCGTTGTGGTGTCACACTGCACACTAGTATCATCTCGCTGTGGTGTCACCCTGCACACTAGTATCAGTTCGCTGTGGTGTCACCCTGCATAATAGTGTCAGCTGGCTGTGGTGTCACCCTGCACACTAGTATCAGTTCACTGTGGTGTCACCCTGCACACTAGTATCAGTTCGCTGTGGTGTCACCCTGCACACTAGTGTCAGCTCGCTGTGGTGTCACACTGCATACTAGTGTCAGCTCGCTGCAGTGTCACCCTGCACACTAGTATCACTTCGCTGCAGTGTCACCCTGCACACTAGTGTCAGCTCACTGTGGTGTCACCCTGCACACTAGTATCAGTTCACTGCAGTGTCACCCTGCATACTAGTGTCAGCTCACTGTGGTGTCACCCTGCACACTAGTATCAGTTCACTGCAGTGTCACCCTGCATACTACTGTCAGCTCGCTGTGGTGTCACCCTGCACACTAGTATCAGTTCGCTGTGGTGTCACCCTGCACACTAGTATCAGTTCGCTGCAGTGTCACTCTGCATACTAGTGTCAGCTCGCTGTGGTGTCACCCTGCACACTAGTATCAGTTCACTGCAGTGTCACTCTGCATACTAATGTTAGCTCACTGTGGTGTCACCCTGCATACTAGTGTCAGCTCACTGTGGTGTCACCCTGCACACTAGTATCAGTTCGCTGCAGTGTCACTCAGCATACTAATGTTAGCTCACTGTGGTGTCCCCCTGCACACTAGTGTTACCTCACTGTGATGTCACCCTGGACACTAGTGTTACCTCACTGTGGTGTCACCCTGCACACTAGTGTCAGCTCACTGTGGTGTCACCCTGCACACTAATGTTAGTTCACTGTGGTGTCACCCTCCACACTAGTGTTACCTCACTGTGGTGTCACCCTGAACACTAGTGTTAGCTCACTGCGGTGTCACCCAGCATACTACAGTGGCACCCTGAATACTAGTGTCACCCTGCTGCGGAGTCACCCTGCCCACTAGTATCCGTTCGCTGCGGTGTCACCCAGGATATTACAGTATCACCCTCCCCACTAGCATAAGCCCGCTGTGGTGTTTGCCTTTTCTTGCAGGTGCACGCGGGCAGTACGTGGACGTGTTGGGTGGCTCAGCGACCAAGGCCGCACCCACCAACCCGAACCTCTTCAACGTACTCCCAAAGAGCCACACGGTGCCCGCCAACCTCTTCATTCCTTCAAGTGAGTTGGGTCAAATAGTGGTCGCAGGTGCCAAAGCTTCATCTTCTTCATAGATGAGAATCTTCCGGAATTCCAGATTTTTGATCTGCCCGATTTTTTCCGGATATCCAGATATGGTCCAAATTTGCGACTATTCCGGGTTTTGCACACACACCTCCCCCACTCCACAACTATCTTTTGATTTCTTTTTGTCAGCCCATTCTCTTATAGCCTCAACTATGGCCTTCTGTAAAACAGAATTGATCAGTGACCTTTTCCACAGGTAAGCTTCGTTTAAATAGTCTATATATTTAAACAGAAGCATACCGTATATGTCCCATAGATGCACACTGCGCGAGTGCAGACACATGGATGTGCATCTATTCAAAGTTAAAGAATTTCAATGATTTGTTTTTGTCGTGCCTCTGAAATAAAGTGGGATTGTCTCATTTTATGTGCATTCAGTCTGAATATGATCGTAAATTTTGATTTGTTTTTGTCATGCCTCTGAAATAGAGTGGGATTGTCTTATTTTATGTGCATTCCGTCTGAATATGATCGTAAATTTGTGCGCACTTTCAATCTTGAAATGGGGCGTGTGCTTCTATTGGATAGCATGCTTCTATTGGGACATATACGGTACTCAAAATGTTTGCCGGTAGCTTCTGGTGTATGGAGTGACCCTGGTTCACTTTTGTATAGTCGTGGTTATGGTTGTTTTTTCATAGTGAGTGAGAACACGCGTGAAGTCATCCCAACTGCAGAGAGCATCCAGCCAAACCAGAACGAGGCTCAACAGTCAGAACAGCAGCAGCAGCAGCAGGAACAGCAGCAGCAGCAACAGCAGCAGCAACAAGACCCAGAAACTACGCAAACAGCTCAACAAATGCAGGTACAGTTGTGTACATCCGGTTAATGTTTAAAATAAATAACAATGTTAACCATAACAAGAGGATATAAGGCACCATGTGATGGCTGTAAGATTGTGTACAGTCGCTATGGTTACTCTTTGTGGTTTCCTGACTTTTGGGCAATGACCTGCCTTTTTAGTCCTATGTCCTATTTACAGGGATGAGAATTTCCCACCGATCAGCGGTTTCCTGACTTTTGGGCACTGACCCGCCTTTTTAGTCCTATATACAGGGATGAGAATTTCCAACCGATCAGCGGTTTCCTGACTTTTAGGTGATGACCACCTTTTTAGTTCTATATAAAGGGATGAGAATTTCCAACCGATCAGCGGTTTCCTGACTTTTAGGTGATGACCACCTTTTTAGTTCTATATAAAGGGATGAGAATTTCCAACTGATCAGCGGTTTCCTGACTTTTAGGTGATGACAACCTTTTTAGTTCTATATAAAGGGATGAGAATTTCCAACCGATCAGCGGTTTCCTGACTTTTGGGCACTGACCCGCCTTTTTAGTCCTATATACAGGGATGAGAATTTCCAACCGATCAGCGGTTTCCTGACTTTTAGGTGATGACCACCTTTTTAGTTCTATATAAAGGGATGAGAATTTCCCACCGATCAGCAGTTTCCCGACATTGAACAATGACCCACCTTTCTAGTCCTATATATATACAGGGATGAGACTTTCTCGCCGTTTAGTGGTTTCCTGACTTTTAGGCAATGACCTACACTTTTAGGTCTGACCTGTCCTTATCCCTGTTATAGTGTGCCATCTAAAATAGCCACGTAAACAAAGGTCATGTGGTTTTGAAACCTAGATGCCGATGTTGAATACTTGCCATGTTTAATTAAAGCTGCATAGTCTGATGAAAACATCAAAATTTAAAATCAAATCAATTATCTAGATTTGATTCTCTATATCTAACTTAGATACTGGTGCACGTATTAGGCATTTGTCACGACACAGAAGGGAATACTGAGGCAATCTAATAGAACCTGTTACTGCAGAAGCCTATGGTGTCGAGAGTTTTGGCGTGTTTGCCCAAATTAATGTAGCATGTTTGCACTTCGACTATCTCAAAAGTTAGCCCTTTAAAATAAAAGTTACTTCAGACTAATGTACGGTAGATTATAACGATCAACCAGAAAATGACAAAACTCAAAACCATGGGGCTGCACAAAGGAAAGGAACAATTACGCCAATCTTTTTAACGCTGCTTTTTTTACCTTGCCAGTTTTACAACCCTGGAGAGTACAGTCAGATGGCGCCACCACAAACCCAGCTAGAGGAACCTCATGACAACGTAGGTGCTCTTTATCTTGCAGCGGGGTCGTGTTGGCAGTCTCTTTCCAATGCCCAGTTTTACCTGGTCAGCCAACCTCATACTGAGTTTGAGAATGAGTGAGCGAATTTTTTGTGGGGGGGGGGCTTCATTTGGAAAATTTGGGAACTTCTGAAGATTGAGTGAGTGAGTGAGTGTGAGTGTGTTTGTGAGTGAATAAGTGAGTTTAGCGGTAAGAATAACTTATGACAGGGTCCGTACAGGGCTTGGAAAGTCTTGAAAACTTCATTTGCTCCATTTCAAGGCCTTGAATTGAACCTGTTTTGTCTAATTAGTCTTGAGAAGCCTTGAATTCCATTAAACTGTCCCCACTGATCTAAATTAGTCCGAAATCGTGATTCGTCATCGTGGCTTTTTTTCCCTGAAATTCAAAAGAAAATAGTCTTGAATTGCTATCAAAAACAGCCTTGAAAAGCGTTAAAATAGCCTTGAATTCCATATCTTCACATGTGTATGGACCCTGTTATTAACTGTAGTGGTTGCTAATCTTACTGAGTAATGTATGCTTGTTTCAAGTAGAGCTGGGACTTTGCGATTACAGTGGTTTTGAGAACTACTGGTGGTTGTATAACACCTGATACGTCAGTTTTTGCTTAAAATTGCATTTTGTGACTATCGTATATACTCAAATATAAGTCGAGGAAATTTACCACAAACAAAATCTATTCTGAAGTCGTCTTATACTCTAAATACCCCTAAGGGAGCATGGATGGCACCCAGGACGATATCTTGTGGCAAGATGAGTCTGACTCTGTCAGTGATGATGACACTGAGGACATTGACATTGTCGCTGGGACCAGACGGGATGGCCGAATGAGTTAGAGCGTCCGTCTCCAGTGTTGGTAGATCGTGGGTTCGAACCCAGGTCGAGTCAAACTAATGACTTAAAAATTTATACTTGTCACTTCCTAGCCTGCTGCTCAGCATTATTAGGATAAGACCAGGACTGGCTGGCTCAGTGTCAAGATAATGTGACTGAGTGGGATATCAGGTCATGGTGCTGGCGGCAGCACTATAAAGTCATAATGAGTGCGCACTGTCACAAGTCGGTACCTGTCCTAATATGACCTTAGATGTTGCTAGGACGTAAAACAACAACAAACAAACAACATTGACGCTGGTGATGAATATTACAGTAATACTCTTAGTCATGGACAGGTGCTGCAGTTACTGAAGGGATCTGATGACGAGTCTGACTTTGAAGGTTTTTAAATGACCAGTGGTGTTGTCACCTCGTTGAATATTTCTGCACGCGTATGAATGAAGTTTAAGTTGTCAGTAAATAAAACGAAGCTCTATCTATAATCGGGTTAGGCCTAATTCCTGATATTTCCTTTAAAAAATACCCCTCGACTTATAATCGCGTATATACGGTAGGAGTGGTGGAAATTAGTTGTTCTCCTCCTTCCACTTGGGGCTGTGCGGGATGGATCCACGTGACAGTGAGATTGAATTGAATTTTATTTTACCATGAGATATGGAAGGGTGTTTTTGGTTGGCATCCCCCAAGGGGGTAATCTTGCTGCCTATACATCCATGCTCAGTCTCAGGTGAAGCCGAGCTAATCGCAAATGTTGTGTTCCCTGGGGGTGTACTTGTTATCTGTTGACGGTATGGCTTCTTTTCATCCTTTCGCTGTAAGCCGAGTTGTGCGCACCCTTTACGCGTCCTTCTTTACACTTGCCTTTTGTAAACAACAGTCCGAAGCCGCCAACGGTGGCCTTGTGAACACAACCTCTAATGTTCCTTTGGAAACACCGAATTCAACCGCCTGCTCATTGTTGATTTATACTTCAAGCTGTGCGTCTATATGTCTGCGGATGTATATGCACAAAGGTGGCGCTTCGGTTGGAAAGTTGTCCAATCTGACAAAGCAAAAGAAAATGCACGAACCGAGGTGTTTGCCAGAAGGCGGCCGCTGCTGGAATGGTGGTAGCGCCCCCCAAGGATCTGGCCAATGCGGGTCTGGCCTGCAAGTGGTGCCAGTTCCGCTTTGCGAGTAATCGCAAAACTAACTGGACAGCACCGCTCCATTTGTAATGATATTGGCTTATTCAAATAGAGAACGCATAATGATATTATGTAGAGCGTCTGGTGTGGTGTGCTGGTTGGACTGTGTTTGCAGAGCAGGGCGCAGCATGGCCACTTCACCATCACCTCCCCCCCCCCCCTTCCCACACCCTAACAATGTCAGTGCTGCAGGTGTGACTGGTGCAGGTGCAGGTGCATGCCCCTCTCCCACACTCCTCCCTTTGAACAAAGAATCCAATTCAGACACAATCTAGTAGTTAAGGTGCCTTAGAATTCGTGTAGCAGTAGCCGGGTTGTTGCTGGTTTTATGTTGCATATTTGTTTGTGTCTTTGTGTGGTTTGCAGCTGTCGCGATCAAGTTCCACAAATGAACTGAATCAGGAGGTGCAACAGTTTATGACGAAGGTAACAGTCGCCAGTACAGGCGCAGGCTCAGTAAGCGCTGACATTGATTGGCCCGGTTGTCAGCCACTATACGCTGAACAGCGCCCCTATCGGCATATAAAGGGCACTGCAATCATCAAGTATGGGTTGCCAGGGTTGCCAACCCTTACGGTTTCGCCGTAAGGTGTACAATATTTTATGTCCCCATCATCACGTTATGCCAATCTTCCGGTTTTTCATTTAGTATTATTATATAAAGCTTATGGATTATTGTGTCCAAAATGCACCAGAGATTTTAACATTTTTCTGGGGGAGTACTCCAAGGCCCCCAAATATATCACCCTTTAAGATCTTTCGTTTTTTCATTTTCCAATGTTGGCAACCCTGGGTTGCATTGTAATAACAAATCGCCCACAGCTTTCACTAACATAACGTCTGCAATGCCTATTCTGTCTGATGCCCACAGAAGTCTTTTTCCTTTATTACGTTCATTAATTAAACAAGGGGAATTTCAATCGCGGACAATTGGTCTTCCTCATTCCACCGCTCTTTGCCCTATCCTTGTAATGCCGAACGGCAGGCTAGGTAGCGACAAGTATACTTTTTTAAGCCATTGTTTATTTATGTCTTACAAAGGCATTATTCAAATCTTTCGTTTTTAAGACATCTCTCAAATTTTTGGATTTCATTTTAGTATGGCTTTAAAAGTAGGTTTTAGGTAAACTTAGCTATAAGAGGAAATGAAGTGAAAATTCAAACTTAAGGCACTTAGGTTGCAATTTTTTTTAAATTATGTCAACGGGAAAAATTACATACCTTGGTAACTAAGAATATAAATACCAACAAAAAGCAAATATTTCTTCTGCATGATTGACAAGTCTCACCATTGCATTGCATTATGATATAGATCTACTAACCGATGAAAGGTCCATGTACGCCATAAACAAAATAGCTTAGATTAACTTCTGATATCTAAGGCAGTTTCAGTCAGAATTATGCGAAAATAAAATAGAATCATTTTAATATATACGGCTGCTCAATGACTGTCCGTGCCTTTTAGTTCTAAATTCTAATCCGTTCGTCCTGATATGACCTTAGATGTTGCCAGGATATAAAAGTTTTTTTTTTAAACCAACCATTAATAGGATAGGACAAGGACTGGTTAGCACCAGTATCAGGATTCTGTGACTGCGTGGGATATCGGTCCATGGTGGCGGCAGCCTGGTCTCCCAGTGGGGCAGCACTATAAAAGTCACCATGAGTGCACTCTGTCACAAGCCAGCACCCGTTCTGATATGACTTTAGGTGTTGCTAGGACACAAAACGACAACAACAGATAGTAATAGATGGGCATCCCCTGCACATTCAGCAGATATACCTGCGGGAGCACAATAGACTTCAGCTAAAATAATATTCGCATAATGCATTATAACCTACGTAAAGTGAGTCTGTCTGCAAGAAAGAAAAGGAAATACAGTAAAACCTCTTTAACCGACCACCTCAACAGATCGAACACTCCCCTATATGAATCGCTTTATTTAGGTCTCAAACGATCACCCATACAATACCATTGTAGCGATAAAAAAAACCTCCCTAAACTGACCACCTCCCTAAATGGACCATTTAAAGTCGGTCCCTTGTCGGTCGATTTAGAGAGGATTTACTGTAGACTCAATTTCTGTCCGAAATAGAGTGTGCGCAGATGACGTGTACTTCTGAGATACAGACATCAGGGATGTGATTTCGCCGGTTTTAACCGGAATTCCGGGGGGGTTTTCTGGCTGCCGAAACCGGAATTCCGTGGGTTAAAAAATAAATTCTGTTTTTTTCCTGGCCGCCGAAACACCTCTGAAATACACTATTTGCATCCCTCTCGCGACTCAATGGGATGCTGTGTCCCCACGATAACCTAAACAAATTTTCAGTTTTTTTTTACTGCACCCAATCACATGCCCGAGACATGTTTGGTTAAAGTGTACTACTGTGTCATGAGAAATCCAGCATGATAAAGCAGGTTTGTGGTGAGTGTTGATCTCAGGACGGTGTCCCCCTAGTTATGATATTGTGGGGAGATATGTGCAGACCGCCATCTTGTCATGTGTAGTGAATGTCACCCTCAACCCCTAGTTCTAGTATCGTACCGATATATAATAAATGTCACCGCAGTTACTTCGTAGTGTGGTTTACCACGGTTAATTTGATGTTCTTACACAAATATGGTAGCATCTATCTACTTAATGTTGCATCGCTCCTCATTGAAATACAACATTTATGTTTTTGAGAAATTCTTCTGCAGACATTCTAAAGATAATTTAATATTCACCTTCAGCGAGAGAAAATAATTACTGCCATCGTCTAGCTGTCCTGATATGACCATAGATGTTGCTAGGACGTAAAACAACAACACAAACAAACAAGCCATCGTCTAGACACTCAGATTAAACCGGATGATTACCTTCCTAAAACGTAAAAGATAAATAGAGCCTAAGCCAACTGTGACTAATTCTAATAAATTCAGGTTTTTGCTTTGTTTGGTATGGGATTTACAACACCTAGCAACATCTAAGGTCATATCAGGACGGGTACCGACTTTTGACAGTGCGCAGTCATGGCGACTCTATATTGCTGCCCCACTGGGAGACCAGACCCACTCAGTCACATTATCCTGATACTGAGCTAACCAGTCCCTGCCTTACAATAGTAATGTTCAGCACCAGGCTAGGTAGTGACAAATATCAATTTTGTTAGTCAGTGGTTTGACTCGGCCTGCATTCGAACCCTCGACCTTCCACGTCCGATGTAAATGGTTATTTACTGCTTGCTGTAATAGTGTCCCGTTTTGCCTAATACTGCTCACATCCAATTTATTATATATATATTTATATATATATATATATATATATATATTATATATGTATGTTTTACCTCGGTACTAAGCCTCTGGCTACAAGTAGCCCAGAGAGAAGGAAGCACATCCGGGTCCAGCAATTAGCATAATCAGCTCAGAGCAGGAGGATGTGTTGTGAGCAACAGGTTAGTATCTTTCTAAATCGATACTTTGGTTCAGTTCATGTTAGCATGTTTGTTTTACGTCCTAGCAACATCTAAGGTCATATCAGGACGGGTACCGACTTGTGACAGTGCGCACTTATGGCTACTTTTTAGTGATGTCCCACTGGGAAACCAGGCCGCCGGCACCATGACCTGGTATCCCACTCAGTCACATTATCCTGACACTGAGCACACCAGTCCTTGCCCTATCCTAATAATGCCGAGCGCCTGGCTAGGAAGTGACAAGTATCAATTTTTTACGTCATCTGTTTGACTTGACCAGGGTTCGAACCCACGATCTACCAGCACGGACGCTCTAATTCATTCGGCCATCCTGTCTGGTCCAAGTAGTCTGCACAGACACAGGAAAGGAAGTGGCGAGGTCAAAAAAGGTCACGGACAACAATGGGAAGGAATACACTCTATTCCTGCCGCTGAAGCCCTGGATAAGGGGAAAATGTTTGGCGGCCAGCTGCAGTACTTGTTCAAACAAGTAGAGACCAGCTCCAAGTGCGGGAAACACATGGAAACCGACAAAAATAAGTCAGCTGACGGAAACTGACAAAAAGAAGTCGGCTGACGGAAACTCCAACCGCTCCAAGAAGCTGAGGTTAGATTTTCGCAACCGCAACCGCAGAACCAGCCAACGAGGAGGCCGGTTCGGATCCAACTTCAGCTTCCAAGCCCCAGGAAGTGGACAGAGGCAGTCGTTTGGCTGGAATGACAGGAACAGGCCCTTCAAGAGGGAGTTCAACAATCAGAAGCCGTTCCCCCGCCCAGGGAACAAATAGGAGTGGTGACTCAAACAATAGCTACCGAAACCGAAACGGTAAGCAATACCTTTCAAGCCGGTAACCTTAATAACTGTCTTTCGGAATCAAATAAAGTTACAGATAACTTAAATATCCTTAGCCTAGCAGAAGGCGTAAGAATCCCTTTAATACAAGAACCTATTCAAAATAGAATACCATTTCCATAACGGTTTCACGACTCTGAACGTGAAGCATTAAACAATCAAGTCCTAAAGTTTTGCGAAAAGGGCATTATAGAACCAGCACTACATGTTGCTGGGGAATTTATTTCTAATATCTTCCTAAGACCAAAACAAAATGGTGATGTTTTAGACTAATTCTAGATTTCGCTTTATTTAACAAATTTGTAGAATACAAACACTTTAAAATGTTTTCATTAGAAACAGTAAGAGACTTAGTCACACAAGGCATTTGGCTAGCCAATGTTGACCTCAAAGATGCATACTACACAGTACCCATCTATGAACATGATTGAAAGTATTTAAGATTCTGTTGGAAAGGTGAACTTTATGAGTTCACACGTATGCCTAATGTACTGGCCTGCTGTCCACGCATTTTCACAAGATTACTCAAACTAATTTTTCCCCAAATGGCTAGGAAAGGACATATCATGTTCCGATACATTGACGATTCATTTATTGTTGCGCAAACACAACAACAATGCCAACCAGCAGTAGATGAATTATGTAAAACATTTACAAATCTAGGTTTCTACATACATGAAACTAAATCAGTATTAACACCAACAAACAAACTCAAATTTCTGGGTTTCTTTATTGATACCATAAAAATGACAATTTCGTTAACAGAACAAAAAGTAGATAAATTTACAACAGCAAACCAATTATTACAATGCATAAACTTAAAATACGACAAGTCGCAGTCCTGATAGGAATAATGATAGCTTATGCACCAGCTATCTTATATGGACAGGCCCATATCAAATCTTTAGAAATTGATAAAAAAAAAAAAACTAAAAGAACTTGGCACTTCTCACACAAAAGGAAATTTCGTGCCACCTATGACCATTTCGCTAGAAGGTCAAAACGATATCGTCTGGTGGCTTTCACACATAAATAACTCACCCAACCCAATTAGGATGGGAGAACCCAACACTACCATCACAACGGATGCTTCCTTGGAAGGCTGGGGCACGCATAGAGACCAACAGACAACAGGTGGCAGATGCATGGAAGATGAAATATCCAACCATTTTAATGTACTAGAGCTTAGAGCTGTTTATCTAGGACTACGCAGTCTGATTTACGTTCCTAAAAATCCTGTAAGAGTTCTAACAGATAACACAACAGCAATGGCTTACATTCGTAACATGGGAGGGACTCGTTCCAAACCATGTAACAACCTGTCAAAACTAATTTGGGAGTGTGCAGAGAGATACAAAATATGGCTTACAGTAGCACGTATTCCAGGCAGCCAAAGCACTTTGGCGGACAGGAAAAGCCGACACTTCTATGATCATTTAAAATGGTCATTGAATGACAATATTTTCGACACCATTTGTCAAAAATGGGGCAAGCCAGACATTGATCTCTTTGCATCATGCAACAACAAGAAATTACCAAAATATGTGTCTTGGCATCCAGAGCCAGAAGCCTGGAGTAGATGCATTTTCCTTAATTTGGAATAACAAATTCTATTACATATTCCCCCCAGAGTGGGTAGGAAAATCAAGATGGATCACACCCACGCAGTACTGATAGTACCAGCATGGGAAACACAACCATGGCTAGCAGTGATGATATCATCAGCAAAAGACTCAGTGTGCTTCCCAAGGGAAAGAAACAACCTTCAACATCAAGGACCACTGGCAGTCCATGGAGACGTGTCGACAACACCCCTTTTGGCATTCCTTTTCTAAGGAACTATTTGGAACAATTTGCATTAGACAAAATAACTAAAGAAAGACGCATGTCACACGCCTGGAGAAAAGGAACGGTTAAATTATACACAAATTACTTAAAGAAATGGGGCCTTTATTGCCTTCTCAAATGAGTCAAACCTACAATAGCTCAAGTGAGAATATTAAGCTGAGAATACCACGACTATCAATTTCGCTGGAACCAAACCGAAAACACAATAACTATCCATATATATTAAATCATTTTTTAACCTAAAAAGTATGGGAAAGATTGCTGGACCCGGATGTGCTTCCATCTCCCTCACCCATGACTATCCGAGGCTAGTACCTCAGGAAAACACCAGTTATCCATCATCTGTACCCAGGTAAGATTTACTATTACTATGTATATATATATGTGTATGTATATATATATATATATATGTATGTATATATGTATGGATATATATGGATATATATACATATATATATATTTTTGTATATAGTAAATTGGATGTGAGCAGTATTATGCAAAGAGGGACAACAGTAAATAACCATTTACATCGGACGCGGAAGGTCGAGGGTTCGAATCTAGGCCGAGTCAAACCATGCATATATACATATATAAATATATATATATATATATAGATCAAATATATATATTAAAAAATACACTCAACTAATAATTTTCGCAATGCGTGATAACCCCAGTATGAAATGAGTGTAACTAACAATTCCCAGTGTTTTTGTTCCGTTGGTTTATCATGGCGGCTTTTCAGAAAAGCTCAAATCTTATTCGCAGGCTTGTGCTTGGCCATTTCCTGGTTAATTTGTTTGGTTTCTTCGTGTTCATCTACGTTTCTTTCTGTTCTGTTAATGGTTCTTCAAAAGCTTCTCTGATCTGCCACATGTATATATCTAGCTCTACCTGACTACCAGGCTTCCCAGTTCCCAGTAGGCAAGGCTCTGCTATGCAATAGTACCACTTTGCTTCTAGCGGTGTGCACGGTATAAAAAGTCCCCCCCCCCCCCCGGCCGAGCTCTAGTAATATACAAATTAGAGTTTGACAAATTACTATTTTATTTAAAGTTGCATAGTCCGATGGTTTTGAGTTTCTGTCATTTTTCTGAGATAAATATATTAAACTGATTGTTATATTAAACTGATTGTTATATTATAATTTACGGTACCTTACTCTAGCTTCAAGTACTGTTTCTTTTAAACGGCTAAGTTTTGAAATATTTGAAGTGCAAACATGTCAAATTAGTTTTAGCAAGCACGCCAAAACTCTGAAACCATAGGCTTTAGCATTAACGGGTTCTATTAAATTGCCTCACCGTTCCCTTATATGTAGCAACAAATGTAGAATCCATTCTAGATAATTGTTTTGGTTTTGAAAATTTGATTGTTCATCGGACTATGCACCTTTCATGTTCACAAATGACTTGTATATTTTCCCCCAGGGTACATGTTATAGTGCAGGATACCTAACCTCAACACATGACAGCAGTTACCACCAGTTATAGTTAGTCTTAAATGAATTAAACTCCCAATACCCGTAATACCATTTCACCACAAGTGAGACATAACACATTGAGAATTATCGAAGCTGCCTTTTTGCATTGATCACATTGCTCGTTTATCCGGATGGAATTGTGCTTGTCTATTTTCCCTAGGGTACATGTTATAAGTGCAGCATACCTAACTTAACACATGACATAACAGTTACCACCAGTTATAGTTTTAAAATAATTAAATTCCAATACCATTTCACCACAAGTTGGATATAACAGTGTGAGAACTGTAGAAACTGCCTTTTTTCATTCATAACATTGCTCGTTTATCCGGATGGAATTGTGCTTATTCCACACTGTGCATGCGCATGTCACGTGACCCGTCACGACCTGTCACTCAGGAAGCATATCCTTTTTTGTTTTCTCTTTACCACAGCGGAGTGAGGCTACCTCTGCCCCAGCCCCTGCCCCAGCCCCTGCCCCTGCCCCTGCCCCAGCCCCTGCCCCAGCCCCTGCCTCGGCCCCTGCCTCGGCCCCTGCCTCGGCCTCGGCCTCGGCCCCGGCCCCGGCCCCGCCGGACGCCGCGTCTGCTTCCATGTTCTACAACCCTGCCGCTTTCCCGCACACCGCAGCGCCACCAACGGCAGCGACAGGAACTAAAGGCGGCGGCCTCGGCCGCTATGGACAGCGCCGAGCCTACCCGAAATAACGCCCGACTGGCACTAGGAAATAGCAAGCTCGATAATGTGTACATTGTATATCGCCAGTGGTAACCTGTGCGGTAAGGGCGGGCTAGGGTTCATTAACGATTTGTATATATTATCATTATTATTATTGTAATTATTGTCAATATTACTTGTGTAGAATTTACCCACTCACGTCGGACACTGTAGGTTATGGTGGTGTGGATGTGTGTATGTATATATATATATATATATGAAGACAATGGTATATTTCCAAGTAAGGAACGGGGACGTGTAGGGTCCGGAGTTAGGGGTTTCATGTACAGTAAAGCCTCTCTAAATCGACTGACCATGGGACCAACTTTAAATGGTCCATTTAGGGAGGTGGTCAGATTAGGGAGGTTTTTTTCTAATCGTTACAATGGTATTTTATGGGTAATCATTTAGGACCCAAATAAAGCGATTGATATAGGGGAGTGGTCGATCTGTGGAGGTGGTCGGTTAGAGAGGTTTTACTGTATTCCTATCTGTACAGACGGTCCCCTGGGTGAACCTAACCGCATGCATGTGGATTCTTTGTTCGAAACCAGTTGGAGCTGGGGCTAGCTACACTGCACTGCCTTGGTGGTTTGTGTGTTGGGAGAAGCTGTGGTGGATTTGTACAAGTGACTACTTAAAGTTGCATAGTCCGATGGTTTTGAATTTCTGTATTTTTTCTGAGATAAATATATTAGATCGATCACTAGTATCTACTTTACATTAGTTCAAAGTTACTTATATTTTAAATGGTAAACTTTTTAGATATTTTGACTGCAATCATGGAAAATTAGTTTTGGCAAGCTTGCCAAAACTGTGATCCCATAGACTTCGGCAAGTAACAGGTTCTGTTAAATTGACCCAGTATTGCCTTCTACGCAGAAACAAATGCTTAATAAGTGCATCAGTATCTAAGTTAGATATGTCAAATCAAATCTAGATAATTGGTTTGGTTTTGAAAATTTGATATTTCATCGGTCTATGCAGCTTTAAGGGGCCGTCGAAAGTTGTCAATAGTTTCAAGGTAGTACAAAGAGAACTAGTTTTCCAGACACCCTCGCCACCTGCCCCCCCCCCCACCCACCCCCACCCACAACTGAAAGTAGTACACATCAACATTTTTGTCCAGACTCAGACCACGCTCCCCTGTCGTATGATTTGTACGTCAATGGTAATTGTTGACAACTTTGGACGATCCCTCAGGCACCCGCGTCCTAAAGCAGCTGTCACACCTCGCCAGATTGAGCAACAGACAGAATTGTCTAGTCCGGTGGTGATAAGTATCAAAATGTATTAAAATGTGTCAAAATGTTGCGCTATCGGGTAAATGGCCGCAGGACGAACGGACAGGAAATGGATAGCCAACGGACGAAATTAAATCAAACCGGACAAGAACCATAGACGTCAGTCCAGCACCATCCGTTCCTAGTTTTGTGCATGTTCAAAACTTGTACGGACACAAACCGGACATTGTTCGTTTTCTGTCACCTTAGCATGTGTAATACGCTACTCGGCCGCATGGTGCCCAGTGGGTGACCAGCCATGGGCGATTGGGGGGGGGGGGGGGGGGGGGGGAGGCGTCATGTGATCACCTGGTTTTGAATTATGTAATTAGAGTGCGACTCAAGTATTTGCATAGCACATGGGGTTTAAGGACCGATTCACATTTGGGGTTAAGGCCTTTTGGATTTGAAACCACCAGTAATGTGCACTATATAGGTTTAAGAAACGTTTCTACTACGACTACAGTTTCGTCTGCAGTCAATATGTTGCCTGTGTGTTATGCCGTTGATATTTTCCATTAATCCAAGAAATAATATTTATAAAAAAAAATAATAACACGGAGTTCAGTTGTAACATGTGATACGATAGTGTGAAAATTGTACTAGGGGCGTGGTTCAACACAGGGAGATCTAGTATTGGAATTTTCTTTTTAATAAATTTGTTTTTTTTTCTTCTTTTTTTAAAACCCTGACGTGTTTGTATGCACAATGTGTGGGCGTCTTATGTAGAATGATACCACAACCAACCTTTCTGCACTCACATTTACCTGATCACAGGTTGAGTGGGTGCCAGCCAAAATATATAAAAATGTTAACGCGGGGGGTGAAAGATATAGGAAGCCAAATAAAAATAAACTTCAACCTCGTTGACATATCGCCTTGTGTCTGCTTTTGTTCTGTTCTTAAAGGTGCTTCTTCCATAGTTTAGTTTGAAGTAACTTTTATTTTAAATGGCGATCTTTTGAAATATTTGAAGTGCAAAATAAATGTTGGTAAGCATGCCAAAACTCAGCATAGGCTTCTGCAGGAATAGGTTCTATTAAATTGATTCAGTATTCCCTTATATCTGAATGCAAATGTTTAATTAGTTCACGAGTATCTAAGTTAGATATGTAGAATAAAATCTAGATAATTGTTTTTGTTTTGAAAATTTGATGTTTCCATCGGACCATGCCACTTTAAATTCTGTAGATGCCATTTCTACCATGCTTGCTGCCCGAACTATGTAGGCTACTTGTTTGTGGATTATTTCAATGTTCCTTATTTTCTGACAACTATTTTCAGAAATGACATTTACCGGGATTTTTTTTTTTTTTTTTGCGAGGGACAGTATAACCCCGTTAAACCAAGCTCAGTTAACCCAAACGATCGGTTAATCCAAACTATATTTGGTGGCCCGGCAAAATACTACCATTTATCATATAAAAAAAAGTTGGTTAAACCAAAGGATCGGTTAATCCTAAAAAAACTGTCAGACCCCAGGCCACTTCCGGTATGATTAAACCAAACTTTCATGTGGTTTTAAGGTAATCTAAGACTCCTCCCACCCACCACCAAATCCTACCCCACCACCATCTCCCACGCACCGCTATCTTCCACACACCTCCACCTCCCACCCCCAAACCACATGCCACCCCCATCTCCCACCCCACCCATCCCTATCTCCCCCCCCCCCCCCCAACTCCCTCCCCGCCAAGTCAAAGCCAAAGCTCGGTTAAATCAATCCAAACAAATTTCTAGGGTCCTTCAAGTTTGGTTTAACAGGGATATACTGAATATAATAAACACAATGAAAGAACTACAATTTTTAGAAAGAAGGAAAATGTAAGTTCCCACTAGATCTTAAGGCGATGTCCTATTTACAGGGATGAAAGATCTTTGCCACAAATTTATATTTTCACCAATTAACGTTCACTGATTGCCCATATATATATATTTTACCTCGGTAAACAGCCTCAGGCTAGCCTCAGGCTAGGGAGAGGTAAGCACGTCCGGTACCAGCAATTAGCATATACAACTCACGACTGGATAACGCGTCGTTGGGTTGCTCCGGCAAAATTAGTCTACATACAAGCAAATACGCAGTAAGTATAATAAAAACTGTGGTTAGCTTAATTATGATGCATTAGAGCATCAATATGGAAAGTTTAGACTTTCGTTGGTCCAATTTGGACGAGTTATTTGGTTATAAACAACCAAGGATAGAACACTTGAGTGGGTTTCTCGAAGGAACCAAACCGGTCATTAGCGGTTCTGTCAACACCCGGGTCACCGTGTGACTATGGGTAGAGATGTGGGTTTCGCCCTATCTCATGTGGAAATTCTCTCGTACTCTAATAGAGAGTAATGTTGGAGATGCTCCTGGGTTTCTTTTATAGACTCCCCTAGACAAAACTTTTTCAGGCGTTTCTCCGAGTTTCGTAGCATTTTCTCCAACTTGTTGACGTAGTAGTCACAGGTGGGAGAAGTGTGCGGAACAGAGGGATGGGCGGGCCGATACACTGGTCCCGACCCCGCGTAAGGTTTGGGCTTGACCCACAACCCACGCACAAATTTAGCTTATTACGCCTGTGTTATAACGGTATAAACACGTTCTCTAACACCAATAGATGTCCAAATGAGTTTGAAACAACCATATTGTGACATATATATATATCGGGACTGACCAAAAATCTTTGTTTCAGCTCCCGATGGCCACGAAGCGGAGTAAGCGCGGTGCAGCAGCAGCCGAGGGGCGTGTTCCGAGTGGAGTGGACGAGGAGTACGACTCCTCACCTGTGTTGTCGGCAGGGCCGTCGACACAGCCCCGGGCGCATATCCTCTCCGACCCGGACGAGGACGCAGTGCCTGATGTGCCTGCGCCTCCAGATTGGGAGGCTCGCTTTGCACGGTTGGAAAGCCACATCTTGACTTCCAAATCGCCCGTGTCTCGGAAGCGGCATAGGCCGAGTGTCCAAGAGGATTCATATGAGGATTTCTTGGATAGAGACTCAGCGGTGGAGCTTAAGGCTCCTCCTCCTCCTTCTCCTAAACGGAGGAAGAAGAAGAAACAGGTGATTTCTTCGGGTGATGAATTCACCAAGGAGCGGGCAGAGACTGGGTTTCGCAAAAAGCGGAAGACTAAGTCTAAAAAGAAGAAGAGGAAGAGGAAATATTCTTCTTCTGATTCGTCCACTGAGTCTACTTCTACGGAATCAGACTCAGACACTATATATGAAGGTGTCTATGCGGACATTGGCACTAAAGTGGCTAAGAAGGTGGAGTAGCCAAAGGCTAAGCGGGTTAAAACCACTACGCTTATGCGCGAGACCGTGAATGGTCATTTCCGCACGTTTAAACCGGCGGAGGTTATCTCCAAGTTAGGAGATGAGTTAACAGGCATAAAGGGTGTTCCCAACTCCATCATTAAAGAAATGGATCGGGATGTCAATATGACGGATGACCGTAAGAAGTTTGAGGATGTGTTGCACACAGTGCATAAGGCAGTGTTGGCGACCCTAACAGCTATTGTTCCTGTGGCTAATAGGATGCAGAGTGAAAATAAGTTCTCGTCTTTGGCTAAGACAATGGACAAAGGCATTGCAGTGTTAGCGGCGGCAGGTAATTACCTGTCGTATCGAAGATATGAAAATGTCTTCAAGTCAGTTTGCACAGATGCTGGCAAGGAAGTGGCTCGCTCTAAGAAGGTTACCGATAATGAGGGGAAGGAGTTTACGCTTTATCTTGCTCCAGAGCCGATTAAAGGGAAACCCTTAGATAACACCAAGATGTTTGGCGGTCAACTACAATACCTCTATAAAGAGGTAGAGACTGCAGCCAAGAGTGGCAAAAACATGGATGGCAAGAAGAAACAGGAAGCTCCTCGTTTCAAAAAGTCACGAGGGGATTTTCGTCCACGACGGTTCACCAGAGGAACCAGACCGAGTTCAAGCTTCGGTCAAGGGTTTCGGGGCCGGGGCGCTCGCCCAGGCTGGACCGACAACACCGCACGGCCAATAGGCCGAGGGTTCAACTCGTCGAGACCTTTCCCCAGGGGCGGGTCCAAGTAGAGGTCCAAACACAAACTTTACAAGTCCCTGAAGCCTCTAAAAACACACAAACTGTAAGCAACTTTGTGGCTGGTAATATTAGTAATCATATTTCTGAGTGGCACAAAATTACTAGTGACCAAGAAATTTTAAAAATAGTTAGGGGTGTTCACATTCCCTTTACACAAATTCCTGTACAAAGTATAATACCTTTTCCATATAACATTCAACCAGTTGAACGAGAGGCACTAACTAAACAGGTACATAAATTCTTTGAGAAAGGAATTATACAAAAAGTGACACACTGTTCAGGACAGTTTATTTCAAACATTTTCTCGAGACCGAAGCCTAATGGTGATGTTCGAATGATCCTGGATTTAACAATCCTTAATAAAAGGGTGGAATATCGACATTTTAAAATGTTCTCTCTAGATACGGCACGAGATCTGATTACACCAGATGCGTGGATGGCTAGTGTTGATTTACAGGATGCATATTATACGCTTCCCATAATGGAACAATACCGAAAATTTCTTCGATTTATTTGGGATAACCAACTCTATGAGTTTACCTGCATGCCGAATGGCTTAGCTTGTGCGCCTCGTTTATTTACTAAATTGCTTAAACCTGTTTTCTCGGTAATGGCGAGGAAGGGTCACATAATGTTTCCATACATAGATGATTCTTTTATTATAGCATCAACACAAATTGGTTGTGTGAATGCAGTTTTGGATTTATGTGCATTACTCACTAAATTGGGGTTTTATGTACATCAACAAAAGTCAGTGTTTAAACCAACAAAACAACTCAAATGTTTAGGGTTTATTCTGGATACACAGTCCCTTACAGTGTCGATAACAGAACAAAAACGAATTAAGTTTATGACTACAGCGACTCAGCTTATTAAGTTATCAAAGCCAAAAATTAGACAGGTTGCTGTTCTTATTGGCATAATGACATCATATGCACCTGCTGTGTTATATGGGAAGGCCCATATTAAGTCGCTAGAAATAGATAAAAATTTAGCGTTAACACGAACTAAAGGCAATTTTGAGCGAAAGATGTTTATTTCGCAAGAAGGGTTACAGGATATTGGATGGTGGATGCAACATATAGCAAGTTCACCAAATCCAATCCGCATGGCGGAACCTAATACAGTAATTACTACTGATGCTTCGTTAGAAGGTTGGGGAGCTCATCGAGATGGGGTCACAACAGGAGGTAGATGGCTTGATGATGAAAAATCAGACTATATTAATGCACTAGAATTGCGTGCTATTTATCTGGGCTTACGTAGTTTAGTAAAGATAAATAAATCACAGGTTAGAATACTAACTGATAATACTACTGCCATGGCATATATTCGTAACATGGGTGGAACCAAATCAAAGTCTTGCAATCAGTTATCTAAACTGATTTGGAACTGGGCACAGGCTCAACAAGTCTGGCTGACGGTAGCGCATATTCCAGGGTCACAAAATACACTTGCAGATTATAAAAGTAGAAATTTCCATGACCATTTAGAGTGGTCTCTCTCTACACCTTTGTTTAACTTTGTTTGTGAAAAATGGGGTACACCTGAAGTTGACTTATTTGCATCACGAAATAATAACAAGTTACCCTGTTATGTTTCTTGGCATCCTGAACCGGATGCTTGGAAAGTAGATGCGTTTGCTATTACCTGGGAAAATAATTATTTTTATATTTTCCCACCATTTAGCATTATCAGCCGAGTAGTGAGAAAAATCGGCTTGGAAGGGACACATGCGATACTGGTGGTGCCCGATTGGGACACGCAACCTTGGCTGCCAGTAGTTTCACAACTGGCAAAAGAACATATACGATTCCCAAGAAAACTCGGGAATCTGACGCACCACGGACCGCTAGTGGTTCACGGCGACGTGTCAACGACGCCCCTATTGGCATTCCTTTTCTAAGGAAGCAGCTACAGCAATTTGGATTGGACAGAATTACTGAGGATAGGATAGTATCGGATGCCTGGAGGCCAGGAACTGTCAAAATGTATACAACCTATTTAAAGAAATGGGGTGTACATTGTTTGTTAATGAAAGTTAAGCCAACAAATCCAAAGATTTCACAAGTAGCTCGGTTTCTTCGTTCTCTAGAGGATGAAGGACTTTCCTTTGGATCGATTAATGCGGCGAGGTGTGCGTTATCAATTATATTACCTAGAATTGATGGCGAAACAGTTGGAAAACATTATGTTATTTGTTATTTACTTCGTTCAATTTATCAAAGGAATCCTCCAAAACCAAAGTATAGTCGGTTTTGGGATGTTTCTATAGTATTTAAGTTGTTTCAGGCTTGGCCTCACAACTCGTGGTTAGATATAAAACAGTTAGGTTTTAAGGTCGCGGTCCTGTTATTGTTAGTAACCGGACACAGAGGACAGACGATTGTTGCTTTATCCTTAACTGGATTAGAAATAGACAAGGAACAAGCTACGTTTGATTTAGAAAAATTGCTTAAATCGAACACGTTAGGTGACCCTTTATCAACGGTTCACTTAGACTGTTTTCCGAATGATCGGAAATTATGTGTTGTGTCGGCCATACGGGCTTATATATACAAGACAAAGGATTTACGTGCATCACAACAACTATTAGTGAGCTTTATAAAGCCACATAAGGCGATTTCACGAGACACACTTGCCAGATGGACAATTACGGTGTTGAAATTGGCTGGAGTGGATACGAGTAAATACTCTTCCCACTCAACTAGAGGAGCCATGGTCTCCAAGGCACGGGTGCTTGGTATTTCTGTGAAAAGAATACTAGCGCATGCAGGCTGGAAGACGGCTAAGTCGTTTGCAAAACATTATAATAAACGACTAGAAAAGCCTACCGGCGTTGCAAAGCGTCTTCTCGCCAACTAACAAGAATAGGTGAGAACAAAAATTTAGAATGTTATAATAATAAGAAAGAATGATATTAAGGATAAAAATGAATTATGTAAAGGTCTCCCTAGCCTGAGGCTAGCCTGAGGCTGTTTACCGAGGTAAAATAGTATAGTTATACGAGTCTTACCTTGGTACAGATGATGGATAACTGTTGTTTTACCGAGGTATAAGCCTCGGATAGATGTGGGCTAGGGCCCTCCCGCCACACCCTGCCACATCTATTCCGTTGGTGTACCTTTTCGGTAAAGTAATAGTATCCATTGTTTGAAAGTCATTTTTATCCTCAATAAGTAGGTTAAGATTGCTGGTACCGGACGTGCTTACCTCTCCCTAGCCCACATCTATCCGAGGCTTATACCTCGGTAAAACAACAGTTATCCATCATCTGTACCAAGGTAAGACTCGTATAACTATACTATATGACAGCAATTGGTTAGTCTGAATCCTGACCCTAGATGTTTCCAGCATGCAACAGGGATGAAAGATCTCCGCGATTCAGCGGCTTTCCGGGATATTTCAATCCCGCAGCACCATCAGCACATATTAATATGTGGTGCAGATGCTGCAGCACTATCAGCGTATACTACTAATAAATGCTCCAAGCGCCGCAGCACTATCAGCGTACACTACTAATACATGCTTCAAACGGCGCAGCACTATCAGCATATACCAATATATATGAACCCCAACTTCCGAGAATTTTCCGCGAATCCCTGACAATGCTAAACATATGGGAGAATATCACCATTTCCGCTTTTTTCCCGGAGACCACTTTCATCTCTGATGTAAGCAAACCAAAAAGAGTTTGGCATGGGCGATAAATCATAATAAGGACAGTTGAAGATGTTATGAGTTTATTCACACTTAACTAAGAATAGTTCATACTTATTCAAATACAGTCCAGTATATATTTATTACAAGGAGGTACATTTATTGTACATTTTGGCAAAATAATATGACAACAGTTTTGACATGCATTGTAGTTATATTTATTTAGAGAAATTAGGTGGCACAAAATATAATATTGTTGTACAAATGTTAGGAGCACATAATTACAAAACTTTTCCGGTTTTAACCATAATTCTGGGTTTATTCTGGCCGCCGAAACCTGAATTCCAGGGTTTTTTTCTGGCCACTGAAACACCTCTGAAATTCACTATTTGCATCCCTCTCATAACTCAGTGGGATGCTGTATGTCCCCACGATAACCTAAAGAAATTTTCAGGGTTGTTTTTTTGTGTGATGAATTTCGATTTATTTTGTGTGATGAATATTATTTACCCTGCTCATCAGGGACAAGTGTGTTAATACTTGTTTTCACCGCTGGGCAGCACTAGTCCAATTTGATTCAAATATTTTAAATTTAGTTTTTAGTAATAATTTTGGTCTTCTTACTTCTTGTTTATGGCTTGTAACTGTTTGTAGATTGCAAACTGTCCAAAATCCAGCTTTCACTATACTTTGTGTTAGTCCATTTAAACATCATCTGTATTTCTAGGTTACATTATTTTTTAGTAGTTTCTTAAACACGGATATAATTTCAGCATTTCGTGTTGCAGCTGGCAGTCTATTCCAAATAATGGCACTCATGTTAGCTACACTGCACCATTGCTAGTAACGGACCATCGGTGCTTCTTGTGCACCTTGGTTATAACCTGGCTGGTTGGTTGTTTTTTTTAGAGGTTTGTTGTACGCATACCATATTAGGTGTTCCTGTTGGCTGTTTTGGAGGAACTTTACTTGTGCTATTTTATGTACCTCTTGCATTGGGAAGAGTTTCCTCTTCCTTAGGCATATTTTTAGTGCTTTATTTTGGAGCCTTTACAGTTTATGTAGTCGTGCCGTACTACCTCCCATGAAGAGTATATCCCCATAGTCAAAATATGGTGCCACCAAAAATCTGAAGACCTTGATGTCCATGCTTCCTGTCATGTGATACCTAATCTTGGATAGTAACCAGATTTTGTGGTTTATTTTCGGGATAATGCCCTCTATGCATCTAACCAACTCGGTTTACCCGAGTCACCTTTTGGCGCATGCGGACAGCCTACAGACTCGGGTTGAATAAACAAACACGCTTCCCCACGCTTGGGGCGGGGGGAAATGGTGGCTTAATCCAAAACTTTTTTTTTTTAATAACCGACATAACTACAGCAAAATAGGATTTAAAGTATTTTATGATGGCATAGTTTAGTTATATTTCCATTTCATTAATCTCGGTTATTAAAAAAAAAGCATTAAAACAACACGTAGGACTTGTACTGGTAGCTGTTATCCTCCAGGTACCAGCACCTAGCCACCCCCAACCAAGACGTGGGCTACTGGAGTCAGAACTTTTTGCATACGGCACTTGTATTTGTTGACTCCACTCGCGGTGTTCGATTTGAAATTCTAGCAACTCGGGTGACCCGAGTCGCCAGGGTCGTTTTAATCAACTACGGTCCTACTGACGCTTCGGTTAGCTTGAGAATGAGAAATACGATCAGTTTCAAACTGTGTTATGCCTTTGCGAATAGAAGCATGCCATGCACTCATGTCCCTAGCAACTATTTCACAATAACAACCTTATCACAGATGATGGGACTTTTACATAATTACATTTAATCTGCTAAACTTTGACTGTGTGAATATTACAATAAAACGTGGATTGATTGATTGGTGGTTGCTTTATGCCGTGTCGCCAGCATAGGCCATATTCAAGGTGAGAAATGTTTGTTTTTGTTCAAATCATCGCTTTTACATGTAAAAGCATACAATCAATGTTGTGCCAATAGACACTCATGAATTATTAAAACTCACAATCATATAGTTTCTGGTCAAGCTAAATAAAATTCTAGATGATAGTATTATTTACTGATGAAATTTGTTTAAAAACCTATATGAGGTGGTACAAACCAGCTGTGTTTTAATGTCAGTGGGGTCTGACATCCAATACATTCAGGGGGAGGGTCCCCCATGAGCAGAAAAACGTGTTAGCCATGAGTGGCCAATATGGCATCTTTTTAAAACAACCCGGTCATGTCACCCTTCCAGACGACTCTGCGGCAGTCCGTTCACGGAGGGGGTAATTCTATGGAGTTTGTTGTTTGTGTGTTCATCCCATTCGATCTGCCATAGGTTCCAGATGTATTTTTGATGTGGTTCAATAAAAATATATCTTTGTAAATATCACCGGAATATCCTAAGGAGACTCATTTTTTAAGTCTGATTTTCCGTGCATTCTACCCAAGTTGGGTTGGTTGTTGGAGTTTTATGTCCTGGCAACATAAAAGGTCATAGGACAGGTACCGACTTGTGACAGTGCACACAGTTGGTGACTTTATAAAATTGATTGATTGATTGGTGATCGCTTTACGCCGTGTCGGCAGCATAGGCCATATTCATGGCGAGAAATGTTTGTTTTTTGTTCAAACCATCGCTTTTACATGTAAAGGCAGACAATCAATTATCTGCCAATAGACACTCATTAAATTAGAAAGCTCACAATCATATATTTGTGGTCAAGGGAAACAAATTCCCATAGAAAAAGAAAAGTTTTATTAAGACAGAATCTATTTAGTAAACTATATGAGGTGGTACAGTCCAGCTGCCCTCAAAAAGGCTCAAATGTTTTCCTGTTTTACCTTAGTAAAAAGGTCATGCATACTGTCTGCAGTGTAGAACTGTTGGCGCAGGGCCAAAATATCAATGCAACTTAGTCAAATGTGTTTGAGTGTCAGCGGGGACTGACACCCAATACATTCAGGGGGAGGTTCCCCCTTGAGCAGAAAAGCATGTGTAAGCCACGAGTACCCCACTAAGTTGTGCGGTTTTAAAGATATTTCACTGTTGTTTTGGAGCCAGGTTGCGTGCGCATACACCTAATTATCTCTGCTGACGTCATGTGAAATTGGTCTATCAAATTGTAAAGCTGTACAGACCAGACACTATGGCCGAATTGGTAGAGCGCAGGCTTCCCGTGCGGAAGGTCTGGGTTTGATTCCCGGTCGATTCAAACCAATGACTTACAAAATTGATGCTTGTCGCTTCCTAGCCTGGCGCTCGATATTATTAGGATAGGGCAAAAACTGGTTAGCTGAGTGTCAGGATAATGTGACTGAGTGGGATATCGGGTCATGGTGCCAGTGGCCTGATCTCCCAGTGGGGAAACATGATGCGCGAAAAAGAAAAGAGGAGGCGGGGGTGGAAATAAGGCGTGTTTATTTTCGCCTCAGACAGAGCATACAGGGCATACAGAGTAACAAGAGGACAAATAGAGGTAAATAATGAATAATCTGATAAAAGTAAGGAAGCTCATGAGGAGCGGAGTAATGAGGAAAATCAGAGATCAAGTGTCAGTGGAGTGAGGGGGTGCCGAGGAGCCTTCCACCACTGGAAGAGAAAGGTAGGAGGAGTGTAGGGTAGTGGGTGGTGAAAAAGCAGGGAGCTGGGAGATGGCAGGAGGGCGAGTGCCTGAGGGAGGCCGGGGGGCGACCTTATAAGGGGAGGAGGGAGGGGCGACAGCAGGTGAGTGTGAAAGCTGCCGGCCCGGGGGAGGGCGAGAGGTGGCGAGCAGCGGCGTCGGGTGAGGCGTGAGTGCTGCGCGACGCGGTGGGTGGGGGAGGTGGCGGCGCGCCGCGCCGTCTGCCGAGGTGAGAATGCAGCGCGACAGCGCGGGGCGGGGGAGGGTCTCTTCCTCTCCTCGCATCAAACGTAATGCTTCGCATTATGACCGATGCGCAAAAAGGAAGAGAGGAGGCGGGGGTGGAAATAAGGCGTGTTTATTTTCGCCTCAGACAGAGCATACAGGGCATACAGAGTAACAAGAGGACAAATAGAGGTAAATAATGAATAATCTGATAAAAGTAAGGAAGCTCATGAGGAGCGGAGTAATGAGGAAAATCAGAGATCAAGTGTCAGTGGAGTGAGGGGGTGCCGAGGAGCCCTCCACCAAAAGGCGGAGAGGGCTCGCGGCGCGCCCGAGGGAGCGAGGCGGAGCAGGTGGGGTGGGCCGGCCGAGAGGTGGGCCGCGTCGGGGGTCAGGCTCCCTCTGGGGGCGGCGAGTGTCCGGGGCCTGCGTCGACAGGGAGCGGGCGGCCAAAAAGGAGGAGGCCCGCTCCTTGGCGGGATCCGGTGAGGAGGTCCGACGAGGGTCGAGCAGGGGGGCAGCGAAGTCCTCAGGGCTGGGTGGGGTGGTGGTCGGGGTCTGGGCGGGGGTGTTGTTGAAGGCGGTGTCGTGAGGGTCGGCGGCAGAGGGTTCCTCGTGAGGCTGGGCTGGGATGTGGTCCGAGGCGTGATGCCCGAGGTGATGATCCCCGGCTGGGACTATGCGGCACTGCGATCGGTGGTCGCTGGGAGGCTGTCGGTGGAAGTCGCGGGGCTGTCGGCAGTGGTGAGGGTGAGGCGCCGGGAAGGGCCCCCCGGGCCGGCCTGGGGGAGGCCGGCGGATCAAAAATCCGCCGAGGTGGGGGGGGGGGGGGTCTGGCGCTCACGGGCTTGCTTGGTTATGCAGTCGGCCTCGCAGTGCATAGTGAGTACGCGCCTCACGTTCGCGCAGTAGGCGCATGCGTGATGGCGCCTGTCCCCCGCCTCGCCGTGGGCCTCCCCGACGGGAGCCCGATCGCACGAGGCGGGGGTCCCGGTTCCAGGCCGGGCAGGGAGCCCCGTGAGTGTGCCTGTCGTAGGCGACTCGGGCGTCGGCTTGGACTCGGGGGAGGTGTGGGGCTCGGTGTGGAGGGTCGAGTTGGCGGGCGGGGTTGCTGGCGGCTCGGTGGTCGGGCATGGTGATACACTCGACTCTCAGGAGGTTGATAGCTACTGGGTCATGCCACCCGTGGGGGAGTCGACCGTCCGCGATCCAGGTGAACACGGTCTCGGAGTACCGGCGGACGGTCTCCCAGGGGTAGGTGAGGTTGTCCCGGGACACTGTAAGGTGGTGGTGGAGTCCCTGGGCGGAGTGGGCGGGGAAGTCGGGGTGGTCGATGAGGGTGAGAAGGGCGAGGGCGTACTCGTCCTTCGTTGCCTCGCCCCTCTTGACCGGTGTTCTCTCCGGCCCCCTCTGCACCAAGTCGGAGGGAAATATATAGTCGGCCGGGATACCTTGGCGGCTCACGGAGCGTCGCGCCTCGGCGGAGGCCAAGATGTCCCGGACGGCGTCGGCCGCGGAGGCGGGGCTGTGCCGGGTGGGTTCCTCCTGGTAGGCCCGGGACGCGGTGGGCGCGGCTTGTGTAGCGAGGTGCCGGTACCTCTCGTATTCCGGGTGCACCGCCCCGGGCAGGGTCGCCTGAGGCGGCGGCGGGGGGCGGGCTGTGGCGGTGGTGCGCCGGGCGCTGCGGCGGCCGCGGAGGGGAGGGCGGCCCGGGCGGGTGCCGGGGCGGTTTCCAGGGCCTCCATGCGGGCGTGAATGTCGGCTGCATTCTGGCGCACCTCGGCGGATGTCTGGCGTTGCTCGAGGCGGATGCAGTGGAGTGCCTCGAGTATTGCCGAGATCTCGGCGCCCGAGGTGGGGCCCGAGGGCGCCACGGGGGACGCCGTAGCGGAGGCCAGGGACTCGTCCCGCTGGGGCGTTGAAGATGGCCCCGGGGTGCGGGGGGCGGCCCGGGAGCCCTTCCGTCCTCGTCCGTTCCCTCGAGGCATGGTGTAGCGTGAGGTGGAGCGGCAATCCGAGAAGTAAATCCAAAAGTTGAAAAAGCAGGGAGCTGGGAGACGGCAGGAGGGCGAGTGCCTGAGGGAGGCCGGGGGGGCGACCTTATAAGGGGAGGAGGGAGGGGCGACAGCAGGTGAGTGTGAAAGCTGCCGGCCCGGGGGAGGGCGAGAGGTGGCGAGCAGCGGCGTCGGGTGAGGCGTGAGTGCTGCGCGACGCGGAGGGCGGGGGACGGTGGCGGCGCGCCGCGCCGTCTGCCGAGGTGAGAATGCAGCGCGACAGCGCGGGGCGGGGGAGGGTCTCTTCCTCTCCTCGCATCAAACATAATGCTTCGCATTACGACCAATGTTTCCCCACTGGGAGATCAGGCCACTGGCACCATGACCCGATATCCCACTCAGTCACATTATCCTGACACTCAGCTAACCAGTTCTTGCCCTATCCTAATAATATCGAGCGCCAGGCTAGGAAGCGACAAGCATCAATTTTGTAAGTCATTGGTTTGAATCGACCGGGAATCAAACCCAGACCTTACGCACGGGAAGCCTGCGCTCTACCAATTCGGCCATAGTGTCTGGTCTGTACAGCTTTACAATTTGATAGACCAATTTCACATGACGTCAGCAGAGATAATTAGGTGTATGCGCACGCAACCTGGCTCCAAAACAACAGTGAAATATCTTTAAAACTGCACAACTTAGAAACAAATTGTTGGCACACAAACATATCAAGTGTTTAACAAACAGATTATATTAAATTTATACGCTTAGTGTTCTGTATTTCTATTAATTTTTAATAAAATTGAAGTTCTGCACAGCACGTATCAGCAAACTCAATGGCCGTGCACAAGCTTCATACGGAAAAAGTGAAATATATCTAAAACCACACCACCAAGAAACAAACCGCTTGGCACACAAACAGATAACATATTCAACAAAGATTATATCAAATTTATGTCTCTATTTCTATTAATTTAAATAAAATTGACAGTCTGCACTGCGCACATGGGCAAACTCAATGGCCGTGTGCCTTTGTTCTGCAGCCAATGTGCGCGCGCATACACAATGTTTATAAACATTCAGTGAAAGGGGTGACTCCCGATCTTCAGCATGCGCTCTACCGATTGCACCTCCGCGCCCCGTGCCTCAGTTGGCACCTGGTGCTATATCCGCCTCCTTGCCGATCTTATTCACAAACTTCACTGAGAACCGGGCTCTGTGGTCCTCGTCTCCTTTTACATACGGGTACCACAGGATGTAGTTGGTGTCCCAGACGTTGTTGTGGATGTTGAACGCCGCACCACGGAGTGGCGCTGCGATCGGTGCCAGTGGCATGGCGTATGACGTCGGTCCGTCATCTCGCGAGATGAGACTGACAAGAGCGACGTCTGCTGACGAGATTTGCAGTCCTGCTCTCCCAGACGGCTCCTCGTAGTAAAGTCCGTTGGCATCTAGAGCTGTTGTTGTGGAAGCAAACATGTAGGATTGTAGTCAAACGCAGTTCGGACAATTTGGTACCAGGACATTTAGTAACAGGACATGGCAAAAAAAAACACGCCTGCCCGACGTTTTGTACATGTATATATACAAGACTAAAGCTAAATCAGCTAAAAAAAAACGCCTATATATATATATATATATATATATATATATATATATATATATATATATATATATATATATAAGATTGTAAATATATATATATAAAACACTGCTATGACCTTTTATGTTGCCAGGACGTGTGTAAAACGTCGGGCAGGCGGTATTTAGTTTTTTTGCCATGTCCTAGATATATCACTATATATATCACTATATATATATATGAATGACAATGGGAGAGCCCGTAGTACAGGTGGAGGCCGCAGGTGGCGCCACCAGTAGCAGGAGTAGATGTAGGAGGTGAATACATCGAGGACAATGGTAGGTAAGATAGAAGAAGAATAATAATAATAATAATAATAATTCCCTTCCGCGCCTTTATACTCGCATAATGCTTATACATCACATATTCATTCGATAATTTGGATTAACCGACTTTGGTTTAACCAACGTTTTTATATGATAAATAATAGTATTTTGCTAGGCTGCCGAAAAAAGTTTGGATTAACCGATCGTTTGGTTTAACCGAGCTTTGTTTAACGGGGTTGTACTGTAATAGCCCACGCGAAGCCCCTGTAGATCATACTCTTAGTGTTAAGGAAATGGTGCTTTCAAAGCAGAGCCAACCGTCCTGATATGACCTTAGATGTTGCTTGGACGAAAACACCATCAAACAAACAGCCAATATATTGTCATTAATTCCCAATTTTACAGAACAATAAAACCGCTTACCGTGCAGGTAGTTGCTGCCGTTGAGGATACCTTCCTTGGGGTCAATGAGTTGCCCCATTTTGCTAAGCAGGAATCTTCCAGAGGCCGCCATTTTGGGTTCAAACGAGAACATGAGGGATTCTGGGATACGTGTACTGGTCTTACCGAACCACGATAAATCAATATCCACACCTGCAGGAAAACACCACAAAATCAGCCGCAGTCACGTGGGGTACGCTATGTCACGTGGGGTACGCTATGCTTGTTCTCAATTCTTGCCAACTTCATTCAGGCTAAAGTTGCATTGAAGGGAATACTAAGTCAATTTAATAGAAGCTGTTACATATGAAGCCTATGATGTCAAAACTTTGGCGTGCTTACCAAAATTAATTTGTCATATTTTCATTTCAAATAATTCCAAAGTTAGCCAGTTAAAATAAAAGTGACTTAGATCTAAAGGGAAATAGAAATACCAAATATGGTAGCACAGTTTAGAAATGCAGGCCCTTCCAGCTTAAAGCTGCACAGTCCGATGAAAACATCAAATTTTAAAAAGCAAAATAAGTATCCAGATTTGATTCCACATATCTATAGCCTTGTTCACACACACAACTTTAGGCCGAACTAGATAAGGCGAACTAGATGAGGCGAACTAGGCGTGAAAGTGAGTCGTGTCCACACATGCAGTACTTCGGGCGGTTTAAGGCGGAAATTGATATCATGCGCATGAGCAAGTCCATACTAACCAGCACCAGTTTCGATTAGTTGACTTCACCACGGGAGAGTGTGGGTTCGACCTAGATATTTATCGACTGAATCGTATTGTTTTGGAACGATCAAAACTTCTGCTGGGCAGTGAAAACCTAAAAATAAATTATGAAAGAAATATCTGTGCACAGCTAGCAGTTTCATAGACCAAATTATATAATATGCGCTTTTGATCGACCGGAAAATCAACAAACTCAGGTCTCAACTGTGCATGCGTGTGACGTGCTTAAGCCGCCTCAAGTAAACCGCTACAGTCCACACAAGCAAGATGGGCCGACTTAAGCTAGTTCACTTCATCTAGACTACCTCGCTAGGCGGTCTACTTGAGGCAAACTAGATGAGGCGACTTAGCCCTAATTCGCTTCACGTAGCGTCCACACGACCAATGTGAGTCGAACTAGACAAGGCGAACTAGTTGAGGCGACTTAATGCCTGTGTGTGAACAGGGCTTAACTTAGATACTGGTGCACTTATTAAACATTTGTCGCCACATAGAAGGGAACACTGAGACAATTTAATAGAATCTGCTATTGCAGAAGCCTATGGTGTCAGAGTTTTGGCATGGTTGCCAAAATTAATTTAGCATGATTGCACTTCAAATATCTCAAAGGTTAGCCATTTAAAATAAGTTATTTCAAACTAAAGTAAGGTAGATTATGATGATCAACCTAATATATTTCCCTCAGAAAATGACAGAAACTCAAAACCATCGGACTATGCAACTTTAAAGTTGCCGGTTACACCTCACCCAGATACAAACGCTCAGCATCAAAAGCTCTCCAAACATACCTTTGCTTAGTTTGTTCACTTCATGCCACTGAACATGTGGAAGGAGAGTTGAGGTATGTGATGTATGAATGACATCATAGGTGGGATTCCCTCATCACATGACCTAGAGGGGTTCCCCACACACAGGAGAAGCCATGGCAACCACCAAGATGGCAGCCACAAAAAGCTCTCAATTCAACTTTTAAAGTCTATTAATCTACATGATTTAATCAATAATTCACACAAAAAGTAGCTGGTTATGATAAATAAACATTTGAACTTTATATTTATCATTTTAGATTGAAATTTCTAACATTTCTTTCTCTATATGGTTGTCTAAAAGTGTCAGTGCTGCTGGACTAAATACAACACAACAGAAGCAACCAATGTCAGCACCCTGCCCCCACATATGTAGTTGCATAAATTGAAAACAGGCAAACGTATGCTTGGAGAACATTTGTCGGAGTACGGGTATTGTCTCAGCGGCCTATACCTGGTCCGTCTAATACTATGTAATAGATGCATTACTGTGAAGTAAGCACGACATGTTCGACATCTGCATGTACATCTAGAATAGCATAGATTTAAATCTAGAATAACATTCACTTTGATCATAAATATTTCTTATTTCTTATGTTTTTATTATGTATAATGGGTCATAGGAAGCATAAAGAATGGGTCGGGTCCAGCAGTCATCACATGGAAACCTCTGAAACAAGTTCCTGGTAACAAAATTGATACTTTTTGTATTTAGGTTTAGATAAATCTAGTACTAGATAAATCTAGATTTAGAATTAGATATTTCGAGTTTCTAATTTAGGTAGTAGTTACTACGTTCGTGCGGGGGGGGGGGGTTAATGAAAATTGGAAATATTGCACCCAGAGCAGAATTCGAACCCACACTTCTCACCATTCCGGAGTTAGTGTGCTAACCATTACACTACCTAGACTCCCCTGATTCAATCATCCAATCTATGCCTACCTGACTATGTGACTCCTTGCCTGAGAGGTCAGTGCAGACGACTACACTACCATAGTTTATATTTCTGAGTAAAACGTCAGGACAACATCACACACGGATAGTCATTTTCGTATTTATTTTCATAATTATTCATGCATGTATTTATTTATACATGGGACGGTTCAATAATCATTGCATTAAAGTTGCATATTCCGATAGTTTTAATTTTTCTGGGATAAATATATCAGATTGATCATTGTTATCTACTTTACTTTAGTTTGAGGTAATTTTTATTTTAAATGGTAAACTTTTAAGATATTTAAAGTGCAAACATGTCAAATTAGTTTTGGTGAGCATGCCATAGACTTCTGCGGCAAATTGACTCAGTATGCCCTTCTATGCAGAAACAAATGCTTAATAAGTGCATCAATATCTTAGTTAGATATGTAGAATAAAATGTAGATTATTGTTTCGGTTTTGAAAATTTGATACTTCATCGGACTATGCAGCTTTAAATAATAACTCTACACAAGCTTAGTACTTGCTTCCAGAGTTGACCCCCCAAGTTTTAGCTCGCTACGCATGCTCTGCTGAACCCTTCAAAATGACTTACCGGGAGAAGTGGCTGGGCGTTCTGTGTAGTGGACCCAGATGTCTTGTGGAGCACCATAATGCATTATGGGAGCTTTATCCACCAACTGCACATGCGTCCACACGTCACAACCACCCTTATTACCTGAACAGCCAATCAGAATCAGGGGGGAAATTATGATGTTTAAAATAAAGCAATTCATCGAAAGTGTTTGGAAACATCATTTCAAGCTCTTATTTTGAATGCTGATATATATATGAGACTGTCTCATAACATGCTAAGTAATATGGGACAAAACTTTGTCCATTGTAACGATCAACATATTATCTGTTTATGCATTTGCTCAGGATAAACTGATTTGTTTTTTACATGGTGTTTCATAATCCCAATAGAATACATATTGATTTGAAGCAAATGTCATTGTGTTTTCAATGTAACCGTTTTTGCGCTGTTTTGTGTCAATCGTTACAACAGACAAACAATTTGATTAGTTATCACCTTTTGAGACAGGCTCATATATATATTTATATGTATATGTAATAGTAGGCATAGGTAGTGTGTCAGGAATGATAAGTATCATTTAAGGGTTTTACCGTAAGGTATCAGCTATTGCTTAGTAGGGCCTGCTGAAGGTGCGGGAAACTCGGGCAGTCGCTAGAGGTGTCATGTGCTAGGTGGTGCCACGTCAGTGTTAAATTAAAAAAGATTATACTTGTAAGCGTGCTGAAGTTCAGCTTGCCCGGGGTGCGAGCAACCCTAGAGCTAATAGATGATAAAACTTACTCTGGTAGAATGCCGTCAACCGGACGGGCCATGAGCGGCTGACTGGCGATGCATTCCAGGTCATGTTGACCTTGTTGAACCCGGCACTGACGCCGTGGTAGTTATAAACGTGGGCAAACTTGGCGAAGTCCGTCTCATTATAACTGATGTAGCGGAACCTGGCCAGCAGGGATGACGCGCTCGCCCAGTCAGTCTGCAATGTCAGTGCACAGTTTGCGCAAAGCTGCCACCAAGGCTGCATAGACAAGGCTGGTTTGTTTGTTTTACGTCCTAGCAACGTGCATGTTATATAATAACATGAGTAATTCATAACATATGGTTACCTCGCATCTACTGACTTACTTGGGTTGCCAAATAGTAAACTAGAAATGAAGAAATGGGTTAAAAACTCACAACTAGAGTTTGTTGAATATCTCTTTAATTTGTAAAGTATGCTGACAAACAAAAGAAATTAAACAAATTTAAAGTCATCTTATAGTTAACAAACTAAAAATTTAGAAAACCCCAGATAAAATTCATTTTGGCAACATATGATATAATAACATAAGTAATTCTTATACATAGAGCTATTTCTATCTACTGACTAGATTGGGCTTCTAAATAATATAAATAGATAGACTGGGTAAACTCATATTATAGAGATCATTGTTTGGTAGTTTCAACAAAAATTCAAGTACCTTGCTGCAAATTATTTGCTGAGGTTTATAAACAGAGAAATTAAACAAATTCAAAGTTGGGTCTACCAAACTGCCAGTGGACAATCTCAAAGAATTAGAGAACCCAGACATATATGAACATTTCTCTACACTGTGCATGTTATATAATATCATCAGTAATTCATAGACATAGAATTTGATTCCTATCTATTGTTCTTTATTAAACTGCCAAACAAATCCGCTGGAATAGATGAACTCACAACATAGAGTGTCTCTGACAATTCAAAATTGAAGTTGCTAAAGTAATGTAAACAAAAATGAATGCGTTGCCATAACCACTCATCTCAAATCTGTGATCCTGGGATTGTGAATCTGGGTTGCTAGGTCTGGTAGTGAGGACACATTCATGTCTCTAAGCAATCATATCAAATGTCAAGAATAATATCCAAGGAAACCCATAGTATATATAGAGGTGAAACCTTAGGATCTGCAACTCACTTTGTTCTGGCAATCATACAGTGAACACCATTTAGGCTTTCTTCCCCGCCCTCCCTCCCTCTTGTCCTCATGGTCTGACTACTAGGGATGAGTGTTAGAGGTTTTCGGTTGAGTCGAACCCGGAACTTTGAGTGTGTATATAAATAAACTAGCTTGTGTGTATTTCTAGATATGAATAATGCTGACATGTGGTATAGTACTTACGTATACTAACAAATGAATGATTGTACAAACCTATACTGTTACAAATAATCTTGAAGATGTAAATAAATTATAAATATATTCCCAGTCCAGTCTTTTGTTATGAATGATCTAAGGTCATATCATGATGGGTATTGACCTGTGACAGCGCGTGCTCATGGCGACTTCATAGTGCTGCCTGACTGGGAGACCAGGCCACTGGCACCATGACCCGATATCCCACTCAGTCACATTATGCTGACATTGAGCTAACCTGTCCTTGCCCTATCCTATTAAGCCAAGCGCCAGGCTAGGAAGCAATAAGTATCAATTTTATAAGTCATTGGTTTGATCTCGGCCGAGAACCGAACTCCTGATCTCCCACATGCGAGGCTCGTGCTCTACCGATTCGGCCACCAATTCCGGTGGATACAACAAAAATGGCGAATGACGATTTCGGACTAATTTAGATAAGTGGGGGCAGTTTAATGGAATTCAAGACTTTTCAAGACTAATTACCCAAAATAGGTTAAATTCAAGGCTTATCAAGGCCTTGAAGTGGGGCAAATGAAGACTTTCTAAGCCCCGTAAGGACCCTGCATTCTAGGGAGCCAACACACGTGACACACTTGGACTGACCTTGTTATACACCAAGTGTTCGATGGCGCCCTCTCGTGAGAATCTCATCATTAATGTCGGCGATTGGCATGACCATGAGTTCGGGGGTAGAGGATGGAAATCTGAATTCAATTAGAATACCAATTACTATTATTATTAGTAGAATTTCTTTTTTAAATACTATTATTTATTATTATCAGTCTTTTCCAAGGCAGAGACCCGCAATGCGATATCATAAGGGCCATTCAAATAGTACGTAACGCTTACAGTTTTTTGTTGGAGTTTTACGTCCTAGCAACATCTAAGGTCATATCAGGACCGACGTAACGCTGACGGTGGAGGTCCAAGCGTTATGTGGCATGTATGGTCTAGCGTTACAAGGGGATGGGGGGTCTATCTGTTAATAATTCTTTCGTCTTTTTTTTAATACAAAATATAGCGTTACATAATATTTTAAGGGCCCCATGCCACAGAATATACACTCCTCCATACACACCGGGGCATAGCCACTTCTATCATGTAGATAGTAGGGCCTGTCAAGGGAACTCGTGTTCTCAGCTTTAAATATTTGGGTCGGCCACACCATTAAAGCTGCATAGTCCGATGAAGCATAACATTTTCAAATCCAAAACACTCGGCTAGATTTGATTGTACATATTTAACTGAGATACTGATGCACTTATTAAGCATTTGTTGCCACATAGAAGTTCATACTGAGTCCATTTAATAGAACCTGTTACTGATTGGATAAGCCTAGGGTGTCAGAGTTTTGGCGTGTGTGCCGAAATTAAGTTGGCATGTTTGCACTTCAAATATCTCAAAAGTTAGACATTTAAAATAAAAGTTACTTCAAACTAAAGTAAGGTAGATTATAAAGTTACTTCAAACTATTCGGATGGCTGAATGAGTTAGATCGTCCGTCTCCTGTGTTGGGAGATCGTGGGTTCGAATACTGGTCGAGTTAAACCAATGACGTAAAAATCTATACTTGTCGCTTCCTAGCCAGACGCTCAGCATTACTAGGATAGGGCAAGGAGCAGTGGAATGAGGAAGACCAGTCGTCTGCGACTGAAATTCCCCCTGCTTAAACAAGTAATGTACCAACAAAAAAAGACAACAAAAAGTAAGGTAGATTATGACAATCAATATAATATATTTATCTCAGAAAAATGACAGAAGCTCAAAACTATTGGACTATGCAAGTTTAACAATAGGAAATACTTGCTTTCATCGTAGCAGGATGTTCACACCACCAGGCGTCCTACCTGTCAGGTGGCTAGGATGTAAAACCCAAACAAAGAAACAACCTGTCAGGTTGCTGGGATGTAAAAACCCCAACAAACAAACAAGTCAGGCTGCTAGAATGTAAACCCCAACAAACAAACCTGTCGGGTTGCTAGGACGTAAAACCCCAACAAACCAGACAAACCTGTCAGGTTGCTAATGCTAGGACGTAAAACCCCAGCAAACCTGTCAGGTTGCTAATGCTAGGACGTAAAATCCCAACGAACAAACAAACCTGTCGGGTTGCTAGGATGTAAAACCCCAACAAACCAAACAAACCTGTCAGGTTGTTAGGACGTAGAACCCCAACGAACAAACAAACCTGTCAGGTCCGGTTCACGTGGGCGGGTTTCACCAACTCGCTGCCGTACCTCAGCAGCCACCGGGTGGTCGCCCAGCGCCGAGATGGCCAACCCCAGGAAGGCTCTCTGCTCCAGCCACGAACGCCGGCAGTTCTCATACCTGACACCTGGTGGGTGACACAGAAAACAACCAGTCAGAGTCAGGTAGGTAATTAGACAAAAGATTCACCTGAGTAGAGGGTGACAAACAACCCTGTATAAAAGCTGGTGAAAATAATCTACATGCCGGGTAAATGAAATGAGCAGATAAATTCTTAATTTAAGAAGAAAAATATATTCTTCACATATATTTTAATATTTACCCGCTACTTTTGATTTGAAAAATATAATAAAACATGTAGTTTAAAAGTCAAATCGACTGCATTCTGTGGTCGCCATCTTGTCTTCTTGCATTCTCTCCCATTTCACCAACTCTGTGACGATATAAGCAGTCATTGGATACTGGAACCAGAAATTCTACCTCCTGTTCCATACTAAAGTAATTTTCGCCAATATTTAGATTACGTTGTCATTCACCCCTACTGCAAGTATTGGGTGAATTTTTTATCTAGTAGGTACCCAACGGCTGTAGCGTGGAGGGGTTAGCTGGCTTTTCTTTCTCCCTCTCTCTCGCGCACCCCTCTTCTTTTCTGGGAGGGGGTTACATTAGTTGTTTAAAGCTGCATAGTCCGATGAAAATATCAAATTTTCAAAACCAAAATAATTATCTACATTTGATTCTACATTTCTAACTTAGATACTGATGCACTTATTAAACATTTGTCACCACATTGAAGGGCATACTGAGTCTATTTAATGGAACCAGATATTGATTGCGTCAGCATTTTGGTGCTTACCAAAATTAATTTACCATGTTTGCACTTCAAATATCTCAAAACTTAGCCATTTAAAATCAAAGCTCTTCTAAAATAAAGTACGGTAGATTATAACGAGCAACCTAATATATTTATGACAGAAACGCAAAACCATTGGACTATGCAACTTTAAAGTTGGTTGGTTTAACTTGAATTAATTTGAACTGGCCTTGTTGAACATTTACTTGCTTCAGCGTGAACTTACCCGGGAACTTAGCAGAACTGGTAAGTTCAAGATGTGGAAGATTTGATTGGCCCAGTTGGAGCTTACCGGAACTAGTCCTTGGTTGACCCTATCAGGAATTTACCGGAACTTACTGGAACTGAGTCATCAAGGGTTTGTTTGACCCATCCAAGGCTTACCAGAACTGGCCCTGTGGAAAGTTTGGTTGACCCATTAGAAACTTACTGCAACTGGCCCCCATGGAAGGCTTGGTTGACCCATTAGAAGCTTACAGCAACTGGCTCCATGGAAGGCTTGGTTGACCCATTAGAAGCTTACCAGAACTGGCTCCATAGAAGTCTTGGTTGACCCATTAGAAGCTTACCAGAACTGGCTCCATAGAAGGCTTGGTTGACCCATTAGAAGCTTACCAGAACTGGCTCCATGGAAGACTTGGTTGACCCATTAGAAGCTTACTACAACTGGCCCCCATTGAAGGTTTGGTTGACTCGTCAGAAGCTTACCGGAACTGGCCTTATGGAAGGCTTTGTTGGTCCAGTTGACGGTGTCATAGACATTGGGCAGACCCCAGGTATGTTCGCCAAGTTTCAGCAGAAAGCGGCTTGCATTCCATATGCGGACATCCTCAAGGCTACACGACCCTGTGCACCAAAGGTAATGTGGTATTATTACTATGTGTGTGAGTGTATATTAGTTTAGCGTTTTCTTTTAAATTCACAACAAAGACATGATTTATACCATAAAAATTGATTATACGCTCAGTTGCAAACACGCTGTTTTATGTGATACATGGAAGTTCTAAGTTAAAGGGGTTTGTTATGGACTGCCCCGACCAATCAAACGCCCAACCTTCCGCATGCGCTCTACCGATTCAGCCACCGCATCCGGTTAATAGATCATTTGTCATTCCTACTGATACATGTAGTGTCCATTTTAAGGCCACGGCTCATAATAAGGTTTGATAAGGTTTTCCAATACAATTCTTTTCATGTTTTTAACTTAAGAGTTTGAAATTTACTAAATGGCACATGAGTATTTATTATTCGAATATTGACATCAATAGTCCAACAGTGACAATATCAAGTGATGGACGCATTGATGCTGAAATACAGAGGAGGATGGCCAAGGCTAGCGCATCTTTCGGCCGACTACGCCAGAGACTCTCGAACAACCACCATGTGTCCATTCGGGTCAAAGGCAAGATCTACCGTGCAATCGTGCTATCCACCCTACTATACGGAGCCGAGGCGTGTACAGTGTACAGACGACAGGTGAAAAAGCTGTATGCCTTCATGATGCTATGGTTTCGAACTTCTGACAATTTCTGAGATAAATATAGTAGTTTGATCGTTATAATCTACCTTACTTTAGAATAAAGGCGCTGACAAAAGACTTTATTCAATGAATAAACTATATTTACAAAAAAACTAAAAAACTTTGGAGATATTTGAAGTGCAACTGTACACAACATATTTTGGCAAGCATGCCAAACCTCTGACAACACAGACTTCTTATCTGCAGTAACAGGTTCTATTAAATTGTCTCAGTATTCTCTTCTGTGTGTGGACACAGTTTACATGTTTACACACACTTAGTAAGCATTTGTTGCCACATAGAAGGGAATACTGAGTCAATTTAATAGAACCTGTTACTGCAGAAGTCTATGGTGTCAGAATTTTGGCAAGCTTGCCAAAACTAATTTTACATAATAATTTACACTTCAAATATCTCAAAAGATAGCCATTTAAAATAAATGTTACTTCAAACTAAAGCAATTTAATTTATTTATCTCAGAAAAATGACAGAAACTCAAAACCATCGGACTATGCAAATTTAACATACCGGAAGTGACACATTTTCCCAGCGTTCTTGACGCCGCTCGATATTCGGCTGTTTTTCGCGGGTCTGAAGAAACTCCCATAATCCATGTGTCTCCAATCTCCTTCGTAATTAGTGGAAGCTGCTCTCTGATTGGCTCAAGTCCCTCCATGAAACTCTCCATGGTAGACGCCACCAGTTGTGACCCCGGGAACTCCTTAAGGAGAATATCGTAGTAACCAAGCACTTCCTGAAATTTATAATTAAAAAAAGAAGAAAAGATTAGTTTGAAGACAGTGAGATAAGAACAGGAAATGAGAGCCATTGCATTCTGGGAAATGTTGGTGAAACAGCAGGTCCGTAGCTAGTGGGGGCAGGGTGAGGAGAGTTTCCCCCCACCCGCACCCCCACCGCCCCAAAAAAACAAGTTTTAAAATAAATAATGCGACAATTTACTGTCGATTGATATCGACCATTTAAGTATGTAACCTACCTGAAATGCCTGGAAATGGCATTTTAAAGCCTCTAGATTTCACAATTTTCTGGTGAGGGGGAATAGAGGGAGTGCATGTGACGGCATTACTTAGCAATCAGCTGTCAGCGGGCTGCCATCTTGGATTATGAGCACCCTCCCTAGCCATGTTGTGAATGGATGCAGATGCAGTAAGACAGAGTTTTCTTGTGTTCTGGGAGGTTCTGGGCAGTTTACATCCAATGTGTTTACTTACAGCACTTTAGCAACAACTTCTGAGGTCAAACTGCTCAAAACAGTGACAAATAAACCAACAAATCGGTAAATAAACACAGTGTAGGCAGTTGCAAGCCTTCTGTATGTCATCCAATATGGCCACCGAAAGTTGTCTTGTGATGTCATTACACCCCCTCTATACCCCCAGACTACCCCTAGCGGCTAGTGTCTCATGCTTTATCGGCCTACCCAAGCAAACTCCCGATTTCCAGCACGCGAGGCCCGCGCTCTACCGATTCGGCCACCATGCCTGGTACAAAAAGGTTGGTTGGTTTTTGGAGTTTTACATCCTGCCAGTCCTGGGTCAGTATGCAGGTATTGCAGGTATAGCAATACCTCAGGGAGTTTGACGCCCCTGCCCTGCAGAGTTGTAAACCACTGCCTTGTGGTACAGGTTCTTGACAGAACCGAAGGCTAAGGGAGCAAACCCTAAACAGAAAACCATGTCACTGTGGCAGCATTAAGAGCGGTTGATGTATGGAACTCCCAACATCTTTCGACCAGCCACTGCAGGGACAAATAGTTTTGCGCCTGTCTTGACATGTTCTTGCCGGTGTGAAACCTCTATTTTCTCCCCGAGAGAGTGCCGCTGGTAACTTGCAAAAGCCAGCAGCACTTCAACACTTTTGCAGGCAGCTTTCATGAAATGTATACCATCAAGAGAAACCTGAAGCTGAGAGACATTAAGACCGACTCATGGACGCAACTCTCACAGCAGAGAGCTAAATGGAGAGCGGCAGTCAAGTAATGAAAGCAGTCTTTGTCGCATCGCGACCGACAGCATGATGATGATGATGACGTCCTGCCAAAATCTAAGGTCATATCAGCACGGGCCTGTGAATGGCACCCACCTGCACGGACTCGGGCGGCCCCGAGTTGTCACTTCGGAAGGCGAAGCACATGGCTTCAGGGTGACCGGGGACAACCACACAGTCCCGGTAAGACAGTCCACCAGGCCGGAAAGGGGTCGGCCCTGGGTTGTTAGGGTAACCACCTGCAACAAGCAAACACCATGAAAGTAGTCTACTCATAATGTTAATTACCAGGATGATATTTGGGGCGAGGGGTTGTTTGCGGAATTCCGAATTTTTAATAATGAAATTGGTCATTCTTGTAATTTGTGCAGATCCGGTGAAAAAATATTTGGTGTTATATAGGATAGGATATATTTGGTGTTATATAGAGAAGCAATGGCTTCACTTGCGCCCGGGAAGCCAGCTGTTTTCCCGGTAATACTGGCTTGTACAAAGCTGCAGTATATTTAGTTGTTACATATATGACTATATGCCTATCATCAAAAAGTATTATTATTATTATTAAGCGTTACTGTATATAGAGAAAGGAAAAAGCTATATTTTCCTGCAGAAAGTACTACTTTTAAGGCGCTTAAAAAATTTGTTGTTTACTAAATGTATTTTATTCAGGGAGTAATGTTTATTGTCAGCGCCAGAGCACTGGTCTTCCAATGCAGAGATGCAGAGATGCCAACATTGTGTGACCAAAAATAGGAAGACTTTGACATTTTATTAGGAGGATAAAGTTTGTGTACAGCAACACATGGCACGACAATCAGACATATATATCCTGACATAGTATAATCATACAATATATAATATGTATATATAATTATATTATATACTTTTTCATACAAGTCCCACCATGTGTCTACGTTTCATTTTCTAGGCTCCGCTTGCCACCTTCAGCTGCTGATGTCTTTAAGCTGCTGTAAGTCGCTGAATTTGCCTTTCGTATTAGCTGATTTTTATTAGTAGCTGGGTGAGAGTGAAAATCGGAAAAGAGTAGCCAAAATCGGAAATGTTCCTACAAAATCGGCGCCGTTAGAATCTCTGGTAATGGCGTAATGAAGGGCAGAAAATCGTAATGATTCCGCAGAAATCGTTGGCAACTCTGATACTGCAAATTCACATATGGGGTATTAAACATGGAAAATAAAAACAAAATAAGGCCACATACAACATTTTTAATTCGTGATCGTCCCTGCCAATGCCTGAAAAATCGCCCGCCCCTCTTTATTAAAACTGTTAAAAATGCATTCAACTTTCGTATCAATTTTGAAGTCATTGGTTTGACTTGGCCAGGGTTCAAACCTAGGAGTTTGAATCCCACAACCTACCAGAACAGGAGGCGGACGCTAAACTCATTTGGCCATCGCATCTGGTTACGTATTACGTCTACGTAAAAAATAAAACCGCCTGCCCGACCATAATTTTTATTTCAAAAGGACGATCACCAATTTTTATTTTTTATTTGGCCTAAACGTAAAGGAACGCACCTGGGTGCCAGGTGGCGATGACCTCGGCCGAGAGGTGGCGCCACCTGAAGACCCTTGGGACAGCAGGGGGCGCTGCCATAGCGTTGACACCAACTGAGATGCCACCAATCGACGCCTTCATCAAACTCGGCAAAACAGCTTTCGTCAACCCTGAAAGCCAGCTTGGACGGTCATTAGGGGCGTAATCGATTAATCAACTCGAGTCACCCGAGCCACTTTTTGGCGCATGCGCACATCCTACAGACTCGGATCGAATAATCGAATATGCGCGCTCGGGTGGAAAACATGATTTCTTTTTTTTAATAACCAATAAAATGACAGCAAAATAGGATTTAAAGTATTTTATGATGGCCTAGTTTAGCTAGATTTCCATTTTATTAATCTAAGTTATTCTTTTTTTTAAAACATGTATGACTGGTATTGGTAGATATTATGCTGCAGGACGGTACCAGCGCAAATGTGATGTCATCGCTCGGAGCCAACCCCAGCTACGAGGTGGGTTACATGGGTCGGATCGTTTTGCACACGGCACATGTATTTGTCGACTCTACTCGCATTGTTCGATTTGAAATTCTGATGACTCCGGTGACCCGAGTCACGTTAATCGATTACGCCCTAAGTGATTGATTGGCGCTTTCTTTATGCCGTGTCGACACCATAGGCCATATTCATGGCAAGAATTGTTTGTTTTTTATTCAACCATTGCTTTTACATATAATGTAAAGGCATACAATCAATTATGTGTCAATAGACGCTCATGAATTTAAAAAGCTCACAATCATATAATTTGTGGCCAATGTAAATAAAATTCTAGACTACTTTGAGAGTGGGTCCAGCTTCTTTTAAAACTGCATAATCCGATGAAAACATCAACTTTTCAAAACCAAGACAATTATTTAAGTTTGATTCTAGATATATAACTTAGATACCAGTGCACTTATTAAACATTTGTCGCCACTTAGAAGGGAACACTGAGGCAATCTAATAGAACCTATTACTGTAGAAGCCTATGGTGACACTGACAGAGTTTACTGTATATGTATTCTATTTTACCTTGAGCTATAACCGTGAGATTATTCTTAAAATAAGAGATATATTTACGTATGGGCCAAATTACCGTATACACACTACACACATGTTTTTTTGTTTTTTTTTAACTCTTTAATTTTTTTTTATTAAATGAAGAAAATTAAATGCATATAAAGGCTTAGTTTTCTTTTACTGGGCTCTTAATTATCTTCATTAGCCTCAACTACAAGAAGGAAGAAGACGCACCCACCAGGCACATCCCTCTGACTGAGCACCCTGAATGTGCGCTTGATGCCGAAACTGGCATCCAGTGTCCGGCCGAGGCTGAGTCCATGCGCGAACAGCCAATCATCAAACAGCTCAGACTGCAGGTTCATCGGCCCCGCGTGCCACGTGATCACTCCCGCCCGCACGGCTTCGTCAAACGCAGCCAGTGCCGTCTTGTTAGGGCACTGCCGACACAGAACACTCGTAAATGGCATTTGATTGATCGATTGGTGGTTGCTCAGTGCCGTGTCGGAAGCAAAAGGCCGTATATATATGGCGAGAAGTATTCAACTTGTATTCTGTCATATTTTTTATTATTATTATTGAACCATCACTTTTACGCAAAAGCATACAATCATTTTTTGTTTGTTTGTTGTTTTATGTCCTAGCAACATCTAAGGTTATATCAGGACGGATACCGACTTGTGACAGTATGCACTCATGGCGATTTTATAGTGCTGCCCCACTGGTGAATCAGGCTGATGGCACCATGTCCCGATATCCCACTCAGTCACATTATCCGGACACTGAGCTAACCAGTCCTTGCCCTATCCTAATAATGCCGAGCACCAGGCTAGGAAGCGACAAGTATCAATTTTTAAGTAATTGGTTTGACTCGACCGGGAATCGAACTCGCGAACTCACGATCTTCCGCAAGTTCGGTTCCCGGTCGAGTCAAACCAATGACTTAAAAATTGATACTTGTCAAGAACGTGTCAAAAGACACTTACAAACGAGATTAATAAAGTGTTTTTTTTTGGCGAAGGGGTGTGTGAAAGTGTGTATTTGTCGAAGGGGGATGTTTTTGTCACCCTTCACCCATCAATTCTGCCACACAAATCCAACAGACCTGTCCGAGATATTTCTCGATATTTCTTTTGATATGGTTCAGAAGACAATATCTATTGCATGACCATCGCTCTTTCTGATTCGACTGGACGCGGTAGCTGAATCAGTAAAAGCACTGGCTTCCCATGCGCATGGTCGGGGGTTCGAATCTCAGCCGAGTCAAACCAATGTCTCAGCCCTAATATTCCACTCAGTCACATCATTCTGATACTGATCTAAACAGTCCTTGCCCTATCCTAGTAATGCCAGGCGAGGAAGCGACAAGTATTAATTTTCTAAGTCATCGGTTTGACTCGACCGGGAATCGAACTCCCGACCTTCCGCATGGAAAGCCTGCCCTCTACCGATTCGGCCACTGCGTCCGGTTTGGTTTCAGATGGTTGGATAAGGGTATGACAGGGTATGTACGGGTCTGTAAAGTCTTGAACTTCATTTGCCCCATTTCAAGGCCTTGAAAAGCCTTAAATTTAACCTATTTTGGGTAATTAGTCGTGAAAAGCAATGAATTCCATTAAACTATCCCCAATGATCTAAATTAGTCTTAAATCACCATTCGCTATGGTATTTCTTTTCCTGAAATACAAATGAAAATAGTCTTGAATTCCTATTTTTTTTAAATGGTCTCGAAAAGCCTTGAATTCCATATCTTCACATGTGTACGGACCCTGGAGTGTGTTCTTACCTGAAGTGTGATGTTGGAGAGGACGAGGTTCGGCGGGCAGCTCACGTAGAGACTCACAAGCCAGGGGTGGGTTGTATACCTACACGGACAATGATATGTAAGTTGAGGTCCATGTTCTACTCCCAACTGAGTTCATCCTCCCCGGGCGTGGTGGAAGAAGCGGTAGAGCACGGGCCTCGCATGTGGGACACCGGGAGTTTGCTTCCCAGTTGAGTCAAACCAATGACTTATCAAATTGATACTTGTCGCTCCCTAACCTGGCACTCGGCATTAATAGGATTGGGCAAGGACTGGTTGGCACAGTATCAAGATAATGTGACTGAGTGGGATATTAGGTCAAGGTGCCAATGACCTGATTGCCCAGTGAGGCAGCACTATAAAATTGCCATGAGTGCGCACTGTCACAAGTCTATACCTGTTCTGATACGACCTTAGAAGTTGCCAGGACGTGAAACTCCAACAACCAACCAACCTTTGAATTATATATTAAAATAACAGCCCTACGTATCAGTATGTTGCTTAGTTAGACTAAATAAAGACAAAAAGTGGGTGATCGTCCTTTTGAAATAAAAATCTGGGCTGGGCGAGCGATCTGGGGGGGGGGGGGGGGGGATTCCCTACCCCCCTTCCACTCTCGACCCTGCTCCCATCCCTCCCCTTCCCAGTTCCCTCCCATTCACCCATCAAATCCCTGTCCATTCCTTTCCCCCACTGTCCTGTCCATTCCCTCCTTTTCACTCCCCTTTCAATTTCTCACTCCATCCACCCGACTCTCCACTCCCCTTTTCATTTCTCACTCCAACCGCCCTCTCCATTTAACGATTTAAAGATTGTTCAGGCACGGACGGGGACGATCACCAATTTATATTTTTTATTTGGCTTATGCGAGTGATAAACATGTGGAATGAGCTACCGGAAGAAGCGGTGGAAGCAGCTACCATAAATCAATTCAAGAATGCGCTGGACAGGGCCTGGGCCAGAGAAACATTCCTGTACGATTTCGAGGCTGCATACCATTAGAGCTGAGAGCTACAAGCTTTGTATAGGCTACCACAAGCCTGCATCAAAGAAGAGGATAATAATAATTACTACCTGAATGTCTCTACATATCCGCCATCCCTTAGCCGGCGATGGAGAGCGATGGCCCGTGGGAAGTATTCAGTAAAGTAAATGTTCAAGATCAGGTTGACAAAGCCGATTTTAGGCAGCACTCCGTCATAACCGACATCTGAAAGTATAAAAAGAACTATTAAAGAAGAAATCAAGTAAGGACGTAGAGCTATTAATTAAAGTTTTGAATTTCCCCCCACTATAGACAAGTAGAGGCGTTGACCAGTCAATGAGTATTGATTAGCAGTGATAGAAAATAGCTATATTTGTCACTTGTCCATAGGACAAGTCTCGTGTGATTTTGACTTGTCCATCTGAATTTTCACTTGTCCGCAGTACTAACCTTTATTATCTCAGTTAACCTCCGTGGTTATGGGAATAAAACTACACAAATAAATCAAAACAACATAACAAATGTAATAAATAATTAAATTTTCACTTGTCCGACGGAAAAGATGAATCCATATTCTGCTTGTCCGTGGCTACTTTCACTTGGCTTAGACCAGCTCTTATTTCGAACGCTGATTCGTTGAGACTCCCCCTTTCAACACATCAAAAGTTCACTAAGTATCTGGGAGATGTACTAACCATTAAACATACATATTAGTTATAACGCACCTACAAGAAAATAATGAGAATTAGAAAGTGGCGTAGCCCACAATAAGTCGAAGACCGTATAACATATAATAATAATAAAATAATAATAATAATAAAATATATATTTCCACATGATCAATGTACACACAAGTTGATATTTATATCAGTAATTTTTTCACATTGCTTATACCATAGAAATAATAAATAGAAAAATAAAAGTTAAAAGCATATCAACATTACTCTCAATACTGTAAATTACATCTCAATATTTATGTTCTAGACTACTATGTGTTTTCACTCTGGTAAAGCTTAAATATTTTCTTTTTATACATTCGTTGAAACATATAGATGTCTTTTGAACATTTGATATTATCGTCAAGTGAATTCCATATTTTTATACCACATATATACATTGAGACTTTAAAGTTGTTCTTGCAAATACTTGCCTTAGGTTGTTCTACGCGCTACAGTAAAACCTCTCTAAATCGACAGACATTGGGACCGACTTTAAGTGGTCCAGTTAGGGAGGTGGTCGGTTTCAAGAGTTAGAATATGGTTACAATTGTATTGTTGGGACCCAAATAAAGCGATCGATATAGAGGAGTGGTCGATCTGTGGAGGTGGTCAGTTAGGGAGGTTTTACTGTATTTCACAAATACTGTGACATACGACATATAAACCAAAAAAGGTTCGCCTAAGCTGTTATTTCTTACCCAAGTGGTTCATAAAGATGATGTGGACTTTGTTAATTGACATTTTCGATCCGTTAAGATGAAGGAAAGTTGATACATGTCCATGAGGCTGAAATAAGAAATCTGGAGTGAGTACAGAAAAAAGCAAAAGATTGGAAATAAAGTTCATAACCATAAAACACCTAACGCTCTGTCACCTTAAACTAGACAGTAACATAAAAAGATCGAGGTTATTATTCACCCGACCGTCGTGTCTGCAGTAAAGATTTCAAGCACTAGTTAGTAGAGACCTGACGATGATGTCATAGATTTGCCAGCCACTTTGGGCGTAATCGATTAATCAACTCGGGTCACCCGAGCCACTTTTTGGCACATGCGCACATCCTACAGACTCGGGTTGAATAAACGAATACGCTCGGGGTGGACAAAATGATGGCTTAATCTAAAACTTTTTTTTTTTTCAATAACCGATATAAGTACAGCAAAATGGGATTTAAAGTATGTTATGATTGTAGAAGCTGACAATCTGGGTTATTAAAAAAAAGCATTAAAACAACATGTAGGACTTGTACTGGTAGCTGTTATCCTACAGGTACCAGCACAGATGTGACGTCATCACTCCTAGCAAACCCCAGCCAAGAGGTGGGTTACTGGGGTCGGGTCGTTTTGCACATGGCACATGTATTTCTCGACTCCACTCGCGGTGTTCGATTTGAAATTCTGACGACTCGGGTGACCCGAGTGGACCGTGTCGTGTTAATCGATTACGGCCTCTGTATAATGAACTATCGTTATATATTTCAATCATAGGCAGTTACAGGATTCAGCGCTCTCACCGCTGCGGCCGGGGTTCGATTCCCCGTCGAGGTCGTTTTACTTTGATTTATTTTGTATGTGTATACAGTAAAAACCTCTCTAAATCGACCGACCATGGAACCAACGCTAAATACGGAGGTGGTCGTCTTAGAGAGGTTTTTTATGGTTACAATGGTATTGTATGGGCGATCGTTTGGGATAAAAATAATTAGTTTGTTGTTGTTTTACATCCTAGCAACATCTAAGGTCATATCAGGACGGGTACCGACTTGTGACAGTGCACACTCATGGCGACGTTATAGTGCTGTCCCACTGGGAAACCATGACCTGGTATCCCACTCAGTCACATTATCCTGACACTGAGCACACCAGTCCTTGCCCTGTCCTAATAATACCGAGCGCCTGGCTAGGAAGCGATAAATATCAATTTTTAAGTCATTGGTTTGACTCAACCAGGGTTCGAACCCACGATATACCAGCACGGGAGGCGGACGCTCTAACTTATTCGCCCATCACGTCTGGTACGGGATCAAAATAAAGCAATCGATATAGCTATAGGGGAGTGAGTGGTCGATCTGCGGAGGTGGTCGGGTAGAGAGGTGTTTACTGTATTACTATTTTAAAGATTCCCAACTACATACATAATTACACAACTTAACCTGAAAACAAAACCAACCACATTCTCATTCCACAAACATATGACTATTTTTTGGACAATACAAGTTCGTGTGGTGTAAAAGAAATAATTCAAAAATTGAAGAATGAAAAAAAGATCAATTAAATACGTGTTCTAGACTTAATGCAACTACTACCAGTGGTAACTACTACAATTAATTGAACTAATACCTGGTAGTACTACCAGTACTCGTAGTAGCCTACTAGGAAATGACTCAGTGTCAGTGACAGTGTTATGATTAATGTGATACTTCTCAGTCGAGAAGCAATAAAAACCAAATAATTGAATCAACAGACTATCTATGCATGGCTTTAGTAAAGCGTGTGATGATGCCTGCATATATATATACATTATCATTATAGTATGGTATAGGTAGTTTACCCCCCAATGTGTTGCTACCTTGTCGTGGTGGGGAGGCTTGTGTGCCTCCGTGACCATGAGAGCTATACCGGCAGGGGCTAGCCCCCTGGCAGGTTTAACCAAGCCGGGCAGGACTCATGGTAGAGGACAGACTAAGAGCAGCAACTGGTCCTCCAGGTTGGGGGTTGGGTGTGGGGCCAACAACCCCACCCCGGAAAAAGAACAATGTTACAGAATCACGAACAAGAAACTCAAGGCCCAGGACCGAGAAAACTGGAGAGCCCTTGTTTGTGGCCTATGCCCAAAGTTGGGCGGTAGGCGACACATTCATCTACGACACGGCTGAGGAGGTGTTTGTGTGGATGGGCGCTGACGCCTCAATGGGCGAAGAAGAAGAAGAATAGGTAGTTTAGTGATAATGTAGTTACTGCCGCAGGTTCAGCACTGATTCTTACTGTTAGTGTTACCATAGGCATAGCATAGATGAAGAACACACGCATTCTTCATCTATGGTGTTTCTGTTACTCTCTTAGTCTCTAACTCTGACACTCCGTGAGTCTTTAACGTAGGCAGTACTACTGCTACTAGTATAAGACAATTGAATAAGTAGTAGGCCTACTACTGTAGCTGTCTACTCAGTCTCAGCATCAGTACAGTAGGGAGGAGAGGGTAAGTTGTGCCATTTTCCAGTTAAGTCGACATGGAGGCTAAGGAGTAAAGATATCCCCAAAAATGAATAGAGACGTCTCAAAGAGCAAGATCTTAATATATATGGACAATATTAACACCACATGATTTCATAATGGTGTGGTGGGAGGTAGAAAATGTGTTATAAAGTGGCATAACTTACCCCATCTACTAATGTAAAATAAGGACATGCCTTCATATACAGCAGTATTAAAGTATTAAATGATTGCACTGGTAATTAGTAAATTACTGCAAAGAAGAAATAGAAATCCAAAGATAACCCGTTCATTATCTTTGCAGTGTACTATAGTAGATCATAAGTATAGTTGTTTTCATAAGATGAAAATATTATTTACAAAAAGACACTGATAAATTGCCCCATACTCAGTGGCACAACTTACCCCCTCCTCCCTACTCAGTCTCAGACTCATGCTATGATGCTACTTAGCCTACTCAGGCTACTGGCTACTAGTACTACCCGTACGGGGCCGTAGGCGTAGCCGTAGGAATACATAAACTTGACAAAGTAGCTGTTCTGAAAGATCCTGCTTAGTGAACATCCGATCATCCATGTTAACATTACCTCTTTGATCCGATTTTTCTGCTGGTGGTATCTGACTACACTTTCTGAACATGTAATACATAGAAATAAGCAAAACACCGAGCAAAACATCGTCAGCACTCGGAAAACAAAGCTCATTTTTACGACCGCCATTTTTACATTTGTGTTTGTCACATGATCACTTAGGGCGTATTCAACAGAGGTCGCCACTGTGCTCGTGCATGTGGATGCACTCAGGCGGCACCTAGCGGTAAACATGGGTACTGGAACCTGACCAGGGTGACCTTAGTTTGGTCCCCCGCCACGAACAAGCAGTCCTTAAAGGCCCAGTCACACCTTACCAGACTGGGCAACCGGACACTGTCCGGTGAAATATGGCAATGTCCGGTACATGTCCGGTACCCATCCGGCAGTGTCCAGTACAAGTTTTGAACATGCACAAAACTTCTACCGGACACCGCCTGACTAACGTGTCCGGTTGGTGTCTGGGTTGTCCGGTTCATGTCCAGTACCATCCATACGTGTCCGGTTGGTGTCCGGTTTGTCCGTTTTGTCCGGTTCATGTCCGGTACCCATCCGTTATGTGTCTGGTTTGCTTCCGGAATTGTCCGGTGGCGAGAATGTCACCGGACATACCAGACAGCTACCGTGTGTGGTGGGGGTGTAGGTCTGTGGTGTGTGTCGTCGGGGTGTAGGTGTGTGGTGGGGGTTTAGGGATGTGGTGGGGGTGTAGGTGTCTGGTGGGGGTTTAGGGATGTGGTGGGGGTGTAGGTGTGTGGTGGGGTTTAGGGATGTGGTGGGGGTGTAGGTGTCTGGTGGGGGTGTAGGTGGTGATGAGGGTTTAGGGATGTGGTGGGGGTGTAGGTGTGGTGTGTGTGTGGTGGGGGTGTAGCTGTGGTGTGGGTGTTTAGGGATGGGGTGGTGGTGTAGCTGTGTGGTGGGGGTTTAGGGATGTGGTGGGGTGTAGGTGTCTGCTGGGGGTTTAGGGATGTGGTGGGGGTGTAGGTGTGTGCTGGGGGTTTTGGGATGTGGTGGGAGTGTAGGTGTGTGGTTGGGGTTAGGGATGTGGTAGAGGTGTAGGTGTGTGGTGGGGGTATATGGATGTGGTGGGGGTGTAGGTGTCTGGTGGGGGTGTAGGGGTGTGATGAGGGTCTAGGGATGTGGTACGGGTGTAGGTGTGTGTGTGGTTAGGGTGTAGGTGTGTGGTGGAGGTTTAGGGATGTGGTGGGGGTGTAGGTGTGTGGTGGGGATGTAAGTGTGTGGTGGGGGTTTAGGTGTGTGGTGGGCATGTAAGGGGTACTGGGGGTATAGGTGTGTGTCGGAGGGGATATAGGTGTTTTTTCGGCGCGTCCGTACACACACATACCTACACCCTCACCACACACACCCACATTTCAACCACACACACCTAGCCATCTAAAGTGAAAATTACTTCAAACTAAAGTAAGATCGATTATAACGATCAACCTAATATATTTACAGTCCGGTACGTGTCCAGTTGATGGTCGGTCCATCCGGTTCTCATCCGGTTCTCGTCCGGTTCTCGTCCGGTACATGTACGGTACTTGTCTGGTGGCCTGGTGGCAATTGACCCAATTACGCTCCATTTTGATACATTTTGATACATTCTGTCACTGGACAGCACTGGACTAGAAAATGCTGTGTCCGGTACTCAGTCCGGTGAGGTGTGACTGGCGCTTAAAGTGCATGGTCCGATGAAATATTTATTTTTCAAAACCAAAACATGTAGCTTCATTTGATGATATATATCCAGCTTAGATATTGGTGCATTAACTAGTGATTTGGGACAACATATATAGAATAATCAGTGAATTTACTACCTCATCCCAGATACTTTGAGACAGCCCTCACCCAGGGAAGCCATTAACCAATTCGGTCAATCTCGTGGCCTCATTAGCCTTGACCCTCATTCCAAGTTCCTAGTCAGGTTCCAGGATGTCCAATGATAGTATTGCTAGCACCATAGCCTGGGCTGATATAAAGGTGCATGGTCATAACAATTTGTCAAAACTAAACCACATACCATATGTCGCAATAGACGCGCACTGTGCGAGTGCAGACACATGGATACGCATCTATTCAAAGAATTTAATGGATTTGTTTTTGTCATGCCTCTAAAATAAAGTGGGATTGTCTTATTTTATGTGCATTCAATCTGAATATGATCGTACATTTGTGCATGCTTTCAATCTTGAAATGGGTGTGAGTGCTTCTATTGGGTAGCTCTGCGTGCAGGTAATTTTGAAGTTGCTCCAATGAGAGCCAGGACCAAAGTGGAGAGCAGTCATATCCTTGTCGTAGGAGACTTTAACTACAGTGAGATCAACTGGAAAGTGGGGACGATGCCAACTGCAATAACAAATCCAGCTACAGCATTTGTTGAGACACTCAGGGACTTGTACTTACACCAGCATATAATGGATCCAACCCACTACCGGGCAAACCAACAGCCGAATACGCTAGACCTAGTGATCACCAATGAAGAAGGCATGGTGGACAATGTGGCCCTAAATGCACCTGTTGGCAAGAGTCATCATACATGTATCACATTTGATTTCATGTGCTACACATTTGATTTCATGTGCTACACATTTGATCTCATGTGATGCACGAGTCGGTGATAGGCTATGTACCTGCAAAGATAACACCAAAGTTCCAGTACCACAAGGGAAACTACACAGCCATGAGAGAAGATGCTGCCAAAATGGACTGGAATCAGGAAGGTACCGATCTGGATGAAATGTGGCTCAGTTTCATGAACAATATTAAACTTTTGGCAGAGAACCACATTCCTAAGTCGAAACCGCATCAGATAAACAGACCTATATATATGACAGCCAAGGCCAGAGAAAAGGCAAAGACAAAGAACAAGACGTTTCGCACTTGGCGCAGAACACGAGACAGTAACGACTACCGAGTGTACACCAAGGCTAGAAACCAGGCCAAGTGGGAATGCCGGAAGGCAGAGAGGGAGTTTGAGAAAAAACTTGCCAAGGAATGTAAGAAAAACCCAAAGGCGTTCTTCAGATATGCAAACTCCAAGATGAAGACAAGATCCGGAATTGCACACCTTACCAGAGAAGATGGCAGTCTCACCGCTACAGATAAGGACAAAGCAGAAGTGTTAAATAAATTCTTCTCTTCAGTTTTTACGAGAGAAGACATAACCAATATGCCAAACATCCCAGATACTAAAACAGATGTGATCTTGGAAGATACAGATTTTACCATAGACGAGGTAGCTAATAAGTTATCCAGATTGAATCCAAATAAAGCTGCAGGCCCGGATGGAGCATCCCCGAGAATCTTGAAAGAACTACACACTATAATAGCTGAACCACTGTACAATATATATAGAAAATCAATCGACCAAGGGAAACTACCTAGAGACTGGAAGATCGGCTATGTGTCCCCGATCTTCAAGAAAGGCGACCGACATCAGGCTAAAAATTACCGACCCGTTAGTTTAACCTCGGTCATATGTAAAACACTGGAGTCTATAATACATGATAAGATCATGCACCATCTCGTCTCAGAACCAACCATTGACAAAGTTCCAGCATGGTTTTGTCAAGGGGAGATCTTGTGTAACCCAGATACTGGCAGTTCTAGACAGATGGACAGAAGCACTGGACAATGACAGCAACGTAGATTCAGTGTACTTAGATTTTGCCAAAGCGTTTGACAGTGTGCCCCACAAACGCCTACTCATGAAGATGAAGAGCTTCGGTATTACTGGAAAACTATGGACTTGGATCGAGGATTTCCTTCATGCAAGAATACAGCACGTAGTTATCAATGGTGTGAAATCCCTGGCAGCATTAGTGTTGAGTGGTATTCCGCAAGGAAGTGTTCTGGGCCCCCTACTGTTCATATGTTTCATTAACGACATGCCCGAGGTCATCCATGCATTCATCCAGATGTTTGCGGATGATATAAAGCTGTATATGGAGGTTAACAGCCCTGAAGATCAACAGGTGCTACAAAAAGACCTAACTGCACTTGAAGACTGGGCCAACCTGTGGCAACTACGTTTCAATGCACAGAAGTGCAAGGTCATGCACCTGGGTAACAGAAATGAAAATCTCAGTTACTACATGCACCAAGATGGAGAAGAAGTCCAGCTCCAAGTGACAGAACTAGAGAAAGATCTTGGCATATACATGGACATCGGACTCACCTTCTCATATCACAGTGAACAAAAGGTGACCAAAGCGAACAAGCTTCTAGGCATGATACGCCGCTCGTACACATATCTAGACAATGACACGGTGAAGACACTGTACACGTCACTGATCCGGCCGCACCTTGAGTATGGCAACACGGCTTGGACACCGAAGTTCAAGAAGGACATGTCAATGATCGAGAGTGTACAGAGACGTGCTACAAAGTTATCACCAACCATAAGAGAACTACCATACGAAGAACGTCTCAGGATTCTCAACCTACCCAGCTTATACTACCGAAGGGCCAGGGGAGACATAATAGAAGCATTCAAACACGTCACTGGAAGATATGCGGTTGATGCTAGATACCTGAAGCTGGCCAACTGTAAAACTAGAGGTCATCGATACAAGCTGAAGAAGGAAAGAGCAATAAAACCTGTCAGACAGCTATTCTTCAGTAACAGGATAGTAAATGCCTGGAACGCATTGCCTGAACATGTCATAGAAGCGCCTTCCGTCAACGCCTTCAAAGGCAGACTGGATAAGCATTGGAGGGGCTGCAATATTGCACACATCCGGTACTTGATGCATTTAATCCTAGTAAATCAAATTTTGACATGCATCGACCTGATACAGGCTATAAGCCTAACAAAATCAGAAGCGGATGAGTATGAGTGAGTATGAGTATGAGCAGTGGGCGGGGAGGATCACATGCTTATGGTGCTGTCACATTACGACGCATCACGCAAACGTATGGCGACATATGTGATTTTTGGTCATTATGCATTACGCCAAGTCACACCTAGCCAAACTAGCCCAGGACTTTAAGCCGGATCACACATGGACCAATCGCACGGACAGCCTGGACCTTTTCCCTATTTGTGCTTTATTTTGCCTCGCAGTGACATATCTATGGACGAGCCATGGTCTACCCACGGACCACAGCACGGATCACCCCAGATTGAGCCGGGCGACACCCGGACTACCCGGTGTAGCCACGGATTAGTCCCGGACTGCCCCGGAGTAGACACGTACAACCCGGACCAGCCCCAGACAACAACGGACCAGCCCCGGACACGCTGGAAGAGCCCAGGGCCTATATGCAGGAGTCGGTGGTATTCAGTGGTAGCGAGCCGAAACGGTGTTAGGCGGGAATTTTCCGGGTAGAGCTGAAAAGTTGGATGCACGAGTCGGTGATAGGCCTAACACCAAAGCCTTAAACGGTGGTACGCTCCCCTTGGTAAAGAGCAGGTATAAGGCAGTCGGTTAGGCCCAAATCTATTCAATTCTATCTTATTTGATAGAATTAAATACGCATTAAGTGAAATTTTATCAATTTAACCCTAAAATTGAACCGATATTAACACCACTGCTGCATTGGCGGCGTTATTCATATTGTCGAATCGACGAATGTAAAGTAAACAAATCGCCGCCACCGCCGCATGGACGTCGATATCCATACTGGCCTAACGCCAGCGGCAATGTTTTAGGCCCAAATCTATTGAATGCGATGATATTTAACAGAATTACATACGCAATAAGTGAAATTTTATCAATTTAACCCTAAAAGCGAACCGATATTAACACCACCACCGCATTTATTTATTTATCATATTTATTCATATTGTCGAATCGACGAATGTCAACTAAATAAATCGCCGTCGCGACCCGCCGCAGCTACTGGCTGGTGCCGGGCGGTGTTAGGTCCCGATTAGGCCCAAATATATTAAATGCGATCATATTTAACAGAATTACATACGCATTAAGTGAAATTTTATTAAATTAACCCTAAAATCGAAGCGAAATTAACGCTGCTGTCGTAACGGTGGCGATATTAATATTTTCGATTCGACGAATGTAAACTAAATAGCGGTGCTCGCCGGCTACAGGCGCAGAGGGATTTCACGTGTAGCTATAAGCAAAGTGTTACGCGCTCCTGCAAGGCACTTGACACAGTTCCTGACGTCGGCGATAGCTACCCAGTAATAGGCTGTAGCACCGAAACCCGCTACCACCGACTCCTGCATATAGGCCCTGGACATCCCCCGGACTACTCCCGGATACCCCGGAATATAAAAGGCGCCGTTTTCGCTGGAGCAGTCAGTTCCTAATTCAGCAGCGCCAGAGACACACCGTGACCAAGCCGAGTTGGAAAAGAGTACCAGAGAAAAGAGTTCCGCAGAAGGAACCAACCCACAGGAGGCACCCTCGAAAGGACGAAGAAGACCCCCACCGTCACCCTCATCTTCAGGATCGTCATCAAAGGCTGAAGAATTGGTCTGTGACGTGACGCCGTCTCCCCATGACGTGACGCCGCCTCCACCAGCCCAGTTGTCACAGGGGTCGACGTGTACGAAGCAGGCAGCGAACCGCAAGTTGGTGGATGCTCTAGCACTGGTGTTCTCTGTGGCAGAGTGGTTAGAGTGTCTGACTTTTTTCTAGGTCAGACTCCTAATCTGAGGGTTGGTGGTTCGATTCCCCATGCCCCCAGCTCTGCCAATTTGGATGTCCACCGCTGTGTATAACTTACAGCATCATCAAAGGCCGGTTGCTCTCATACCATGTCTATGTGGTGTGGGAGGTTAAAAATCCCTTGGGTCGGTAAAAGTGTAGGCTCGGGCTTTCTATCGACCAGCAGTGGAGTGGGGAAGACCAGTCGTCTGTGACTGGGATTTCCCCTGCTTGGGACAACTAATGTACAAAGAAAAAAGAAAAAAAGAGAGACAAATAAGTGTTCACACTTCCTGTCTACCATTCGCTATATATCGATATATATCGTGAGCAGCACAAAGAAATGCCCAAGTGGTTATGCTTACATGACTTCATTTATGTCAAAGGACGAGCCGACTACAAGAACACCAGCTTAAAGAGACGTGCCTGGGAGGACAAGGCGAGGGCTACATATATATATACAGATGGACATGCATGACTACTCCTGGGGTGGTCTGTGAGTTATACGTGGTCATCCGTGGTCATTCGGGGCTGTCCGTGTCTTATCTGGGCAGTCGTCCGTAGCTCTGTCGGGGCTACTCCAGGCTTAACCGTGGCTAGACTTGGCTCGTCTGGTTTTCAAACTGTCCTAGACAGCCCCGGACGAGAATTGGACGACCCCCGGACAACACACAGACTACCCGGATGGGACACGGATTACACACGGATGATGCCGGATTAACCCCGGATTGCAATACTCCCAGGATCGCACCGGATGTTTTAAACATTTTAAAACTGCCGGGGCCGACCCCAGAATATCCCGGACCACCAAGCACCTGCCACGGATCACCCCAGATCACCAAGGACCAGCCACGGATGAACCCGGATCACCCCGGATTCATGGTCAGGGCTGGTCCGGGCCCTGATCCGGGTAGGTGTGACTGTGACTTAACGAACAAGCAGTCACCCAAGCTTGGTCCCCCCCATAGCCTGATCCCCAGGGCCTGTATGCAGGAGTCGGTGGTAGCGGCTTTTGGTGTTACAGCCTATTACCGGGTAGCTATCGCCGATGTCGGGAACTGTGTCAAGTGGTATGCAGGAGTGCGTAACACTTTGATTATAGCTACACGTGAAGTTATTTATAGATTTGGGAAATCCCTCTGCGTTTGTAGCCATATATTAGGCTCAAATCTATTCAATGCTATCATATTTAACAGAATTACATACGCAATAAGTGAATTTCAACAATTAACCCTAAATTCGAAGCAATATTAATCCCTGCCGCCGCCACGGCGGAGATATTAATATTTTTCGAATCTACGAATGCAAAGCAAACCGCCGCTGCCGCCGCCAGTCGATGGACATGCGACTGTCGCAATCGCCGCAGCCGCGGCTGGCGGCGAATCTTGTTTACTTTACGTTCATCAATTACAACATAAGTAATTTTATCAAATTAACCTAATTCGCACCGATGTAGCGGCAGCCGTCAATATTGCGTTCAAATTTAGGGTTAATTTCATGAAACATTCACTTATTGCGTACGTAATTCTGTTAACATATGACAGCATTGAATAGATTTGGGCCAGTGAACCAGTTACCTCCCATTTTTCAGGTTAGAGTATCACGTTTAGCTTCATCGGTGTTAGGCGCATCTACATGCCGTGTCACGTGATTTCGCCCTATCCGGGAAGATTAACCGGTGTCAGACTGTAACACCAAACGGTGCTACCACCGACTCCTGCATATGGGCCCTGGTCTTTGTTTCAACAGAGGTCGCCACTGTGCTCGTTTCAAGGGCCAGGCACAGAGGTGCCTGAGTTTTCTGCTGTCAATATTATCACTCACGTTGTTTTGGTGCCAATCAGAACAATGTTATGGGCAAAATTCTTCTATTTATTAACTCTCTGCAAGGTATGTTTACAATAAACTGATGTGATACAATAAATGCATACAAATTCCTTACAGACAGAAATGGATATCTAAGTGCCTTCTTTATGCGTTGCATGCACAGAGAAAAGAATTTATTATGCAATATATAGTATGTGGGTATGTTGCAAATATGTCAATGAATTATTCTGGATTCTGATTTCATTCAGAAAATATTGGGAAAGTGATATTTAATGGGATGATCTGAGTCCAAATTTTATAATTTGATTTCTTCATGAAAACCACCCACTCCACATACCTTGTCATCTTGTATTACAAATCCTATATATTTTGTATGCAATGGTATAGATACTCGAACATGTTGAGATCTTATTGTCTAAATGACGTTGGATAGCATATTGTATGAAATGAGTTATGTTAGTTTTAGCAAATTCATATAACTATTAAACTTATACTGGACGATGGTGCGGTTCGACTTCCCGTGGCAGTACTCCCGAAATGCAGCTGTCAGCGTGCTTATTTTCTCGCGTTTGTCACTCTCCATGTTCATGATGTGGAAAAGCTTCTGTGCCTCTAAACCGGCTATGTGCAAAAAAGCGCAACATTGCACTTTCTCACTTTTGCCTGAAAGTCCAGTGGCACCTGTGAAAAACTCATACGCCCCGTGCCAAATTCACCAATTTAGGGCTAGGTTCCCTTTTAGGCTCAGTGGAGCCTAAAAGTGGCGTTTATTCAGTTAGTGGCGTTTATTCAGTTTCCACCTGACCACGTTACCTCCGTCACGTCACCCCCTCTCACTGGGTCCGGCTTGTTACCTGTACACCACAGGCATAACTGCAGTGGTTTATGTTGTTACTCTCACAACACTGTCTCCAGGACAGGTTAAAGTTGCATGGTCCGATGGCATTTGAATTTTTGTCTTATTTTTTAGATAAATATATCAAAGTGATCATTATGAGCTACTAATCATTAGTCCGGAGTCATTTTGATGAAAAATGACTAGTTTTGAAGCAATTTGAGCTGAATGAACCCAAAATAATTTCAACAAGCTTGCCAAAATCCTGTGGCTATGACCCAGATGGTCTTCTCCAGTGACCAAGTGATGTGATATGATCTACTAATCCTGGAACCTGACAGGGCTGTAGGTAGGTATTTCTGTTTGGTGTCTGAATATTCTGCGAACAGATTGGTGCCATAGGCCTTTGCAGTAGGGATTTTAACAAAATATTATTTTGTAGAAAGGTTAATTTGATTTATATCTATCGAATTGACCAAGTAGTATCGAATATCCAACATCACATATACATCAGGATATGATTGACATCGTCCCAATGGCAGAAATTTCAAAACATCAAACTGTGCAATTTTAATCAATGAATGTTAAAAGAATTATTTGAAATTACACAATTTGATTAATTCTGATTTGATTAATTGACCAAGGCAACATTGGATATCAAATATCACATATATATTAGTATATGACATCATCCCGATGGCAGAAGGTCAACACCATCAGACTGTGTAAAAATAAAAGAAGTTTTAAAGTGTGGAATGAGGGGCGCTCATTTGGGTTCATTGCTGGACATGGCTGGACCTGGCTATGAGGCTGACCTAACCCCACCCCCTTCCACTGTGGGGGGGGGGGGGGGGGTGACACACAAACATGTGTATATCATAAATATGATGTATGTACTAATCGTATATCGTATATCAAATGTATGTGTCGCGAGGGCATGTTACTGTAAAAAGGTTCAGGCTCAAATCTGCGGCTGTGTAGGCAGGCTATAGTGAAATCAATACAGACAAAGAGAAAGGAAGAGTATAAAGTGTAAAGAAGAAGAGAGAGTCAAGCCGTCTGGTTTATTATTTATATGGTTACATGGGTTCATTGTAGAGTATCACCCCACCCCTTTCCCCTAATGGAAAACAAGCATTCTTGGCCCTACCAATAGGGATCCAGCATTCCTGGTCCCCATAATTCAATAAACCCGACACGGATCAACTTTTTGTTGGGCTAATAAATTTATTAAACAGGCTTAATAAATTTTTACACAGCCTTATAGCCTGATACTTTTCAAGACATGACTTCGAAAAGCTTCTCTCAATAGTACAATTGAGGATATTTGCTTTTACCTACTCTAACTGTTTCAGACAGTACAGCCTGGTAATTGTTATCTTTATTATCATTACTTATGTGCAGGTCAAAGGACCGGGATGGCTATTAGCCTAGCTATTACTTATGTGCAGAATTGTAGCTCCGCGGTTCGTTATCATAGTTTTAAATGGTAATCAACTAGAATGCAGGATTCTTTTGGTGTACTTGTCGATTGAAGACAATTCGGCAGCAGCTACGGGCAGATCACGGTCACACGTACATCTCACATCCGGGACACACACACATTTATGACTCATTTAGACATGCATCATTATTTCACAGCACAGGGTGGCTTGTTGGGATCATAAGTTCTCAGCCCTACCAGTCATAGGACAAATGCAGGGGCGGGTGGGATGGACAAATTCAACTATTCCAGCTCGCCGATCCGTCGTAGTCTAGGGTCAGGTAAGGAATGGATTACACTTTAAACTCACTACCGGAAGTCACTATTGTTCCTAGCGACGCGCACTAGGAACTGTCTCTATGGTATTCATAATATCAGGCCCGTAGCCAGGTTTTTGAATTACGCATGTTACCGGCAACATGATTAATTCAATAAACCCGACACGGATCAACTTTTTGTTGGGCTAATAAATTTATTAAACAGGCTTAATAAATTTTTACACAGCCTTATAGCCTGATACTTTTCAAGACATGACTTCGAAAAGCTTCTCTCAATAGTACAATTGAGGATATTTGCTTTTACCTACTCTAACTGTTTCAGACAGTACAGCCTGGTAATTGTTATCTTTATTATCATTACTTATGTGCAGGTCAAAGGACCGGGATGGCTATTAGCCTAGCTATTACTTATGTGCAGAATTGTAGCTCCGCGGTTCGTTATCATAGTTTTAAATGGTAATCAACTAGAATGCAGGATTCTTTTGGTGTACTTGTCGATTGAAGACAATTCGGCAGCAGCTACGGGCAGATCACGGTCACACGTACATCTCACATCCGGGACACACACACATTTATGACTCATTTAGACATGCATCATTATTTCACAGCACAGGGTGGCTTGTTGGGATCATAAGTTCTCAGCCAAGTTGGGACATGTGAGCTTATGATCCCGTCCTGAAAACATTTTTATCAACATAGTTAAAAACACTATCGGATTTCCATCGACCCAGTGTTCTTATACAGTCCAGCGGCATCCCCACTCTCGCATACTCTTGTGCCCCCCCTCGACGTAGACTATGCCCAGTGACCAACGGCCACCATGGGAGTCCAGCAGCCTTCAGTGCGATATGCATGCACCTTGTGAAGAGTCGAGCAGTCAGTGGAGCTCCGTTCGCCATCACGAACGCTGGGGCTTCCTTATGCACTGGGAACTGCCTGCTGTATGTGAGCCACGCTTGAACTGGGCAGAGTATCGAACCTCGCACCCGTGGTAATTCAACTTTGTAAACGTCCTCAGGTCTACTTGATGTTTTTGTGGACCTCACCGTGATCGTCAGGTGTGTGTTGTGTGCCTCGATGTCACCTCCGATCATCATGTGACCGTCATCCCCCGATGTCTCGGAACAAAACAAATTAGATTGTCTTAGTAAACATAAATAACCTATCAGTAATGCAGCAATCAACACAAAACCATCCTGATCAATTTTTCTGAATTTTACAATTATTATTTTAATATGTTCAATCAATAGCGGGAACGCCCTATTTACAGATTTGTTTTTCAACTTACACATGCCTGATTTAATTACCGATACAGCATAACTATCAAACGCCGACGTATTGCCTTGTAATAGCCTTACCCACGATTTTGCCCCACTCATATAGTTCTTTATAGCCCCTCCAGTTTTTAATCTATCGTTTAGGTATAAAGAGTACAACATTACCGTTCTTAGTCTGGGTTTCTTAGGGTCATCGTTTTTGTTCTTACAAAACCTCAAGTATTCCCTAAATTGTACCCTTTTATTCTTCCACGTCCCCTCCGCTAATCCTGCTGTGAAATACACGCTAAGCCTGTTCACTACTGCGTGATTACTATCTGCAAGTTGATAAGGCCAAAAAAGTAAATTAGCAACTGGCAGAGACCTATAATGATAGATCAAGAACATCCATGTGACTAGAAACATGTATTTCTGACAATAGTTTTTCCCTACACAATGTGGTAGCAATGGACCGAAATGTATCATTAATAAACAACCGACTGAGGGCATCCGCTAGTACCAGGTCCTTCCCAGCCTTGTGTACGATCTGCACTTCGCAATTATTTAACGCAGCAAAGCGCCAAATCTCCCGTGCACAAGCACACAAGACTGGATCTTTACCAGCACCAGAAGACAACACCTGCTGTGAAGCTATATTATCCGTATTAATGACAATAAGATAAAGGTGAGGGTCGGGGGGAGCCAAGGATTGAAGGGCCATAACCAAATTCAACGCCTCTAATTGGGCGATATGAAAACCTTTTGCAAGAAAATCAGTGGAGTAACGATTAGAATAAAATTGAGTGTCACTGAAGGCACCCCCACCTACGAGTGACGAGTCACATTCGATGACCCACTTTTTAGTCGGGAAGTGTCGGAGCAGTACCAGTCTGTTCGATCCTTCTGCATAACGCAGGAACCATGTCACGTCCCTAACAAGCTCTCTGGTGACTAATATTTTACCTACAAACGGGCAGGATCGTAGAAAATCCAATATACGATTCATGAAAGTCCGAGAAGGCAACACGCACTTAGCAATAAACTGTAATCGACCCACCAACCTTTGGACATTCTTGCGTGTAACCTTCCTCCCCATTACCCATTTTTGACATTCTAATAAAATATCCAGGAGCTTATCATCCGGAATTTTTACCACAAGAGTGACTGAGTTAATATCATAGCCCAACCAAATTAACCTCTGTACGGGCGGGCTGCACTTTTTCAGCGAGAGCTGAAGACCCAATTCCTTAGTCAAGCCCAAAATACAGTCATATGCTAATTGTGCCCTTTCAAAAGTGGCTTCAACGCCGACGAAATCGTCCAAGTAACAAATTGTAAAAAATCCCTTCTGTCTCATTAAATAAACCACCGCCGCCGTTGTCCTAGCGCACGCCATGCTTGACGAACGACAACCAAACGGCGGCGCAGTGTCGAAATAAAATCTACCGTCAACCTTAATACCAAATAGAGGTACACTTAGGGGGCAAGTCCTCAATTGACGGTAGGCCCGGGCCAAATCGATTGACCAAATATAGCAATTTTTCCCCAATTTAGTTACTTGCTTACCCAAAGTCATAATTGTCGGTAATTTATACGTAAACCGCTTCCCTTGATAAAAACCTTTAACAATTCCCGAATTAACGCTATGTCCTTTCGGAAAGCTTAAATCAACAATAATCCTGCGCTCAGCAGTGTTTCTTTTAGGGCGGGTCATTATAGGACTGATTTGAGCCCAAGGGACAAAAGGTGGATAATCGAATGGACCTAACATAGCCTCATGTGCTACTTCAGTGACAACATACTTATTGATCCAAAATACATCTTCCTTATCACACGTATGATTATTCATGGTAGCAGTAGGAATAAACGACCCCGTGAAATTTGACGGCCAGCCAAACTCTAAGTATTGAATAATTTCGAAGTCAGAATAACCAACCAATAGCTCTTTCCACTTGTCAATTATCAGACCCGAGGGAACAGGCAATTTAGCCTGCAGATAATTGGGCAAGCCGGTTGTTCTTACCGCAGCATATATTGACGCATAGTCCAAAAATAAATTACAATTTGACGTTAAGTTAGGCCAGTTATTCAGAACATATGATTGACACTCAAATGGGGAAAGTTCACAAAACTCGACACTTTTAACGGTGGTATTGCCTGAGTTAACAACAGTACTAACAACATCCGCCAGGGCGGTATCTACTAACTCTATAGTTTCAACGGTTGTAATTTCAGGAACAGTAACTGGGAAATGCAACGGGTCTTGAACGTCGGAGCAATTATTGAACAACTTAACGGGGGCGACCATACCACTACGGCCCTCGAGATTAGTATCTATAAAGTGGTTGGGAGGTCGAGGCGACCCCCCGGCACTGGAAACACAGCCAGAGCCGGTGTCGATGGCAACACAGGTTGAACGACGTACGTTCGAAATAATACTAGGGCTAACAGATATGTCAGGCCGAACTTCAGCAACCAAATTCGAATTAACAGGCAACAACAAACCACAACAATCAGATAAAAGGGGCGGGCCGTGACATGAACTAGTAGTAAAAGAGGGAATCAAACTAGCGGCAGGACTAGAATAGTTAATGGTTGGAAGCGCAGGGCTATCCAGGGAGGGGGAAACACAGCCCCGACCGGTGGTGTTGGAACCACTAGACTGGCAAGCAGTATGTCCATCTGAGACGACAGGCAACTCCGCAAGAACGGAGGCTGTACCGGGAGACGATGACACACCAATTGCGAAGTTGGTGGAACTCGGGTGCGAGTCAGTACTAGTACGATGTGCAGTACGGCGACCACTATTCATGTAGGCGGTAGATACGCAAACAGAAGCACGCTGAGCATCAATTGCATCACAGGAAACCGTGTCACGGGACCCAGTCAACAGCCTAGCCTTCAGTAACGGTTGCACTGTTGCGCCCATCCCCACATTAAACCCTATAATACCTGTCCCCCTTTTAGTACATCGCCCCGCTGTATTAAATTTTCTCACTGAGCCATTAAACCATTTAAATGCACCAACCGCCCCACGCCGGCCGTTAGCATATCGGCGTCGCACACCAAATGTGCTGCCACGATCACGAGGATAAACATGGGACACTTTTTGCTGTCCAACGCCATATGAAGACAGAGACGACGACGTATCAACAACAGTGCTGGCCATGACGGAGCATGAAGCCGACAAACGGACAGAATTAGGGACGGGCATAGCACATTCAATGTTAACAATATCAGGAGCAACAGCGGGAACAATTACAGGAGGCAGACCGGGCAAACATGGGGATGGCGAAGAAACAACAGAAACAGCCGTACTGACCTGATTATGACAATCGCTGACTGGGTCACTGGAACACAACTCGACGGCGGTACTCTCCGATGACGTCACGATGCTGCAGCACTTTGACATGTCACCAACAGCAGTACGCACTTCCGCATTTAGGTCAGCAGCTCCACGCCAGCTGCCACCTAAAAATTCTTTGCACGAGCATCGGTGTCGGCCTGCTTTTCTCTTGCACGCAGCTTCGTCTTGCAATCCACCTCTTTATGCGCATGTCTTCTCCTAAGTTTATACGCGCAGTATGAACAGACATGTAGAAATCGACTGCTACCGTCGCCATGGTCACCTGCGAATCCACAATCAGTCCCCTTATTCCACAGAACACAAGGTCGCGGGTCAACCCCTCTATTGTAATCGGAGCGCGACGCGTCTTGTACTGATTTAGTAGCAGCGACATCCACACGCTTGCCGAGACCACACACATCACGCCTGACTTCAATAATTTTTGCCTCGTCACTCCAACCATCTGGCAATCGCCGATCCGCGATCATCGCAAAGACCTTCTCACTGTAATCCAGACACGTCTTCCAAGTGTAATTATGAGCCATCGCAATAACTGAGTCCATGTGATTATCAACATGTGGTATCCAATCAGCTGGGATATCACCTCGTTTGATCATGCGTCGTACAGCTGCCATGTACTCGAACCATTTGGCTTCCCCTTGCGCCACTTTACCCTTTTTCTCATCTCGAATAACATATCTATGAGGAAGCAATTTAATTTTCCCAGCACGGCGGGCTTTCTTACCAGCAATGCTAATTAAGTCTTTCATCATATCGTCATCCGTTTCTGTATCAATGTCACTACCACACGTACCACAGCCAGCACTCTGTCGTACTGCCACACATGTATCACAACTCCCCTGAGCTATAACTTTCTTAATTTTCTTCTCACGACGCAATTTACCTCGCTTTATGCACGTCTTACACGCCACATTCTCTCGCGCTGGCATTCCTGGCTGAGTGCATACGACTGTAACACCGTCTTCCTCTATGACGTCATCATCCATAACACCCGTGCAAGTTGTTGACCGATCCACCGACGTCGACGGCGACACATCACGAGTCTCCAATGTGGCAATACGAGCTAAAAGCGGCCCCTGAGCAGCTGTTAATTTAGAGTCGAGGAGACGGGAAATCTCCTCCAACGACGCTCCTCGACTCACACTAACCGGCACAACTGGTGAAGACGACCGTAAATCCTCCAGTCTCACCCGAGTAGAAGCTGATGGCGGACGACCCACCGATCGACGTACATGAGAACTCGTCGACGGGCCTGACACATCCATGGAGCCTATCAAAGCTTTAGAATATGTGCCAACAACACTCCGTACACGACCAATCTTAGGCATCTTGGTATTAACCTTGATAATCAACAACAACAACAACAAATTCAACTATTCCAGCTCGCCGATCCGTCGTAGTCTAGGGTCAGGTAAGGAATGGATTACACTTTAAACTCACTACCGGAAGTCACTATTGTTCCTAGCGACGCGCACTAGGAACTGTCTCTATGGTATTCATAATATCAGGCCCGTAGCCAGGTTTTTGAATTACGCATGTTACCGGCAACATGATTAATTACCAGTGATCTGCCCACCACCACCAAGCTGTATGGCCCTATGGCCACCACCAACCTTGACCTTTGAATGTGGCGATCACTATCCCAGCAGAGGGGGTAGGCCCTGAGTGTACGACACCCAGACATGCCAGCACAACTATAGCCCTGTTCACACGGGCAATGTAAATCGATTCGTAGAAAGCGACTTGCCTAGTTCGCCTCACATTTGCCGTGTGAACGGACGTCTGAGGCGGATTAGGGCTGATTCGACTCACGTGATGCGGATCGTGTAGACCACCTAAGCGAGGTAGTCTACGTGAGGCGATTTCTCTGATTCGATTTATTTTGCCCGTGTGGACGCACTGAGGCGGATTAAGCACCTCACACGCATGCGCAGTCGACCTTAGTTTGTTGACTTTCCGGTCGATCAAAAGCGCATATTATATAATTTATTTAATGAAACCGCTATCTACGCACAGATTCTTTTGTCATCATTTATTTTTAGGGTTTCACTGCCCAGCAGAAGTTTTGATCGTTCCAAACCAATAAGGTTCATTAAATACATATCTAGGTCGAACCCACACTCTCTGGTGCCAGCATCGTCGAACCCAAAATGGCGCTGGTTAGTCTGTACTTGCTCATGCGCAGATATCCACTTCCGCCTCACGCAGTGTCCGTGTGAACGGGCGCCTAATTCGCCTCACCTGATTCGATTTGCCTGATTCGCCTCACATTTTACATCCACTCAGGCACCACCAGCCCAAACATATATATGTATGCATACATGCGCCTGGTCACATACACCGATCAGCAATATAACATTTGCATTCCCCCCTATATGCCTTTTATCCAAATATTTTACATTACAATGCCCATGCAATAGATACATTTGATATATATACACTAGTATATATGTCATATATATACAACATATATACAAGGTGTGTATATATATTTTTGGGGGGGGGGGTCCATATATATATATATATATATATATATATATATATATATATATATATATATATATACATATATAATGGTGCGAAACCAGCTAGCCTAATGGTCGGCAGCTAGCGAAGCTTTAACCATGGGAAACAAGTTAAACCTATGATGGTCAGCAACTAGCAAAGCTTTCAACTATATATATGTATATATGTATTTAATAACCGACGTCAAATAAATTTGGCAAGTTTCGCTGGTCCCTTAGGAAGGGCCAAAGACCCTATAATACTAAGACGGCTCACTCCCTATCTCTCCCATGGTAATGTAAATTTCGCAGTGCCACCTTGTGTTGGGTTTGATCAACCCAGCTGCTGGTTGGTGCTTCACATGTAAACACATACAATTATATTATACATGAGACAAGTAAGTATGAATACACATCAATATGAAATTGCTATGAACAAACACACATCATCAGCAGCATCATCATCATCATCGCCATCATCACACATCTTTCACATTCATATACATATTTATACATATAATATAGCATCTGTTTAACCAAGAGAACAGCCAGCGCACCAAGTGGTGGGTTTGATCACATTTTGATTACACAGTACAGGCTGAGTGAGCTGTCTTAGTATTATCGGGTCTTTGGAAGGGCTCGGGCTTTCACCATGCTGTGTCGCGGCTACAGCTTTGGGAAGTGGTATTTTATCTATTGTAAAACATATTTGTTTGGATACTTGCACTGCCGTCGATATTAGAAACAAATTAGAGAAAGGATTCATCCCTGCCATGGTAGGGGCGTGAAACAAATGCATGGCAATAATCCCATCATGTGCAAAATGAGTTTGCGATGTGGCGCCATCTTATAGCAGTTCGTGGAACTAAGCCGGAAGTCGTTTTGATGTTGATATTCGGCAGAGTGAGAATAAAATGAATTTGGTGTCAGTTTACGAAGGCGCTAATGAAGTGAGAGAAAATGCGTGTATCTTCATGGTGAGTTGTAATTACCTTTTATCTGTATTATCCAAGTTTTCACCGACTTAACAGTGACCACACTTTCGTGGGAGAACTCAGTTTTGTTGTTAATGTGAATAATGATAGATTTTTTCGAGTTATAATACTCTCCATCATCCACAGACCACACCACTATAACAAGATGACTATCCCAGTGCAGTTGTCAGAATGAGTAGACTGGACTCAGGACTGTCTAGATTATTATAGATACAAGATTCTCATCCCAGTCCACGAAACAATGCCCCCGGAGTAACTAGACTTTGTCTAGATAGAATGTTCACCTTTGTCTCAGTACTACAGTCCAGGAAGCACTACTTAATCTACTTCTACTAGACACTAGTACTACTACTAGTACTAGTACTACTAACTAGGTATATCAGCAAACATGTCAAAACTGTTCAAGTCTGTTGCACAGTAACAGTTACCAGTAGTGAGTAGAGTAATCACTAGATAAAGGATTCACCCCATACATCCAATACAGGGGTGAAAACCAACATATTAGAAAAACGGGCGAACAATTTCGACATGGTCATGGCGGGGAAATGATTTGAGCTGGTAAATTCTTAATTTAAGAAGCAAAATATATTCTTCACATAAATCTTCATATTTATCCGCTACTTTTGATTTGAAATATATAATAAAACATGTAGTTAAAGAATTTTAAAAATAAAACCGATTTCACCAACTCTGTGCCAATATCATGAATATGGGTAGCCATTTGATCCTGTTCCATACTAAGCCTTAGGGCTATTTTCGCTCATATTTAGACTACCTTAGTGTTCACCAAGTACGGGGTCAATCTTATATCTAAGTAATCACTAAATCATAACGGTAGTAAATCAGTATAATGAGTATTGCAAATTTGTAGGCAGAGCTCATAGAATAGAATAAGGGTTTTTTGAAATCATGTAAATTACTAAATATCATTATTCGTTCCAAAGTTTTTATCAGCGTAGTACGACTACTAGTACTACGTAACACTATAGACCTCTTTCAATGTTTGTAAACATCGGGTATGCGCGCGCAGCTCGGCTGCAGAACGAAGGCACACTGCCACTGAGTTTGCCCGTACGCGCTGTGTATAACGTTTATTTTATTCAAAATTAATAGAAATGCAGAAGCCTAACCATATAAATCTAATATAAACTATTCGTTAAATATGTTTTCTATATGTGTACCAAGCGGTTTGTCTCTAGGTGGTGTCTTTTTAGAGATATTTCACTTTTTCTGTAAGAAGATTACTCACGGCCATTGACAATCCACTGAGTTTGCCGGTACGCGCAGTACAAAACATTTATTTTATTCAAAATTAATAGAAATCCAGAACCCTAACCTTATAAATTTAATAATCTGTTTGTTAAGCATGTTATCTGTTTGTGTGCGAAGCGGTTTGTTTCTAGGTAGTGTGGTTTTAGAGATATTTCACTTTTTCTGTAAGAAGATTGCTTACGACCATTGACAATGCACTGAGTTTGCTGACTAGCCAGCGAAGGGTAAACACTGCATTGATTTGTGCTGCAGCAATGCTATGTCTATGCAGAGCATTTATTTTAGCAAAATTAATTTAAAAGCTTTCACTGAGTCGATTAAAAATATATTAATGTGCGATTGAAGAGGAAGATCTGAAGTATTTAATTTAACTTAAGGGCAATTTTCTCTGAAAGTATTAAAAACAGAGATAATAGTGAAAGTTGGGATATTCTGAGCTCATAGCCATTGAGTTTGCAGTGACCGGATGTCCTGCAGCCAAGCAGCGCGCGCACTGACCTACTGATGTCATATGAAATTGGTCAATAGGGCCGTAATCGATTAACACGACCCGGGCGACTCGCGTCACCCGAGTCGTCAGAATTTCAAATCGAACACCGCGAGTGGAGTCGACAAAAACATGTGCCGTGTGCAAAACGACCCGACGCCAGTAACCCACCTCTTGGCTGGGGTTTGCTAGGAATGCCTGAGCTGGTACCTGTAGGATAACAGCTACCACTACAAGTTGTTTTAATGCTTTTTTTTAAATAACCCAGATTGTCAGCTTATACGATCCTAAAATACTTTAAAACCTATTTTGCTGTACTTATATTGGATATTAAAACAAATAATTAGGTTTTAGATTAAGCCACCATTTTTTCCACCCGGAGCGTGCAGAAGCTTATTCGGTTATTCGACCCGAGTCCACAGGATGTGCACATGCGCCAAAAAGTGGCTCGGGTGACCAGAGTCGATTAATCGATTACGCCCCCGAGGAGGTGTACTGGAGTCACATGACAACTTCCGGTGGCCATATTGGATTACATACGAAAGGCTTGCAACTGTCTACATTGTGGTTATTGACTGATTTGTTGGTTTATTTGTCACTGTTTTGAGCAGTTTGGCCTCAGGAGTTGTCAAAGTGCTCTAAAGTCTACATTGAGAACTAGCAGTATGGCTTCAAAGGGTGTTGCTAAAATGCCATATGTTGACTCATTAGATGTGCTGTCAAAGAATTAGAAAGGTTCTGGCAGTACCCGCTAAGTGGCGCCACCATACTTACGAGTAGGCCCTGTGGTGGTCATAGTGTTCTTGGTATACGACATGGGGTGCCATAGGTGGTGTCAAGTGTAATCCAAGATGGCTGACTGCTAAGTGTTGACGTCACATGCACTCCCTCTATTGGTTATAGCTATAAAGTTGTGACCTTTTGTGTTCCAGGATATCATTTTTGGCACAAATAGGCCTTTGTTGACATCAAATTCTGTGCATTCTCAAAATACATCTGATCATTACTCAATCTTCATGAAAATTGGCCAAGAGATAAAAAAACAGGTATGCAAAAATGAATATGGTAGTTTAAAAAACGAATATCCTAAAATTTGAGTGATAAACGAAAAAGATCGCGATTTCAGCCGGAGCGAAAGTCGGGTAAACACCACGATGCGCTCATCCTTCGATATTTCCAAGAGCGCTAGCTTGAGATCCTATGATCTGATTTCTATACCAAATATACCATTGGAAAGCAGAGAAATTAAATAATTTATTTATCCTGGTTTAATTAATTTGTATGCAAGAATTACCATAATTTTGGTGATATTTCCATGACACAAAACCCATTCAAAACTGATGATGTCATGAGCTACGGTTCTGATTGATTGATTTTCACATCGGTCATTAACATAAAACATCTACATAAGAAGTATGAACGGAAAAAGTAATGCAGTTGTAGGCAGGCAGGGCTTAGCTGGGTTACAGCTATGGGTCTGTCAGGCCAGCCCAGTGGCACAGCTGCGCCCCAAGCGGAATTTGATACACCTAACACTACTGTCTACTTCAGGAGTAACTAGAGTTTGTCTTTGACTTTGTCCAGATAAAGCTAAAATATGCACTTCTCTACTCCCACCTCTAGTCTAGATAAAAGGTTCACCTCTGTCTCTGACCCTACGCAGCCTCAGGCTATTCTGTAGCATGACGTGAATCTTTTATCTACTCCCGGTATAGCCTACTCATGTAAACACTTTTGATGGATTTTGTGGGGTAAATTAAATATTCATGGTATTAATACACAGAAGCAACAATAATTATTTGACTGCTATTCAAAAAAAAAAAGATGTCCATCGTAACATGGACACCAAATATGCGGTACCCAGTTTCAGAGAATGACGCATTACACACACACACACACACATACACACACACACACATATGCACACACACACACATATATATATATACATACATACATATATATATATTACAGGGTAATATTTAAACTAATGCTACTCGTATTTTCAGATCCATCACCTAATGCCCCTATATACTGGTAGCATTCTCACAGACGCCTAGCCTCATCCACCAGTCACCATGGCGACAATGGACCAATACCTCAACATGCGGCTTCTGGAGACAGTGCGCGTGCTGGACGTGGAGGGCCTGAGGCGCGTCATTAACCAGCACCGTGCTAACCCCACCTTCCCACTGGATGTAGACGTGGCACTCTGCCTGGCTGCCAAGACGGGGCATGCAGAGACTGTCCGACAGCTACTGCAGGCCAAAGCAAGTCCGTCCTACACGGACAAGGAGGGTAAGTAGGTCATTCTCAAAGTTACATGGTTCTTACTGGTCATAGAAAACCTAAAAAGTACTAACTTTTGAAAGTGCAAAAATCGGGTCATGGTGCCCGCTGGCCTGGTCTCTCCGTGGGGCAGCACTATAAATTTACCATGAGTGCGATACCTGACCTGGGTTGGGGGAAGGGGGTGATGAGAGGGGTTAGTTTGGCCTGTTTTGTGGAATGTAATACAACAGATTATATAAGTTTTATTTTTTTATAATTAACCCATTAGCACCTATGGTTGGGCAACTCACAGTTGGTTGAGTGGTCTGGGCGCATTTGGTTTGTTCACATGCAGGCAAACCCCTTGCGAGTAGCTCACATGTGAGAGTGAGTCACCGACTATCGGCCCCATTCGCCATAAAATTTAGCTCAAATAAGTAAAAGCGGCAGGCTGATATTGTTTGACCAGCCAGAATCATTGTTCTCAACCAATCACTTATCCTCTTGTTTTTATTGAGACTCATCGGGTGCGGTGGCCTAATTGGTAGCGCGTGGTCCTCGCATGTGGAAGGTCAGGAGTTTGATTCCTGGTTGAGTCAAACTGATGACTTTAAAATTGATACTCGTCACTTCCTAGCTTGGCGTTAGGCATTAATAGCATAGGGCTAGGACTGGTTAGCTCAGTGTCAGGATAATGTGACTCAGTGGGATAGCGGGTCATGGTGCATGCGGCCTGATTTCCCAGTGGGGCACCACTATAAAGTCACCATGAGTGCGCACAGTCACAAGTCGGTAGGGCCGTCCTGTTATGACATTAGATATTGCCAGGACGTAAAGCTCCAACAACCAACTAATTATTATTGAGACTCAAATAATACCTGTTTATGCTGCAGGTAACCGCGCGATTCACTACGCAGCGAGAAGTGGCTCCTGGAAGGTCGTCAAGCTCATCCTGAATGCAGGCTCTCCCATGAACGTCCCAGACAGGTACTGGAACGCGCCACTCACAGCACTGTGCTTGGGATGAAAGATCTCCGCGATCTAGCGAATTTCAGCGATCTAGAGGGTTTCGCGGATTTCCGCGTTTTCGCGGATTTCCGCTTTTCGAAGATTTTCGCGGATTTCAGCTTTTTAAAAAAAATTTCACCGATCAGTGTTCACAAAATGGCATGGATGCATTATATGACAGCCCGAATCCCGTTCTTCTATGACCTTAGATATTGATATGGCATTTTTATGTATGGTTTAGTGCTGTCTCGTGTTGATGGTAATTATAGTTATTTTGAGGTCAGCGATGATAAATGAAGGTCACTCCAGATTCTGGCATTGCAACTAAAGCATGACGCTTTTGTTTCCAAATGGTGGCGTCGGCCAGGAATGGCGCGAGTGTTCTTCACCTGGCGACCGAAGGAGGCTACGAGGACTTGGTGAAAATGTTGCTGCAGGAGGGCGCCAACACGAACCGAGCCCGGCTCCTCAAGGTGAGCATGGGGCTGTCGGCAGTGGGAGGTTCTGCGGTTTCAAAATAACCCCAATCTCCCAATTTGGCTGGAAATCTCCATAAAATATAGAAAAATAACCCCAATCTCCCGATTTGGTGGGAAATGTCTGTAAAATGTAGCAAAATAACCCCAGTCTCCCGATTTGGCGGGAAATCTGACAAATCTAGCTAAATAACCCCAATCTCCTGATTTGGTGGGAAATCTCCCTAAAATATAGCAAAATAACCCCGATCCCTATTTAAAAAAAAAAAATATATATATATATATATGTAGTAGTCCAGACATGAGCGTACCATACGGTGGCAGCAAGGACTGCTCTGTTACCATCGCAGTTCATAGCGATAGGGGGTGGTACGGTAGCCACCGGGCAGCGCCACGACAGGGCTGCCATCTACTGTGTGCGGCTAGCGTAACCTCCCCCGGAGTTGACATGGGACCTGGCAGGGCAGAGGCGGGTCACTTGATCGTGGACGCCGCAGTGAGTGGAGATTAAAGACGAAAGAAGCAAACATACTTGTTCTGCTTGCTTGGGGGGTCTACAGCGTGAGGGTCAAGTTCCGGGCGGCCGAGAAAGGGCCCCCATCACATATATATATAAACAAAAAAAAAGGAAGCAAAATACCCCCAATTTCCCACTTTTAATTTGTTATCTGTTGGAGGGGCAATCTTCATCCACAATTTGTGTATTATGGAGATCTCCCTACTCACACTCTTATCTACTTGGCACTACAGTGGGTTGTGTGTGCCATCTTATAGTGCTATAGCATGGGGCTGTCCACAGACATACCATTAGGGCTTTCCCAACAAATTCACCATCTTATGGTATTTCCTGTGTGTAGTGGAATGCACAGAAGTATGGCACAGTGCCAGCAGCTGCTATTCAGCCGTATGCAACGCCACATGCCGATTTAGCAAGAGACGCTAATGTGATGGACAATATGCAAAGCAAAGTAGGCATGTGTGCTACTCAGTATCATAAATGAGAATCTTCAGGATTTTTGATTTGCCAGACTTTTTCAGGATGTGGTCAAAATTTGTGATCATTCTGGCTTTTCCCGTCACTTTAGAAGTCCCAAAAATTCATAAAATATTTTCCTGTTTTTTTTTTGTGTGTGTCAGGCTGTAAAATTTTCCGATATGAGGATATATGAACTCTACTATAATAAATAGCAACTTGCCTATATAATGATAAATGGCAATATATAAAACCCAAAGGCATATGAGGGATATGTGGAGTTGGTAAACTATTATTCATAAATATAGAAATTGTATAGTAAAATAGTATAGAGGAGGAGTGTCACTTCTTAGATACAGTCTTTGGAGGAGTTGCCTCACATACCCCCTCCCCCCCAGGTGTTATTTATGGATCACTACACACCACAAGGCACTGTGGCCAGCATGACAAGGCCTTGGATACAAGAGATTGAACTCTGATTGGTGGGTAGATGAATACCTGGTAGGGATTGGGAGATCAACCCATGTGACCACCACCATCTTGGATTCTAGAAACCTATATAAGATAATAAACCAGGGAGTCTCACTCTCCTACCTTTCACTCTTTATCTACTTTCCTTCATTACCTGTATTGATTTCCCATTAGCCTGTCCACACCACTCACACCACCAGCCGTCGACTTTACAAGGCCATTCTCATCTATGCACACACTCAACCAGAGGTGCCACTGTCAGGATTTCCTGTTTAAATGGCTCTGTCACTTGCTGGTTCAAAGATGTCGGAAACCCTTTCTCATGCGACATATCATGTCTTTGAGAATATATAGTAAATATGAATAGTTACATAATGGGAAATAATGTTTTCAAATACTTATAAATCCGTGTTGTATCCCAAATATTCAGTCGATAGGTCTGTCTTCAGTGTTTACTATCAGTGTTTACTATCAGTGTCAATGTTTACCATCAATGTTTTTATCACATGGCCATAAACCATATGGTTTCACTGCGCTCAGCCCTCATATGTAGTCACGGTGGTGGAGCTAGCATTGTGTGACCTGCAACAAGGGTGGGAGGGGGCAGGGTGTTAATTAGTAACCGGCCGGTTTCTTCTAACATTAAGGATGTCATTAAAGCCGCATAGTCAGTCCGGTGAAAGCATCAAATTTTCAAAAGCCAAAATAGAATATGATCCTATCTATCGATCTTAGACATTGCCATTGTTGCACTTAATACGCATTTGTTAGCACATAGAACCTCCAACAACCAAGCAACCAATTCTCGACATGTCGCCTGTTTCCAATCTCAGACTGGAGAGACGCCACTCCACCTGGCGTGTAAGTCCGGGCACCTCGACATCCCGCAGCTGCTCATCTCGCGGGGCGCAGACGTGAACGTGGTAACGCGAGACGAGCAATGGACCCCTCTGCACTGTGCCGTCAAGGCCAAGCATTTCCATACTGTGCGTGTTTTGTGCGAAAAGCGAGCCGATGTGAACATGCGCGATAGGAAGGGCCGCACACCGCTGTGTCTGGCGGTGGAGCTGGGCTCGCACGAGAACACTGACTGCTTGTTGAAATGTGGCGCTGACCCCACCATCTCGGACAGGAATGGCCGTTCCCCGCTGCACTCACTGGCGATAGCATCCACAGCCAGTGGCAACCAGCTTGGTATGTCAATCAATCAATAGGATACAGCTATAATAGGCCTTGGGCCTGTTAGCCGCTCTTAATTAATAGAAATCAAGATAGTTCTTCAGATGTGGTGGATTGTAGCAACTGTCACTGGCTCCAAGATATACGTAATGCTTGACCAGTATGCATCCAGTCGGGACTTGAAACAGTTCACCGACTCTGCTGCTATGACACTCTCCGGTAAAATAACCCCAATCTCCCGATTTGGCGGGAAATCTCCATAAAATATAGAAAAATAACCCCAATCTCCCGATTTGGTGGGAAATGTCTGTAAACTATAGCAAAATAACACCAGTCTCCCGATTTGGCGGGAAATCTGACAAATCTAGCAAAATATCCCGATCTCCTGATTTGGTGGGAAAGCTTCCTAAAATATAGCAAAATAATCCCCATCTATATTTTTTTTTAAAGAGAAAAAAAGAAGAAGAAAAATAACCACAATTTCCTCTCTCAAGACTTAAAGTTCTGTTGTACTGCATACCTAACATTTTTTAAATTGCAAAGTGCTTGGGACAATTTAATTCATAGTGGTGGAAATTTTGTAATTAGATTTTAATTAATGTTTTCTGGCAGTTGAGCAGTTGTTTGGGTATCATCTCGTGTAGTACGTAATGTGCCACTTAGAATGTGAGGTGGCAGCCTGAGTGTTGTACCTAAGGGGGTTCGCACGAAAACACTGAATGCTTGTTGAAATGTGGCGCCAACCCCACCATCTTGGACCGGAGTAGCCGTTCCCCGCTGCACTTACTGGCCATAGCGGCCACAGCCAGCGACAACCAGCTTGATATGCGTCTCTCTCAAGACTGCTACTTCCACAAAAAGTTCTGGTGTACTGTCCGTAAAATTAAAAAAAGAAAAAGTTGCAAAGTGCTTCGGACGATTTAATTCGCATTGGTGGAAATTTTATTAGGTTTTAATTAATATTTTCTGGCGGCTGAACAGTTTTTTGGTTATCATGTCGTGTATGTAATGTGGCCACTTAAACTGGGAGGTTACATCATTACTGTTGCACTCATGACAGGTGTTATATAACATGTGACTAACTACAATGCGAGCTTACATCGTTTCTGTTGCACCCGGGGCAGGGAGTACATAACATAATGTAACTAACTACAACACAAGCTTACATCGTTTCTGTTGCACCCTGGGCAGGTATCGGATAACATAGTGTGACTAACTACAACACAAGCTTACATCGTTTCTGTTGCACCTTCGGCAGGTATTGCATAACATAATGTGACTAACTACAACACAAGCTTACATCGTTTCTGTTGTACCTGGAGCAGGTATTGCATAACATAATGTGACTAACTACAACGCAAGCTTACGACATTCCTGTTGTACCCGGAGCAGGTATTATATAACATAATGTAACTAACTACAACACGAGCTTACATCGTTTCTGTTGCACCCGGAGCAGGTATTATATAACATAATGTAACTAACTACAACACGAGCTTACATCGTTTCTGTTGCACCCTGGGCAGGGATTACATAACATAATGTGACTAACTACAACACAAGCTTACATCGTTTCTGTTGCACCCTGGGCAGGGATTACATAACTTAATGTAACTAACTACAATGCAAGCTTACATCGTTTCTGTTGCACCCAGTGCAGGGATTACATAACTTAATGTAACTAACTGCAATGCGAACTTACATCGTTTCTGTTGCACCATGGGCAGGTATTGTATAACATAATGTGACTAACTACAATGCAAGCTTACCACATTCCTGTTGTACCTGTGGCAGGTATTATATAACATAATGTGACTAACAACACAAGCTCACATCGTTTCTGTTGTACCCGGGGTAGGTATTATGTAACATAATGTGACTAACTACAACACAAGCTTACATCGTTTCTGTTGTACCCGGGGTAGGTATTATGTAACATAATGTGACTAACTACAACACAAGCTTACATCGTTTCTGTTGTACCCGGGGCAGGTATTATATAACATAATGTGACTAACTACAACACAAGCTTACATCGTTTCTGTTGTGTACCCGGGGCAGGCATTATATAACATAATGTGACTAACTACAACACAAGCTTACATCATTTCGGTTGCACCCGTTTCCATTGGCACTCGACCCAGGTATTGCGCAGCAGCTGCTGGAGCTTGGCGCGATGGTGAACCAGCGGGATACGGAGGGCTGCACACCGTTGCACTATGCCGCTATGTCGGGCAACACCGATATTGGCGTGCTGCTCATCTCCGCAGGTCAGCCCCCACAAGCTGCAGCCACCCCACAACCATTGCAAAGCACTCAACTTTAAAGTTGCATAGTCCGATGGTTTTGAGTTTCTGCCATTTTCTGAGATAAATACATTATGCTGATCGCTATGATCCACATTACGTTAGTTTGAAGTAACTTTTAATTTAAATGGCTACCTTTGGAGGTATTTCACGTTAAAACATGCCAAATTAATTTTGGAAAGCACGCCAAAACTCTGACACCATAGACTTCAGTACTAACTGGTTCTATTAAATTGACTTATTATGACCTTCTATGCAGCCATAAATGCTTAATAAGTGCACCAGTGCCTAAGTTGAATATATAGAATCAAATCTAGATAAGTGTTTTAGTTTAACAAATTTATGTTTTCATCGGACTATGCAACTTTAAACTCAGTGTACCTGACTGCTCTCCTAGTTGTAGATCTTATTTTGTCAGAAGATAATTAGAAGCTTTGTGGGTTTTAAAAAATCGTACAGAACAATGATGATAAAATATAGTACCATTTTACTAAAGTCAAACAAGAAGATATTTTAGCCTTTTTGAGGACAGCTGGTCTGTATCACCTGATATAGTCTATTAAACCAATTTTATCAATATCAATTAATGTCAATAAAACTTTTAAAGTTTTATCTAGAATTTTATTTCCCTTGGCCACAAATTATGTAATTGTGACCTTTTAAATTCATGTGTTTATTGACACATAATTGATTGTTTGCTTTTGCATTCTGTGTAACCGCAATGGTTGAATAAACTTTTAAAATTACAATTTTCGCTGAGAAACATGGCTTATGATGCCGACACGGTGTAAAGAAACCATCAATCAATCAATCAATCTCTCCGTGTCTGTTAGAACGTGGACCTCGCGTGCAGGAGACTGGGAGTTCGGTTCCCAGTCAAGTCAAACCCAAAATTGATACGTGTCGCTTTCTAGCCTGGCGCTCAGCATTAATAGGATAGTGCAAGGACTTGTTAATACAGTGTCAGGATAATGTGACTGAGTGGGATATCGGGTCATGGTGCTGGTGGCCTGATTTCCCAGTTTGGCAGCACTATACAGTGATCATGAGTGCACACTGTCACAAGTCGGTACCCGTCCTGATATGACCTCAGATGTTGCCCGGACAGCCAACAGCGTGTTTGTTGACTTAAGGTGCTGAGCTGGACTTGAAGGACTCCATTAAGGGTGAGACTCCGCTCAACACGGCCATTGCGCATGACCGTGCGCAGCTGGCGCAGCTGCTAATTCACTCCGGGGCTGACGTCACCATAATGGACCAGCGCCACCTGACGCCGCTCCACAACGCCCAGGGCTGTAAAAGTGAGCATTTACTCACTCTTTTCTCACCAGACGAGATGGCCGGATGAGTTGAGTGTCAGTCTCCCTTTTTGGTAGAGCATGGGATTCGAACCCAATGGTTCGAACCAAGTCAAGCCACCAATGACTTAAAAATTTATACTTGTCGCTTCCTACCGTGGCGTTTGGCATTATTAGGATAGGACAAGGACTGAGTGGGATACTCAGTGAATTTGTGGTGGACAAATTGATTATTATATATATAATTCAATTTGGGATGCTACTGGTGAAAAAGGTTTTAATTGATTCAAATCTAGATATATTAAATTGAACAAAATTAAATAAATTGCCATTGTTGTAACTTTAGCTCTGTTTTGGAAGTAAAATTTTCCTGTCATTTTCTCCAAATTTAACGACTTAAAATTGCATCACCGATAAAATAAAATAAAAAAAATTAAAAGTTGTCATTTAACACAAATTTGGATTTTCATTTTTAATTTCAATGTTGGCATATAAATGTGATTTACCAAACTGACAATAAATTTCATAAATTTAGAAAATGTAATAAGAATAGTAAACATTAGCTATATCACCCTGCAGGCGCGGCCAAGGTGGAGCTGACTCGATTGCTGATAGAGAAGGGCGCGCGGCTGAACGCCATCACCCTGCGGGGCGACACGCCGCTCGACCGCTGCGTCTTCCACTTCGTGCTCGGCAACTACAACCGGGAGGTGCTCGTTGCTCTTGTCGTCGCTGGGGCGCTGCTCAGACCCATCCACATGCCGGGGTAACAGTGCACCGCCCCCACCCAACTTTGCTCGGACATAAAACCCCAACAAGCCAACCCCACACCTCAGTCAATGTGTGAATGTTTAGAATTTAGACCCTATTTTAAAATCAATGTATTAAGTTTGGTGGTGCAGCGTCTGGTAGGGTTTTCGGTGGGCTTTCTTAATTTCTGAAAGCTGAGATTTTCATTAAAGCGTAAAACTCCAGTCACACTATGTTTGCGAACGCTTTGGACAAAAGAATGCAGTCACCAATCCCTCCTTGTGACCAAAGCAAGGGTTGCCGACCTCTGGGTGACCATTTTGGTTGCAAGGAGGATTTTAATGCAGTAGCTCCAACCTCCTTGTGACCAAGTGGTCCTTAGCCGCTGCCGTATTGGCCGCTTGTGGCTTACACATGCTTTTCTGCTCATGGGGGAACCTCCCCCTGAATGCATTGGGTGTCAGTCCCCGCTGACACTCAAGCACATTTTACTAAGTTGCGTTGATTTTTTGGCCCTGCGCCAACAGTTCTACACTGCAGACAGTATGCATGACCTTTTTACTAAGGAAAACAGGAAAACATTTTAGCCTTTTTGAGGGCAGTTGGACTGTACCACCTCATATAGTTTACTAAATAGATTCTATCAATTATTAATAAAACTTGTCTTTTTCTATTGGAATTTGTTTCCCTTGACCACAAATATATGATTGGGAGCTTTCTAATTTAATGAGTGTCTATTGGCACATAATTGATTGTCTGCTTTTACATGTAAAAGCGATGGTTTGAACAAAAAACAAACATTTCTCGCCGTGAATATGGCCTATGCTGCCGACACGGCGTAAAGCAACCACCAATCAATCAATCAATCAACCATTTTGGTCGCAAGGAGCTCGGCGACCACTAGGGACTATTTTGCGACCATTTGTGGTCGCAAGCAGTATCGTGACTGGGGTATAATATTTACTAAGTTGAAATGCTTAGTTAGATTGTATCTGGTATGTCCAACTCCGATAGCGGTGCACTTATTAAAGCTGCATAGTCGGATCAAACATCAAATTTTCAAAAACAAAACAATTATCTAGAATTGATTCTACATATCTAATATAGATACTGGTTCACTTATTAAGCCTTTGTTGCCACATAGAAGGGAATACCAAGCCAATTCAATAGAACCTGTTACTGCAGAAGCCTATGGAGTCAGAGTTTTGGCAAGCTTGCCAAAACTAATCTTACATGTTTGCACTTCAAATATCTCAGAAGTTAGCCATTTAAAATAAAAATTACTTCAGACTAAAGTACGGTAGATTATAACGATCAATTTAGTGTATTTATCTCAGAAAAATTACAGAAACTCAAAACCATCGGATCATGCAACTTTAAGCATAGAAGGGAAGTAGAGTAGATTCATTTAAAAATTTTAATAGAAGTTGTTATTGCCATAGCTTGTCAGAATTTTGACGTGCATGTCAAAATTAATTAGGCATGTTTTTTCACTTCGGGAGCGGGCCATAGCTCAGATGGTAGCGTCTCCAGCAGTGTAGGTGTGGGTCATCCGATCGATCCTGGTCAGTGGACATATTTGTGGTTTGGGCTATTTTTCCTTCCAACTAGTGGTCCACAACTGGTTCCTCAAAGGCTGTGGTACGTGCTGTCCTGTCTGGGGGAAGGTGCTTATAAAAGACCCCTTGCTGCTTATCGCCATGTGTAGCCTATGTGGTCGAACCAGGTTTCCTCTAAAGAAATGTGTCAGAATGACTAAATGTTTGACGTCCAATAGCCGATGATAAAAATCAATGTGCTCTAGAGGCGTCGTTAAATAAAACAAGCTTTCTTTGTTTTTCACTTGAAAATTAATTTGGCATGTTTCACTTCAAATATCTACATGGCTAGAAGTTTATAATACAAGTTACCTCAAACTAACGTAGAGTAGATTATAATGGTCAACATAATGTTTGTCTGTTACGTGTGTCATGCAGTATGCAACGTGCGTTATGTGTGAAATGTGCTAAGTGGTAGAACCGTGAAGAAATGGGTAGCCTACCGCGCGAAGCTAATTTATCGATTGGTGGGTTGTTTTATGCCATGTCAGCAGCAAAGGCCATATTCATGACAAGAAGTGTTTAGCTTGTATTCTGTCCATTTTCGTTCAACCATCGCTTTGATGCAGAGTGTAGAAACATACAATCAAATATGTGTGTCCCGCATGAAGCAGTAAGGTTAGCAAGTATGGCACAATTCACACGGTGGTGGTGGCCGAACAGTAGAGCTCAGGCCTCCTTTGTGGGAGATCAGGAGTTCAATCCCCGGTTGAGTCAAACCAATGACTTTAACATTGATACTTCTCGCTTCCTAGCTTGGCATTCAGCATTAATAGGATAGGGCAATGACTGGTTAGTTCAGTGTCAGGATAATGTGACCTGAGTGGGATATCGTTTCATGGTGCTGGTGGCCTGATTTCACAGTGGGGCAGCACTATAAAGTCACCAAGAGTGTGGACTGTCACCCATCCTGATATGACCTTAGATGTTGCCAGGACATAAAATGATAACAACAAACAACCAACCGACCGACACAATTCACTGAGCGCCCTGTCGTTGGCATATTTACAGGCGGCCGCAGCACCAATCACCCCTGTGCTGGTTGACATGGCACAGTCAGTTCTCGTCAGCGCGCTTCCTCGTCATGGTTGGGTGGTCGCTGCACAATGAGGCCTGGCTAAACCTGCCAGGCAAGACGGTGGAAGTGGAGAGCTTCATGGACTGGCTTCGACAGATGTCGCACCGGCCACAGCAGCTCACTCTGCTATGTAGGAAGGTGGGTGCACTGCGCAGTCATACCTAGTGACATGTGACCAGAGGGAGCGGGACGTAGCTCAGGCGGTAGCATGTCCACCTGTGAAGCTGTCGATCATCCGATCGATCCTTCTCAGTGGACCCATTTGCAGTTTGGACTATTTTCCGTTCCAATCAGTGGTCCATAGTTGGTTGATCAAAGGCTGTGGTATATGATGTCCTGTCTGTGGGAAAGGGCATATAAAAGACCCCTTGCTGCTTATCGGAAAGAGTAGCCTGTGTGGCGGCAGCAGGTTCTCTCTAAAGAAATATGTCGGAACAAAAATCAATGTGCTCTAGAGGCATTGTTAAATAAAACAAGCTTTACTTTGCTTTGATGTGGGCGAATCGGTTAGAGCGCAGGCTCCCGGGAGTTCGAATCCTGGTTGAGTCAAACCAATGACTTATAAAATTTATACTGGTCGGTACCGAGCCTGGCACTCAGTATTAATTGATTCAAATGTAGAGATAGTAATTGAACAAAACTAAATAAATTGCTATTGTTGTAACTTTAGCTCTGTTTTGGAAGTTAAATTTGACTGTCATTTGCTCCAAATTTAACCACTTAAAATTGCATCACAGACAAGGACTGGTTAGCACAGTGTCGGGGTAATGCGACCATGCGAATCATGGTGCCAGTCGCCTTGTCTCCATGTGGGGCAGCACTATAAAGTCACCATGAGTGCACAATGTCACAAGTTGGTACCCATCCTGACATGACCTTAACCAGGCGGGATGGCCGAATGAGTTAGAGGGTCCGTCTCCCTTGCTGGTAGATCGTGGGGTCATGGGTTTGAACCCTGGTCGAGTCAAACCAATGACTTAGAAATTGATACTTGTTGCTTCCTAGCCAGGCGCTCAGCATTATTAGGACAGGGCAAGGATGGTGTGCTCAGTGTCAGGATAATGTGACTGAGTGGGATACCAGGTCATGGTGCCAGCAGCCTGGTTTCCCAGTGGGACAGCACTATGAAGTTGCCCATGAGTGCGCACTGTCACAAGTCGGTACCCATCCTGATATGACCTTAGATGTTGCTAGAAAGTAAAACAATAAACAAATAATCCTGCCCTGTAGAGGTGTGAATATCAACTTAAAGAGTTGCATCGCTGACAGTTTTGAGTTTAGGCTTTATTTTGAAATAGATATATTATGTTGATCATTGCATGCTACCTTAGGAGGCCATCCAAACTTTTCAACATTTTCCCGGTCGTACATAGCATACTACTTTTTCAACCCCTGATATCAGACTGAGCAGTCTGATATCAGTTTGATCAGGTCAGGGCGGGTCTCTGGCTATTGCAATGCCTTCGACTGTACATGTCGTGTTATGTCGCTGCAGGTGATCCGAGAGCGGCTCGTCATTTGCTCAGACGACTGCGAGATCTCGCCCGCCATCCGCTCCCTGCCGCTTCCCACCTTCGTCATGCGCCAGCTCGCCCTCGAAGAGGAAGTGCGCATGCTCCACTCTGGCGAACTGTGACGTGTGCTGGCATGTAGTGCTGCTGTTTTGTATTACATAAGGGCTGGGTGGTGCAGGGCGGCTGTGTGGCAAAAAGCTGCTTCATGTGCTGCTTTATTTAGGGTAGGCACTTAGATGCTGCCAGACTGTTACGGAATGCGAGAATGTGCAGAACTTTGTATGAGCATGTGGCAGTGTCATTCCTCTCCAACATCAGACGCGTACAAGAACGTAGTTAGATAATCCAATGTGTGCTACTTTGTACGAGAGTGTGGCACTTATATGCTGCCAAATGGTTGCGGAACTTTGTACGAGAATGTCGCGGTGTCATTCACCCCCGACATCAGACACGTACCAGAAAGTAGTCGGATAATGCGAGATGTGCTACCTTATACGAGAGTGTGGTGCTTAGATGCTGCCAGACAGTTGCGGAACTTTGTATGAGAATGTGGAGGTGTCATTCGCCCCAACATCAGACGGGTACAAGAAGGTAGTTAGATACTGTGAGGTTCGCTACTTTATGCGAGAGTCTGGTGCTTAGATGCTGGCAGACTTTTATGGAACGTTGTACGAGAATGTGGTGGTGTCATTTGCACCAACCTCAGATGCGTACAAGAACATAGTTAGATGCTGCGAGGTTCGCTACTTTATGTGAGAGTCTGGTGCTTAGATGCTGGCAGACTTTTATGGAACCTTGTACGAGAATGTCGCGGTGTCATTTGCACCAACCTCAGATGCGTACAAGAACATAGTTAGATGCTGCGAGGTTCGCTACTTTATGTGAGAGTCTGGTGCTTAGATGCTGGCAGACTTTTATGGAACCGTGTACGAGAATGTGGTGGTGTCATTCGCCCCGACATCAGACATGTACCAGAAAGTAGTCAGACAATGCGAGATGCGCTACTTTATACAAGAGTGTAGCACTTATATGTTGCCAGACGGTTGCGGAACTTTGTACGAGAATGTGCGGCGCGCGTGCAGAAGTGTCAGTGATGCCACTTCTTAGATGAGAGGTGGTGTTAGCCCTGTCACTTACGCTATGCGGAGCTATTGAAACACGTAGTCGCACTGCCGCCTAATGACTTTGGTGACTTTCGGGGTTTGCGTATGTGGACTACGAGGAGCGTAGGGAGCGTGCGTGCTTGCAGATGGCCATACGCCTAGGCGAGTTTTTTGAGCATGCCAAAAAATTGGGGACGATTTAGAAAGCGTATGGCGTAGCCTCTACGCTCACTACCCGGATTGCGGCGTATGAGTAGCGTATGGTAGCGTATACGCGTATGCGCGTTGACGTACGCTACGCGCCACTCCCGCAAAACCTATGGACAGCCCCTTTAGATGCTGCCAGACTGTTGCGGAACTTTGCACGAGAATGTGGTGGTGTCATTCGCCCCAACATCAGACGCGTACCAGAAAGTAGTCAGATAATGCAAGATGTGCTACTTTATAGTGTGGTGCTTATATGCTGCCAGACTGTTACAGAAGTTTTTTGCGAGAGCCTAGCAGCGTCATTCCTACTGACATCAGATGCGCACCACAAAGTTGTCAGGTAATATCTCCAAATTTGGCCACCAGTTGATTAAGAGTAGCTGTCCACCGTTATTGACTATTGTTTGAGTGCTGATTTTTAGGATTATTTATTCAAATTTATATAAAATATATTTTAATGATATTGCAACCACACCAAAAAAGCCACACAGTAACTGCATAATATTAAAGAATATTGCTAAGAATATCTCAATACAAAAACGTGCTTGCAGCTATGTACTCAAATACTGCTAATGAAATGGCTATAAGTCAGGATGGTGTGTGGGGGCGGGGGGGTGGGATAGCATGATGGTTTCACTTCACTGACCCGACTAAGCAGCCACTCTGACCATTCTCATTACTGGGTGACCCAGAAGACCTTTCGTGCGGAGTACAGGTTCGCTATTCCTTATCCGAAAAGCTCTGAAATCCAAAGGTGTTTTTTTCCACCCCCATACGCATATAAATAAACTGTAATACTATTTTTAGTCTTCATTTATCACATTTAGCGGGAATATTTATGTTTCTCTCTAGAAATATATTAGTATGTTTAATTATGGTTCGTTTGAAGCTGTATATATATATATATGTTAAAATTTTCCTAAATGTTTTTGTTGCAAATTCGCTGCCGACACGGCGTAAAGAAACCACCAATCAATCAATCAATCAATTTCTTTTGCAAATAAAGTGTACTAGAGTATTTATGGTCTATAATTATCCCATTATTTCATTTATCAGCATATTACTCTATAAATAAACTGTTATGGTGGTTGTAGTCCTTATTTATCCGACTTACTGTGAGTATTCATACGTTTTGGCTGCAGTATTAATGTTTGATTACTACCGTTATTCTGAAATCTGAAAAATTCTGAATTCCAAAACGCAACTGGCCCCCAAGGGGTTTGGGTAAGGGGTTGTGGACCTGTATTTAGAGCAAATTCAGTCAGCTGCGTCCCATTGCGCGATGTCATCACTTGTGACCAGTTAGAGGCCAGAAGCTCCTTGTTTGTGGGTTATTAAAGCTTCATAGTTCGTTAAAAACATAAAATTGTCAAAACTAAAACAATTATCTAGATTTGATTCTACATATCTAACTTAGATACTGATGCACTTATGAAACATTTGTGGCAACATAGAAGGGAATACTAAGTCAATTTATGTCACCACATAGCGGGAATTTAATAGAATCTCTTGCTGCAGAAGCCTATGGCGTGCTTGCCAAAATTATTTTTGCATGGTTGCACTTCAAATATCTCTAATGTTAGCTATTTAAAATAAAAGTTACTTCAGACTAAAGTAAGATAGATTATAATGATCAACCTAATATTTTTATCTCAGGAAATGAAAACTCAAACCATCGGACTATGAAACTTTAAGCACCGCCAAGACCCAACTATGGAACTTTAAACACCATCAAGACCCAACTATGGAACTCTAAGCACCGTCAAGACCCAACTATGGAACTTTAAGCACCGTCAAGACCCAACTATGGAACTCTAAGCACCGTTAAGACCCAACTATGGAACTCTAAGCACCGTCAAGACCCAACTATGGAACTTTAAGCACCATTAAGACCCAACTATGGAACTTTAAGCACCGTCAAGACCCAACTATGGAACTCTAAGCACCGTCAAGACCCAACTATGGAACTCTAAGCACCGTCAAGACCCAACTATGGAACTCTAAGCACCGTCAAGACCCAATTATGGAAATTTAAGCACCGTCAAGACCCAACTATGGAACTTTAAGCACCGTCAAGACCCAACTATGGAACTTTACGCACCATTAAGACCCAGTTGGGGAGCGTTGTACACATAGGCACTGTTACTCCCACAGCACTGTCTGTGACAGGGCCGATAGACAACCCTATAGAACAAGTGTCAGAAGGCTGCGTCACAGACATAACCCCATGAATTTGAAATCAGATATGCTAAATATATGCTTTCAATGTTTGTTTATTATAGGCCGCTATTTTTGAGTGAAGAATTTATTAAATCATGTAAACTTTAAAAATCGAATCGAGAGCCTTCTGCGGTCGCCATCTTGTATTTTTTGTTTGCATTCTCTCTATTTCTCACCTTTAAGCCAATATAGATAAACATTGTGCATTGGAAGCACCACATCCGCAGTTAATTCCTACTGAAGCAGGTTTTGCTCGGATTTAAGCAGGGTTGTAATTCACTCCTACTCTGGGTAGGGGGGTGAATCTTCTCTACCCACCACCCACCCACCAAGCTCCAGTCGGTGCTAATATGCCGGACTAGCGGTCACATTGACCGGAAACTAGTGGGAGGTGTTGCGTATAAGATCTCCAAGGAGAGGGCCCAGACTTGAGGTCAGGAAACACTCATTTTTGTTTCGAGTGACAGATCCATGGAACAGTCTTGCAGACCAAGTGGTTGAAGCACCAACGGTAGAAGTATTTGAGAAAAGGCCGAATAGACATTGGAGAGGACATCCATAATTATATGACTTTGGGGCTCTGTCGACCTTCACATGTGTGCAAAAAAAAAGAAGTTATTTCTTACCATAACAAGCTGGCATTCGAGGCCCAATAGGGCCTAGATCAGCCAGAAGGGGATATGTAAGTTAATCTGTTAGTAAATGGATGCCAAACAGAACTCTCCAGGACGGCTTGACCTGCATGTTACAAACACACCTGGGACACTCGCTATTGTTATCTGAATGACTTAATAGTATAATTGTATAGTACCTGATTATTCATTCAGGGTGTATTTGAAATTAGCCTGGATGATTAAAATCTACTTTACATTTTGACAAATTATTATAGAAGGCTCACTTTGGAGTTATTTGAAGTGAAAACATGCCAAATTAATTTTGGATACAAAGACTGATCAACGAAATTAACTTCATATTCCTTTCTATGCAGCAACCAGACTCAATAACAGAATGAGTTGAACCTCCGCCTCCCGTTTTGGTAGATCATGGGATTCGAACCACCGCCAAGTCAAACCAATGACTTAACAATTTATCCTTTTCGCTACTTAGCCTGGCACTCTGCATTACTAGGATAGGGCAAGGAGCAGTGGAATGAGGAAGAGCAATTGTCTGCGATTGAAATTTCCCCTGCGTAATCAACTAATGTAGCCCTTAAAAAAACTTGTAGAAAGAAAAAACCATTTTAATAATTGCACCGGTATCTAAATTGGATATATATATATATTCAAATTGTTTTTGGTTTGGATAATTTGATGTTTTCATCGGACTATGCATCTTTAACAGTTTACATCTTGTACAAGCGGCCATACCCGTATGTAATATCTGCAAACCCTGTTTATTATATATATATATATATATAGGGTGGTGACATTTCAAAACGTTAGTGGATTCTCGGCGTCACCTCAATATATGAACTTAGATGTTGCCAGGACGCAAAACTCCAACAGGCAAATGTGGCACTAAGCAGTTCAGTGCACAGACCACGTGATCATCTCAAACTGAAATGTTACAATACACAGACCACGTGACTTATCGCCAATCAAAATCCAGGTATTATATAAGTTAAGCTATTTAAGCTAAGATTATGTTTCTGTCCAACGAAACCGTCGCCCAGATGCGGTTCGAAACCAGGTGGCGCATGACTGCTGTCCTTGGTGGTTTGAAGCTGCATAGTCTGATAAAACTAGTAAATTTTCAAAACCAAACCAATTATCTAGAATTGATTCCTCATATCTAGCTTAGATACTGATGCATATATTCAGCATCGGTTGCTGCATAGAAGGGATTACTGAGTCAATTTAATAGAACCTGTTACTGCAGAAGTCTATGGTGTGCTTGCCAAAACTAATTTTATATCTTTGCTCTTCAAATATCTCAACTTAGCCATTTAAAATAAAAGTTACTTAAATCTAAAGTAAGTTACATTATAACGATCAATTTAATATAGTTATCTCAGAAAATGATAGAAACTCAAAACAATCGGATTCTGAAACTTTAAGATGCCACGCATGACAATGAAATGTCTTCCAAAGAAGAACTTGAACTCTTGCAAAATGAAAGCTTTGGCAGTGGCGCGAAGCTAACGTTGGGGCTTCTTGGTTGTAGATGTCCTTCGCGTCGATACAATTTTCTCCCTTTTCTTTTTACGATTTCGTCTACTGGTGGGGTGGGGTGAATATGTTGTGCAATGGACGTCTCACACTACACGGTAATAATTCTTGGCATTCAGGGGGGGGGGGGGAATTTGGAAATTCAATTCCCCCCTCCCCATCCCCCCAACCCCATATCCTCTGACATGCTGGTGCCTGGGCCGTGTTCAGGGTGCGTGTCAGCGGCACCGCGGAGACGTTTCGGCGATGCTTTTTGGCCTATTTGCGTTCAGGGTGTGTCTCGGAGACAAAAAGCACCTCGAAAATGGCCACCGTATTCAGTGGTTTCAGCCAATAACAGCGCAGCTTTTCCATTGCAGATGGCCGCCGCCTATGGGGGCAGCCATTTGAGAGACAACAAACTGCTTTTGCCGTTCAGACTAGCGTGACGTCAGGGCCATCTCCGAGGCGCCTCCGAGACGGACCCTGAACGCGGCCCTGGTGTCAACCTGGGCAGAGTGACGTGTAGTGTGGTTGGTACAGGGGAAATTTCAATCACAGATAATTGGTCTTCCTCATTCCACTGCTCTTTGCACTTGCCCTATCCTATTAATGCCGCGCGCCAGGCTAGGTAACGACAAGTATACATTTTTTAAGTCATTGATTTGACTCCGCTTCAAATCCCACAACCTACCAAAACGGGAGGCGGACACGCCACTCATTCGGCCATTTACAGGGTTGCCAACCCTTATGATTTCACCCTAAGGCATCCAATGTTTTATGTCTCCATCATCACTGCACGTCGATGTTCCGGTTTTTCATTTTCCAATGTTGGCATCCCTGAAATACCATTAAATCTTATGGATTATTGTGTCCAAAATGGACCAGAGAGCATCTAAGGTTTTAAAAGAATTTCTATGTGACATATCTAGTCACAGCCAGGTTTTGGATATGGCTATTGAGGTGTCGAAGGAGGCATTTGTCGGCTAGGAAGCTCTACCAGTGCATGTCAACTAGGGCGGGGGGGGGGGGGGAGGTCACGTGGGTCCGGGGACGTGCGCGTTTCTGCCTGCTTGTGCGGTGTGACGACCCGGGCCTGTGGGGAGCTTTACAAAATACCTGTGTCTGTCAATGGTGCTCTAACTATACCCTTATACCATATGTGTTAACCTCAACATGCCGGTAATAAAGTCTTACCCATGTTCACTCACACTGCAGTACTAGTTCATGTCCTAATCCACCAGGTGGGGCGCCACCTTTTGTTTGGGTTACATCAATCAATCAATCAATCAATCAATCAATCAATAGGATACAGCTATAAAAGGCCTTGGACCTGTTAGCCGCTCTTAATTAATAGAAATGGAGACAGTTCTTCAGATGTGGTCGATCGTAGCAACTGTCACTGGCTCCAAGATATATGTAATGCTTGACCAGTATGCATCCAGTCGGGACTTGAAACAGTTCATCGACTCTGCTGCTACAACACTGTTACGTCCTAGCAAAGTCACTAAGTTGTGTAGTGTTCATAAGGTTGGTTGGTGGTTTTACATCCTGGCAACATATCAGGACGTATTGACTTGTGACAGTGCGCACTCATGGCGACTTTTAATTTTTTATAGTGCTGCCCCACTGGGTGACCAGGCTGTCGGCACCATGACCCAGTCACCTTATCCTGATAGTGCTAACCTATTAATTTCAAGTGCCAGGCTAGCGACAAGTATCAATTTTTTTAAAGTCATTTGTTTGACACGGCTGGGATTCGAACTCCCGACCTTCCACACGAGAGGCCTGCGCTCTGACAATAAGTAATGCGCGTCTAATTTATTCCAACCACTTCTGGTCATTACTTGCATTAAAAGCATCAATAACATTTACCTGCTGCATGTACTAAATCAATGTTAATAGTATTAAGTTCCAAGTTAGCTGTTTATAATAGTTACTTATATATTACAGTTACTGCTGAAACATCATTTCGAAGTGCGGCAAAATGGGGTAATCGATAGAGTGGGCTTCACCTGCGGAAGGTCGGGAATTTGTTCCCGGTTGAGTCAAACCAAGACTTTAAAATTGGTACTTGTCGCTTCCTAGCCAGGTGCTTGGCATTCATAGGATGGGGCAAGGACTGGTTAGCACAGTATCAGAATAATGTGACACTGGGCTTATTAGGTCATGGTGCCAGTGGCCGGATTTCCCAGAGGGACAGCACTATAAATTTGTCGTGAGTGCACTCAAAAGTCGGTACCCATCCTGATATGACTAGATCTTGCCAGGATGTAAATCTCCCAACAACCAACATAAATATTTGTTAAAACAAAATATAAAAATGATAGAAATCTCAGCAACGGGCTGAAGGAGGATCACTCACTGGGAGCCAGACCACCGCCTAACCTAGTTTTTGGATTTGGCTTATCATTGGACTCTGTGCCTACTGTCTTTTTTTTAAAAGTGGTCATTGATGGCATTGAAATAGACAGTTTACACTTTTTATTTTTAATCTTGGGAACTGGTATATTTTTATTAAAGTTGCACAATCCAATGATTTTTGCTCATTTTCTGTCATATTAGGTTGATTGTTATAACCTACATTAGTTTAGTTTGAAGTAACTTATTTTAAATGGCTAACACTTGAGATATTTGAAATGCAAAATTAATTTTGACAAGCATGCCAAAACTGACAGGATAAGCTTCAGCAGTGACAGGTTCTATTAAATTGACTAGATATGCCCTTCTATGCAGCAACACGTGACTAATAAGTGCACCCTTATCTACGTTTCGACCATTTTCCTGGAACTGCACCTACTGGAAGTCTGACGTAAGCACATAAAAAGTCTGACAACCGCATGTTCTATTAACTTGAATCAATACAATAAAATCTAGGATAGTGTTTTGAGTTTGAAAATTTGATGCTTCATCGGACTATGCAATTTAAATGTGGAGAGGGCTCGAGACAATTTATTATTTGATATGTATATAATGCATGTAGCACATGCGGGTTACACGTCAGTTTGAAACGCAGAAATAAAACATGTGGCAAAGTTGTTACTAAAACATTTATTGACCTCATCGTTATATACGTCACACTTTACTATAGTGTTGTTGACCGCTGGATACCAGGGCTCACTTCGTAAACCATTACATGATACATATAGGTACAGCACAGTGTGGGCAAACAGGCAGCCCTTTAGATAATCATGAATCTAGAAAGAAAAAACACCATTTAAAGAAAATATGGAAATACAGTCAAAGTAAAATATATCTTTCACTACCGAGTACTGTTATATACAAATATAATGCAATCAACTTTAATAGATTATCTTGTAAAATTATTCTGATCACACGATAACATTAGGACATCCAGCATTCTAACGTTGACTAAGAACTAATTATGCAACTGCCTGCTAATTGGTCCTTGGGTTTTTTGTTTGTTTTATACAGTGATTTTTTTAGGAGAAAGCAAAACAAAAACGGACTGGTGTCTTAAAAAAGCAACAGCTGATTACATTCAGTTATAATTCTAGTCTCCATGGTTCGTGGAGCAAAGCCGCTTTAACAACAAAATTTTAAAAAGAGGGGGAAAAAGAAGAAATAGCTTCAGACGGACAAGCTTGCAACATTATTCAACTACTAGAATGAATCTTGTATATCCGAGCAACAAATTTGGGATTCTGTACACAAGCCACAAACTGCTAAATTAATCACCACGGTAAGTTCAAACAAGAATTTCATTATATATTTTTTTTTAATATATTTTTCATGACGATTAATAATAGTAGATTAAGTTAAATTCAGATTTAAACAAAAATCCGGCTACAAACTGATATGGTCACGAACCAGCTTAACGGGATGGGAACCATAAATTCATTAATTCCTGTTTGCTATTGTCACCCGCGAAGAGCTTTGCTTTTAGGCTTTGATCTGTCAAGTTAATTATGGTATTACGGAGTGGTTTATGAACAAATAATTCTAATTTTTTAATATATATATAAAATTCCCCCCACCCCCCAAATTAAATTCTGAAAAAAAAAAAATTTACAAAAGAAAAATTTAATTATCAAAGAACAAAAAACCCTCCTCCCACCAAAAACACATAATAACTATAAGTTTATAACTACAAAAAAATACATGGTAAAAACTACCGCCCGCGTTCCATTCTAAATACTAGGGTGCATGTGTCGAAGTGGGACAGCCCAGAGTCTACTCCTCCCAGTTGTCAAGGACACATGTCCTGACGATGACCTCTGTGACGAGGTAGGGGTCACAGTTGGAGGACGGCCGGCGGTCCTCCAGGTAGCCCTTGCCCTCTTCGCCAACCTGCAATTTAAAAAATTGTCTTTCAGAACAAAATTGTCCACTGGGTTATATATAGCTAGCATATGGATATACGTGTACAAATCTTCGGTATGAGGTTTATTATTATTATTACTTCATAATATTGGTTATTGTCCAATGAGGACGAATCTTGATTAGCTATGGCCTGCTGGCCTACGGTGGCGCCGCCACTGGCAGTTCTTGGTACTACTGCGCACTCGATGTATGATTCACTTTGTTTCGAAATATAATACATGTAGCACATGAGGTGGCAACAAATTATTACTAAAAACATTTATTGACTTCCATCGTTATATATGTTGTGTTTCACTATAGTTTTGTTGACCACTGGATACCAGGGCCCACTTAGTAAACCATTTGGGCCATACTCTCAAACTAGTAAAACCCAGAGCCATTTCAAAGTTAAGGCAACATAGTTTCTCAAACAGGATCATAAATATATGGAACACTCTCCCACTAAATGTTATTGATGCCGAGTCAATTAATTCATTCAAGAATAGATTAGAAAAAGCATGGGCTGATGATCCAGGGAAATTAGACCCCCTTATTCACCACATGCTATTAATTATTCCTTGTGTTGCTTATTTACTTGCGCTCAAGCAAAAATGAGACAAATAAGTGTTCACACTTCCTGTCTACCATTCGCTATATCACTATATTACATGATATGCATAGGTACAACACTGTGTGGGGCAAAGAGGCAGCCCTCTAGATAAGCACGAAGCTAGATAGAAAATCTATACCGCCTGTACCAAATTGCCAAGGCAGGTCAGGTCAGGTCAGGTCAGAGTTCACGTAGGGCAGAATGAGACGCAATGAAGCTTCATACTAATGCATTGCCGCGTATAGTGTTTTGTGGTAAATAGTTTTTATTCCTCAGAATAATACATTTATAAGTCCTGTGGCGCTCCTCATCCGGCCATTACTTTTTAGTGTTAGCTTAGCCATTTCCACTCATTTAAAAAAATGAATAAATGAATGCTCAAACACCAATCGCCCTCCGGTTTTTCCTGCGCCGCAATGGTCCCAGCACAACCAGTCAAGAGACTGTTACTGTTACAAATCTGTATTGCACATGTACATAGATGTCCTCACCGACAACCAGCTAGAGACGATGTATTTGGAATGAGGGTGTGATGGAGTTGTTTCAATTTACACCCGCAATAGGCAAAGTGGTTTCTACCAAAAATTCATTTTCCAGTGTTGATTTTATTTACCATATACTACTAGTGATTTTACCATAGTCGTATGCTCTTTTGGCATACATTTCTGCACTCTATTTTACCTGTTTGAATTTTTTACTCAGATATGTTTAATCATTGCCGATGTTTAGTTTTTGTCATGGGGGGGGCGGAGGTCTTTAAAACAAAAAATGCACATGTACATATCTAGTTTGTTATGGTTCATAACTATATTCCACTAACATGGTGCTAGTGTCACTCAACCCAGCAGAAGGCACTTCTGTATCAAAGGTGTGCGGGAATATCCTAGATGACCCAGTGTCGTGAATGACGTTACACAGTGAGACTCACCTGGCGGGGAATGCGGATGCTGGCACCGCGGTTTGCCACACCGGCCGAGAAGTCGTGGATGCTGCTCGTTTCATGGTGGCCCGTCAGGCGCCGTGCGTTGTCCTCGCCCTTGTTCGGGTCGTAGGCCTGGATGTGCCGCATGTGTTGTTTCGACAGGCGAGTGATGGACTCCTCGATAACCCTACAGAACCAAGAGCATAGATTGACGTCTAACATGCCCAGATCAAATGTTCACAACTACCACACCACGGTCTAAACACGACCATCCCAAGTGTTCACAACGACCACACCCTGATCTAAACACGGCCATCCCAAGTGTTCACAATGGCCACACCCCGGTCTAAACACGGCCAGCCCAAGTGCTTACAAGTACCACACCCGACTCTAAACATGGCCATCCTGAGTTTTCACAACGACCACACTCCGGTCTAAACACGGCATGCCCAAGTGTTTACAACTACCACACCCTGGTCTAAACACGCCAGCCCAAGTGTTCACAACTACCACACTCCAGTCTAAACATGGCCCGCCCAAGTGTTCACAACTACCACACCCCGGTCTAAACATGGCCCGCCCAAGTGTTCACAACTACCACACTCCGGTCTAAACATGGCCCGCCCAAGTGTTCACAACTACCACTCCAGTCTAAACATGGCCCACCCAAGTGTTCACAACTACCACACCCCGGTCTAAACATGGCCAGCCCAAGTCCTCACAACTACCACACCCCGGTCTAAACATGGCCAGCCCAAGTGTTCACAACTACCACACTCCAGTCTAAACATGGCCCGCCCAAGTGTTCACAACTACCACACCCCGGTCTAAACATGGCCCGCCCAAGTGTTCACAACTACCACACCCCGGTCTAAACATGGCCAGCCCAAGTGTTCACAACTACCACACTCCGGTCTAAACATGGCCCGCCCAAGTGTTCACAACTACCACACTCCGGTCTAAACATCGCCCGCCCAAGTGTTCACAACTACCACACTCCAGTCTAAACATGGCCAGCCCAAGTGTTCACAACTACCACACCCCGGTCTAAACATGGCCTGCCCAAGTGTTCACAACTACCACACTCCGGTCTAAACATGGCCCACCCAAGTGTTCACAACTACCACACTCCAGTCTAAACATGGCCAGCCCAAGTGTTCACAACTACCACACCCCGGTCTAAACATGGCCCGCCCAAGTGTTCACAACTACCACACCCCGGTCTAAACATGGCCAGCCCAAGTGTTCACAACTACCACTCCGGTCTAAACACGGCCAGCCCAAGTGTTCACAACTACCACTCCGGTCTAAACACGGCCAGCCCAAGTCTTCACAACTACCACACCCCGGTCTAAACATGGCCAGCCCAAGTATTCACAACTACCACACCCCGGTCTAAACACGGCCAGCCCAAGTGTTCACAACTACCACTCCAGTCTAAACACGGCCATCCCAAGTCTTTACAACTACCACACCCTGGTCTAAACACGGCCATCCCAAGTCTTTACAACTACCACACCCTGGTCTAAACACGGCCATCCCAAGTCCTCACAACTACCACACCCCGGTCTAAACACGGCCAGCCCAAGTGTTCACAACTACCACACCCTGGTCTAAACACGGCCATCCCAAGTCTTTACAACTACCACACCCCGGTCTAAACATGGCCAGCCCAAGTGTTCACAACTACCACACCCCGGTCTAAACACGGCCAGCCCAAGTGTTCACAACTACCACACCCTGGTCTAAACACGGCCAGCCCAAGTGTTCACAACTACCACACCCTGGTCTAAACATGGCCGGCCCAAGTGTTCACAACTACCACACCCCGATCTGAACACGGCCAGCCCAAGTGTTCACAACTACCACTCCGGTCTAAACACGGCCAGCCCAAGTGTTCACAACTACCACACCCAAATCTAAACAAGCATCAATTTTTTAAGTCATTCGTTTGACTCGACCAGTGTTCGAACCCCACGATATACCAAAACGAGAGATGGACGCTCAACTCATTCGGCCATCCCGTCTGGTCCCACATAGAGATGGTGCATCTGATCATATTCCACAAGACCTGCGACATGCCAACACCCACAACCCTAACCGGAAGTCACTATACTCACTTGATGCCGCCCTCCTCCCGCATGGCCAGCGTCGAGAAGTTGGTGTGCGCCCCAGCACCGTTCCAGTCGCCAGGCATTGGCTTGGGGTCGAAGCTGACGACGATCCCGAAATCTTCAGCGACTCGGTGCAGGATGAACCTGGCCACCCAGAGGTGGTCGCCCATGCTGATCCCCTCACAGGGTCCCACTTGGAACTCCCACTGAAAAGCCATTGTGATGGGTTAGCTTAAGGCATTGTGATGGGCTCCTTGTCCTATCCACCAATCGATCAATCCTATTAATGCTGAGCGCCAGGCTAAGATATATTATCTTTAAAAATGAAGTGTCTATAGCTGTAACTACAATGATTGATACTAATGATAGACCAGTGTCTCAGCACTGGGGAAAATTTAACAAAAATCCAAGTTACAGAATTTATATATTTTTTAAATATTGGATAAATACTTTATTCAGAGGAATAGAGAATTTTACAGCCACATAAAATATGAATAACTAAAAATAGACGCACCTGATCAAAATATTAACAAAAATATTATAAAAGATATGAATAAATAAAAAATGGACTCACCTGAGCAGGCATCACCTCGGCGTTGGTGCCAGCGATCTTGACGCCGGCGTACAGACATGCGCGGTAGTGGGCCTCTACAATATCCCGTCCGTAGACCTTGTCAGCTCCCACACCGCAGTAGTAGGGGCCTGCGTGAACCAAACACAACTTATGCAATTTCCATACTCCATACTAAAAAAAACACTTAAATATAAACGGGGTTTTTATGGGTCCTTGAAAATTGATAATGAAGGATTCCATGCTTCAAGGTTTGTTTGTTTGTTTTTTGACATCCTAGCAACATCTAAGGTCATATCAGGACCGGTACCGATTGGTGAGAGTGTGGACTCATGGCGACTTTATAGTGCTGCCCCACTGGAAGATCAGGCCGCCAGAACCATGACCTGATATCCCACTCAGTCACATTATCCTGACACTGAGCCAACCAGTCCTTGTCCTATCCTATTAATGCTGAGCGCCAGGCTAGGAAGCGACAAGTATCAATTTTTAAGTCATTGGTTTGACTCGATCAGGGTTCGAACCCACGATCTATGAACACGGGAGACGGACGCTCTAACTCATTCGGCCATCCCGTTTGGTCCCCATGCTTCAAGGAAAATCGAAAACACATGACTGTTATAAGAGGTGATATTCGCCAAAGTGATTTTTGTGGGTTCTCTTATATTAAAATATACATATGTTAGTCAATATTTTGTATGATTATTTACACTTTGCATCTTACATGGTGAATCAACTATGAATATGGCCATGTTTCGGGGTACTTCAATTCTATACACACCTTAAAAAACGCCCTGGAATTTTGCACTGAAAGGTCTGTGAAAGTCCTGAAAGTCAATATGTCCAAATGAGTATGAACCTGGATAAAGCAAATCGCTCTGCGCGAAGCTCACCTTGCGGTCCAGGGAAGCCGTTCTTGGGCCAGCCGAAGGGGTGCTTATCCTGGTCGAGCAGCGTGTACTCCTGCTCAATGCCGAACCAGGGGATGTGCGCTGCCGCCTTCTCCATCGTCACCTTGCAGCTCTGGCGGAAGTTGGACTCTGCAGAAGACAATTAGGGTCAATCCAGGTCAATCAGGGTCAACCAGAGCCGTGCAGTCAATGCCTATCCCCCCCCCCCCCCGGCGTCCATATATGAGTCGTTCTCAGAAACTACTACTACTCTTGTAACATGGAAACCAAAAGTGAAAACATTCCAAATAATAGCAGAATCCATATTTATATGAAGGTTTATATGTTGTGCGTGTTGACATTTTGTATTTTCACTTTCCGATCTTATACAAATTGAGAAAGCTGTTAAAATTAACCATGTAACATCCATCCATAACATCACTTCAACACACAACAAATTCAAGCATATTTCAGATACATTTTATGGGATATAACACTTATATCTGCTATTAAATACATGTCGTATTTCTAACATGCTGAATACAGTCCATAATAACTATTTGACTTACTACTAACCCAACAAAATAAGCAAAACTCATTAACAATGTAACATGGAAACCAAAAATGTGGTACAGTTTCCGAGTATATATATATAATATATATATATAATATATATAAATATATAATTATATAAATATATATAATATATAAATATATATATGACCTGGCAAGTGTATCCGTGTTAAGCACGTCTATGGGTGACGGCACGGCCTGATCACGTGACACAGTGGGGTCAGCAAGGTCAGACGGTACGTGGATGCTTTACTGCCACACTGATGGCCACGCATAGCATTAACATGTCGCCATGCCTCACACCAGGCAACACCAACTGTACAGATAGATTCTCACCTGCCCAATACTGGGTGCGGTGGCCTAATCGGTAGAGCGCGGACCTCGCATTCGGGAGATCGGTTCCCGGTCGAGTCAAACCAATGACTTATAGCCCTGTCACACTACGACGCATCGCACAAGCGTGCGCTGATGTAGGTGATTTTGTGCCAATAAGTCTGTATGTCGATATGCGTTACTCGAATGTTGTGCGTTCGTTGGTATATGTCGATCTTCGTCGTTATACGGTGTCACAAAAGTTTTCAATGTTCGACAACATGTGGCTTTTACGCGGGGCGTACGTTATGTATATGTTAGACATAGGTCGATGTACGTTAGACATACTTTAGACAAACATTCACTACGTAGCCAGCGGAAATGTACAATCCACATATTGACAACATGCGTCTAACGTACGTTTTGCGTTTCTCCACCATGTATGTAACGTATAAGGCGTACTTCTGGTGATCGAATTACGTATATAACATTCACCAGCGTTCTGCGAGCGCTTTTCGCAGAGAGGCACGTTAGCCATACACTCTACTATGTTGCATATACAGTATGTATACATACAACTTTGGTCCCCCACACCAAAAAGTTAGACGCATCTCGACGTTTGAAAGTCATTTTAGCCATTGGCCAGGCACTTGCGCGATGCGTCGTAATGTGACAGTTTGATATTTGTCGCTTCCTAGCCTGGCGCTCGGCATTAATAGGATAGCAACCAACCAACCAGTTTATTAAGTGCGGGAAGCTTCAATCGTAGACACTGCTCCCTGTCTTATATTAATAGGCTAGGAAGCGACAAGTATCAATTTTATAAGTCATTGGTTTGACTCGACCGGGAATTGAACTCCCGATCTCCCGCACGGGAGGCATGCGCTCTACCGATTCGGCCCTTAATAAACAAATCTATTTTTTAATAGTAAAACCATCAAAAACATGGGGGGTAAGAAATCCCATCAAACCATAGCAACCAGTTCCTATGGAAAACTGCTCAGGTACCAACAAAAAAATGGTGCCTGCATTTTCTGGGCGTAGTCCTCGACTGACCACTTGCCCCAAGTTCAACTCACCTGTGCGCTTCTTGTTGTACTTGTAAGTCTCACACAGGAGTAGCTTGTTGTTCCCGCGGCGGAAGGGGTCCCGGAAGAGCTGCACCGGATGTAGGTACACGTCACTGTTGGAGCCCTCCGCCTGCTTTGTGCTCGAACCGTCAAAGTTCCAGATGGGGCATTCTAGGGAAAGAATTGAAAAACTTGAAGTAAGACCAAAGAAAACCATTAATGGGGTTCAATTTGGCGCAAGCAAGCAAGATTAAAAAAGAAAATAATAAATAGAATAGTAAAAAGCGCGGACGACCACATCGCTACCACGACAATTAAAGACAATTTTTTTCTGAGATAAATATATTAGATCGATCACTAGTATCTAATATACATGAGTTCAAAGTTACTTTTATTTTAAATGGTAAACTTTTGAGATATTGTGAGTGCAAACATGGAAAATTAGTTTTGGCAAACTTGCCAAAATTCTGACACCCACAACCCTTCGGCAGTAACAGGTTCTGTTAAATTGACTCAGTATTGCCTTCTACGTAGAAACAAATGCTTAATATGTGCATCAGTATCTAAGTTAGATATGTAAAATAAAATCTAGATAATTGGTTTGGTTTGGAAAATTTGATATTTCATCGGACTATGCAGCTTTAATGTGGAAGGTAAATTGATACATTGGCTTTCCATACAGACTGGCTTTTATCTCTGTAATAGCTTTCCATAGAAGCTGCAGCAACATCTAAGGTCATACTACTCTTGGACATGGGTGTGCGAGTGGTTAGGTGGTTATTGGAGTTTTACATCCTGGCAACAACTTAGGTCATATCAGGATGGCTACCAACTTGTGACAGCACACTCATGGCAAGTTTATAATTCTGTCCCACTGGCGCAAGAAAGCAAGATTAAAAAAGAAAATAGTAAAAGCGTGGACGACCACACCGCTACCACGACAATTAATGTGGTAGCTAAATTGATACATTGGCTTGCCATACAGACTAGCTTTATTTCTGTAATGGCTTGTCTTAGAAGCTGCAGGAACCAGAGTGGGGAGAGCTGCGACTGGGTTTACCCTACCTTCAGCCGCTTTCGGGTGGAAGTCCAGGGTACGCGTCTTGGCACGCAGACCTTCTCCTGTGCCGTCGATCCAGATGTACATGATCTGGCACACGTTATCGGGCTGCTCCAGCGCCAGATAGTGCTGCAGCACCTGGAGCATAAGGCACGGATACCTCATATCAAGGTGTCTTGAACACAGGCTTAGTTCAGGCATATGTGTATGTGTGTATATGTATGTGTGTGTGTATATGTATGTGTATATGTATGTGTGTGTATATATGTATGTGTATATGTGTGTGTGTGTATGTGTGTCTGTGTGTGTATATATGTGTATATATATGTAAATATATGTATATATATATACACATACATACACACACACACGATTCCATGCGATTACCATTACAAATCAGAGCCAGCAAAATCTTCAGGATAACAGCCAAGTTTACTGCCCCATTTACACGTTCAGTAGCCTCGTTCTGACAAGGGTGCAGGTGAGTTTATAAAAAGTCAGTGGAGCTCACCTTCTTGTCTGTGGCGGCGTTATTCGTCATCGCCATCTTGGTGGTCACTGTCCGAGAAACTGCAACAAAAACACCAGTCATCAGAGATACCAGCCAGAGAAGCAATATTTAAGATACTGTCATGGGGGTGATGAAAATGGGAAATATTGTGCCTAGAGCGGGACTCGAACCCGCATCTCTTTGCATTCCGGGCCAGTGTGCTAACCATTACACCACCTAGGCTCCCTGATATCAACACACTCCCCACGCCTACCTGTCTATGTGGTTACTTGCCTGAGAGGTCAGTGCAGACCACTACACTCGTCCCCCTGGAATTGTAAGTCTTGTAATGCTTACAATTACATACATACAGGCAATGCACTAACACATACATACACAGGGTAGGTTCAACAACCATACAGCGCAAAGCTTGTACAGGATCCTGGTCACGGCACCAGTGTCATGGGGGTGATGAAAATGGGAAATATTGTGCCTAGAGCGGGACTCGAACCCGCATCTCTTTGCATTCCGGGCCAGTGTGCTAACCATTACACCACCTAGGCTCCCTGATATCAACACACTCCCCACGCCTACCTGTCTATGTGGTTACTTGCCTGAGAGGTCAGTGCAGACCACTACAATACTACCTTGACAAACCGACATTCGAAACAAAATCTAGAGACTCAAGCACCGTCAAAAGAACTATGTACAGGTGATGCTGGTTGATCGTTATATTCTAACTTACTTTAGCTTCAAGTAAGTTTTAGTTTAAATGATTAACTTTTCAGATATTTGAAGTGCAACCATGCAAAAATTAATATTGGCAAGCACACCAAATTTCCGACACCATAAGCTTCTTCTATAACAGGTTCTATTGAATTGCCTCAGTATTTCCTTCTGTATTGCGACACACGTTTAACAGTGCATCAGTATCTAACTTATTTAAGTTAGATGTGTAGAATCAAATCTAGATAATTGTTTTGGTTTTGAAAATTTGATGTTTTTATCGGACTATGCAGCTTTAACTGAACCACTTCAAGCTGAACGCCCACCCAACCACCTGGCACACAAACCATGCATGTCACATGGTGCCTAGCTTTGATCATATATATTCAACTAGTGCATTTATTAAGCTTGTATAGTCCCATGATTTTGAGCTTCTGCCATTTTCTGAGATAAATACCATAGATTGATCATTATAATCTACTTTACTTTAGTTCTACGTAACTTTGATTTCAACTTAGGAGACATTTGTGAAGTGAAAACATGCCAAATTTATTTTGGCAAGCATGCCAAATTTATTTTGGCATGCTTGCCAAAGCTTCAGCAGTACAGGTTCTATTAAATTGACTCAGTATCCCTTTCGATAAAGCAAGAAATGGTTTTGAAAATGTATGCTTTCATCGGACCATGTATGCAGCTTTAAACTGAGGAAGATTGATTGATTTTAGTTTTACGTCCTGGCAACATGGAAGGTCATATCAGGACGGGCACTGACTTGTGATAGTGTGCATTCATTTATTGTTCTGCTCCAATGGGAAATCAGGCCGCTGGGAAATCAGGCCGCCGACACCATGACCCTATATCCCATACAGTCACATAATCCTGACACTGAGCTAACCAGTCCTTGCCCTATCCTACTAATGCTGAGCACCAGGCTAGAAAACGACAAGTATCAATTTTTATAAATCATTGGTTTGGCTCGACTGGGAACCAAACTCCCGATCTCCCGCACGCGAAACTCGCGCTCTACCGATTCGGCCAGCGTGCCCGGTTTAAACCGAGGAAGCTTGAAATAAAAACTGAAGTTGCTGCTCATGCCTTCATGAGTAGACCGAATGACGTAAACCCGTTTTGACATGGTCTGATAAGCTAGGTTAAGTGACATCCCAACATCCTGCTAGGAAACGGGGTGTGGCGATGGACCAGTTCAAAACAAACAAAAATCACTCCACTAATTCCGAAACGCCCAAGAAGATCTCACCACCTAATTTTACCATGTACTCTGTATATGAATGTTCAGAAAGCGCAACCATATATAAATATATATATATATAAATATTTATATTAGTACAGTAAAACCTCTCTAACAGACCATCTCCACAGATCGACCACTCCCCTTTATCAATCGCTTTATTTGGGTCCCAAATGATTGCCCATACAATACCATTGTAACGATTGGTCGCAATGCGAAGCATTGCTTTTGATGCGAGGAGAGGAAGAGACCCTCCCCCGCCCCGCTGCTTTCTCACCTCGGCAGACGGCGCGGCGCGCCCCCACCTCCCCCTTCTGTCGCGCCTCACCCGACGCCCGCTGCTCGCCACCTCTCGCCCTCCCCCGGGCCGGCAGCATTCACACCTCACCCGCTGTCGCCCCTCCCCGTTCCCTTATAAGGTCGCCCGCCGGCCTCCCTCAGGCACTCGCCCTCCTGCCGTCTCCCAGCTCTCTCCCTTTTTCACCTTGGGCCTACCTCCACCTCGGACCGCTGCTACACCATGCCTCGAAAAGGCAACGGACGAAAGGGCTCCCGGGCGGCCGCCCGCGGCACCCCGGCTTCAACACCCCGGCGGGACGAGTCCCGGGCCTCCGCCCCGGCGTCGCCCTCGGACCCCGCCTCGGGCGCCGAGACCGCGGCCATACTTGAGGCGCTCCAGCTCTTCCGACTCGAGCAGCGTCAGACTACCGCCGATCTCCACGCTCGGATCGACGGCCTGCAGGCCGGGGGGGGCTCCGCCCGTCCCCGAGGCGACCTCCCCTGCGCCCAGACGCCAGGCCGCCGACACTGCCCGTCCACCTCGGGCGCGCGCTCCGGCCGGGGCCCGGCCCCCGCCGCCGCCCCTGCCGGGGGCCCCCCACCCCCAGTATGAGCGCTACCATCACCTCGGGACCCAGGCCACAGCTCCCCCGTCGCCGGCCTACCACGAGGAGCCTACCCACCACACCCCGGCGTCCGCGGCCGACGCCGTCCGGGAAATACTTGCCTCCGCCGAGGCGCGGCACTCGGTCAGGCGGCGAGGGATCCCGGTCGACTATATCTTCCCATCGGACCTGGTAGAGAGGGGGCCTGAGAGGAAGTCGGTCAAGAGGGGGGAGGCAACCAAGGACGAATATAGCCTCGCCCTTCTCACCCTGATCGACCACCCCGACTTCCCGGCCCACTCCTTCCAGGGCCTACACCACCATCACCTCACCGTGCTCAGGGACGTCCTCCTCTACCCCTGGCCCACCGTCCGCCGCTACTCCGAGACGGTGTTCACATGGATAGCGGACGGGAGGCTCCCCCAGGGGTGGCACGACCCGGTCGCCCTCGACCTCCTGAGGGTCCAGACCCTCACCCTCCCCGCCCCTCAGGCCGCCCCAGCAGAAGCGGTCCCCCGAGGTGACGACCCTCCCCGAGGCACACACCTGCCCCGAGCCCACGTCGACGCCCGCACCGCCTACGATAGGCACACCCACGGGGCCCCCTGTCCGGCCTGGAACCGCGACCCCGCCTCGTGCGATCGGGCCCCTGTCGGAGAGGCCCACGGCGAGGCGGGGGACAGGCGCCGTCACATATGCGCCTACTGCGCAAACGTGAGGCGCATTCTGACCATGCACTGCGAGGCCGGATGCATCACCAAACAAGCCCGTGAGCGCCAGACCCCCCCCGCCTCGGGGGGCCCTTCCCGGCGCCTCACCCTCACCACTGCCGACAGCCCCGCGACCTCCACCGACAACCTCCCAGCGACCACCGATCGCAGCGCCGCCCAGTCCCATCACCTCGGGCATCACACCTCGGTCCACATCCCAGCCCAGCCTCAGGAGGAACCCTCTGCCGCCGTTCCTCACGACACCGCCTTCAACAACACCGCCGCCCAGACCCCGACCACCACCACCCTATCCAGCCCCGAGGACTTCGCTGCCCCCCTGCTCGACCCTCGTCGGACCTCCTCACCGGATCCCGCCAAGGAGCGGGCCTCCCCCTTTTTGGCCGCCCGCTCCCTGTCGACGCAGGCCCCGGACACTCCCCGCCCCGAGAGGGAGCCTGACCCCCGACACGGCCCACCTCTCGGCCGGCCCGCCCCACCTGCTCCGCCTCGGGCGCGCCGCGAGCCCTCTCCGCCCAGACCTCCATCTCCGGACCCCTGCCTCCCGCCTCGGGCACGCCTCGAGCCCTCTCCTACTTTTGGTGGAGGGCTCCTCGGCACCCCCTCACTCCACTGACACTTGATGAACTCAACTTCACGTCTATTACCCTGCTCCTCATGAGCCCTTCTACTTTCTTCCTTTTATTGCTTATTTACTTACACTGTTGAGCCTTTGTACCTTTTTCCTTTATTGCTTATTTAATACACTGTTGCTCCTTCTGAACCTGCTTCCTCTGTATGCTCTGAGGCGTAAATAAACGCCTTATTTTCCACCTCCGCCTTGTCTTCTTCCTTTTCGCGCATCAAAAAAAAAACACCTCCCTAACATGCGTACATACCAACCATGTCAGGCTCAGTACAATTTCTTTGGGAGACCCTCCCCTCCCCCTTATAACCCCCCCCCCCCCCACCTTTCTCAAAAACATCACACATCTCCATATTCATTTTCTTCAAACATCGACGTCCACTCGAATGATTAGTGTTTTATATTCTAGCAGTATATGAGGTCATATAAGGAAGGGTATGGCTGTGGGTGTGACTCAGTCAAGGATCGATCCCATGACCTGCCGCACAGTAAACAAGGCGCTTTATCCACTCAGACATCATGGTTTCATGGTTAGTTGGCTCAAACAGAACCATCCCCCCTACCCAGTCTCCCTCCCCCACCCATACCCTCCGCCCACCCAACCAGTCACGCCCACGTGACGTAACTGGTGTAGAAGTAGGAGACGCTATGCTGCGCCAAATGACCCTTAACACAGTGATAGCAAACACCTTATGATAAAGTTGCATGGTCCGATGGCGTTTGAATTTGTTAGTTATATTTGAGATAAATAGCTCAGGTTGACCATTATATCCTAATATCCATTAGTACTGAGTAACTTTGATGAAAAGTGGCTAGTTTTGGAGCAATTTGAGCTGAAAGAACCCAACATAATTTTGACAAGCTTGCCAAAAGTCCTGTGACTATGACCCAGATGGTCATTTCGCGATGACCATGTGATCTGAGATGACCTACTAATCCTGGAAGCTGACAGGACTGTAGGTAGGTATTTCTGTTTGGAATGTGAACATACTGGGAATGCAGTAAATACTTTTTATATATGCACTAATATATATATGTCATATATATACAATATACAAGGTATGTTTTGGTGGACAAAAAATAAATATATATATATTGTTCGGCCAATATTAATATATATACACATATATGTATGTATATATTATATAAATATATATATATACACACACGTATGTATACATATGTATATATATAGCCCCATTCACACATGCACCTTATTTTCAAAAAGGGACCAAACATTAAAATTTCACTTGAAACTCCAATGAATCAGAAGCAATATTCTTTGATAGTGACTTTATAGTGCTGTCCCAGTGGGAAATCAGGCCACTGGCACCCTGTCGTCCATGACATGATAACGCACTCAGTCACATTATCCTGACACTGAGCCAAACAGTCCTTGCCCTATCATATCCTAACAATGCCGAGTACCTGGCTAAGTAGCGACAAGTATCAATTTTGTACGTCCATTGGTTTGAGTCGACTGGGAATTGAACTACGATATCCCACACTGGAGGCCTACATTATCCTGACAATGACCATACGAGTCTTTGTCCTATCCTAATAATGGCAAGCGCATGGCAAGGTAGCGACAAGGATAAATTTTTATGTCACTGGTTTTGACTTGCCCGGGTTTTCGAACCCCAAACCTTCCGCACAGGAAGCCAGCCACCGCGTCCTCTCCATATGCGCATCAACTAAACGCCTATGGGACATGTGTTGTGAAAAGCATACAGTGACCTCAAATGACACCAGCCGGCATGACGTGGGCAGGAGTTGCCGCGACGTCATATAGCACACGAGTTGCACCTACATTGCACTGTCGTTTGTTGGTGGAGTTTTACGTTCTGGCAAGATCTAAGGTCATATCAGGATGGGTAACGACTTGTGAGAGTGCACACTCATATGGCATGGCAACTTTATAGTGTTGCTCCACTTGAACATCAGGCTGTCAGCACCATGACCTGATATCCCACTCAGTCACATTATCTTGACACTGAGCCAAACAGTCCTTGCCCTATCCTAATAATGCCGAGTGCCTGGCTGAGTACCGACAAGTATCAATTTTGTATGTTATTGGTTTGACTCGACCAGGGGTTGAACTCCGATATCCCGCACTTGAGGCCTGCACTCTACTGATTCGGCCATGGCGTCCAGTGTACTGTGATGTCTGAGATGATAGTCTGATCAGACAATAACTAGCCATCATGCAGGTTCCCATAGGGGGCACATTTTGCAGCACTATTTGTACAGGTGCCAACTACGTAACCCCCACCTACCCACCTTTGACCATACAATCTATTTAAAATCTATTTATTCGATGAAAGGGAATACTGAGTCAATTTTATAGAACCCGTTACTGCTGAAGCCTATGATGTCAGAGTTTTGGCGCGTTTGCCAAAACTAATTTGACATGTTTGAACTTCAAATATCTTAGCCATTTGAAATAAAATAAAAGTTAACAGACAGAATGGCCGAATGAGTTGAGCGTCCCTCTCCCCTTCTGGTAGATTGTTGGTTCGAACCATGGTTGAGTCAAACCAAGGACTTAAAAATGTATACTTGTCGCTTCCTGGCCAGGCGCTTAGCATTATTAGGATAGGGCAAGGACTGGTTGGATAATGTGACCGAGTGGGCTATCAAGTCACAGTGCTGGCAGCCTGGTCTTCCAGTGCGACAGCAATATAAAGTTGGCATGAGTCTGCACTGTCACAAGTCGGTACCCGTCCTAATATGAATATGACCTTAGACGTTGCCAGGACGAAAAGCTCCAACAACCAACCAAACCCACCAATCTATTTAACAACACCACAGTGCGCAAAACCGTTTAACACTGGCACCCGCCGCAGAGTGGCACTGGGGCGCGCTGTATCCAAGCAACGCACAAGAATAGATCGGTGTATTGTTTGTTATAGCGGCTATTTCAGTCGACTAATCCCACATAAAAGTAACACGGTATTATACCATTATAGCAGCTTAGGCTTAGACTTCCGCCAACTTGTTTCATAAAGGACTGAAATGTATGTGCGTTTCCGGGGGGAGGGGTTGAAACTAAAGAAAGAACACATGATGTAACCATGAACGCCTTCGCATTGGCTTGCAATCCATAGCGCAAAAAGGAAAGTTTGTTTTATTTAACACCGCCTTTAGCGCACATTGATTTTCATCATCGGCTATTGGATGTCAACCATAAGGTCATTTCTTTGTGGAGGAAACCTGCTGCCGCCACATAGGCTGCTACTCTTTCCAATAAGCAGCAAGGGGTCTTTTATATGAATTTCCCACATACAGGACAGCATTATATCCACAGCCTTTGATGAACCAGTTGTGGACCACTGGTTGGAACGGAAAATAGCCCAGACTGTAAATGCGTGCAGTGAGCAGGATTCGACCGATTCTGTGCACCCATATTTACATATAGTTAGTTACATTAGGTCACGGTGTTGGTTAGATAAAAGATTCACCCCATACTTCCAGTACAGGGGTGAAAACCAACCCATTAGAAAAGCTGGCGAAGAATTTCGACATGCAGGGTTAATTAACTGAGCCGATAAAATCTTAATTTAAGAAGCACATTATATTCTTTATGTACGTCTTCATATTTACCTGCTACTTTTGAGTTGGAAAATATAATAAAACATACTTTAATGCAATTTAAAAGTGAAATCGATGGCGTTCTCTGGCCGCCATCTTGTCTTTTTGCATTCTCTCCCTATTTCACCAACTCTGTGTTGATATAAGTAACCGTTTGACACTGGTGCCAGGCATTCTACTTCCTGTTCCATACTAAAGCTATTTTCGCCCGTATTTAGACTACATTGTCGTTCACGGGGTGAATCTTATATCTAGGTGTTGGTGAGTGGTAGGGTAGGGCCATATTGTCGTTGGGGGTGATGCAATGGGGAAATATATTGCGCCTAGAGCAGGATTCCGATCCACACCACTTGCCATTCAGGGGCCAGCGTGCTAACCGTTTGGATTCTAAAAAAGGCTCCCTGATGCAATCACCCTATCCAATTCTACCCGTTGTATTGCGGCTCCTTGCCCGAGAGGTCAGTTCAGACTACTAAAGTACCAATAATAGGACAACACTAAAAAGTAAAATGTCATTAGTGTGAACGGTCACAAGTCCATACTAGTCTTGATTCATTCATTCATATTCATGTGTTATTTTTATTTGTTTAAATCATCAACGATGGAGTCTCCCACTCGGCATACACCTCAAACACTTTAAATCTAATATAACGTTCAGCTACGTCATACATGTTTTGCAGAAACGCTACATCACTGACAACTAGTAGTCTCAATCCAAAAAGAACACAGCAATCTGCCCCGACTCATTGAAAGACTTTAAATTAAGTGTTTAATCATACACGGTTTAGTGTTGGTAGAATCTAACCGTGCCACCATGCTAAGTGACCGGGAAGTTTATCAGCTTGAATTCTCCCTTTGAGTCTGAGGTAATTAATGTCAACAAGCTGCGCCAAAATAGTTCTAACTGACAGCGCGAATGAAAGTGGCCGGTTGACAGTTATTTGAATGACTGCGTTAATTATAACTTAATTACTTCAGGACCAGACGGAGTGGCCGAATGAGTTAGAGCGTCCGTCTCCCGTGCTGGTAGATCGTGGGTTCGAACCCTGGTCGAGTCAAACCAATGACTTAAAAATTGATACTTGTCGCTTCCTAGTCTGGCGCTTGGCATTATTAGGATAGGGCAAGGACTGGTGTGCTCAGTGTCAGGATAATGTGACTGAGTGGGATACCAGGTCATGGTGCTGGCAGCCTGGTTTCCCAGTGGGACAGCACTATAAAGTCACTATGAATGCGCCCTGTCACAAGTCGGTATCCATCCTGATATGACCTTAGATGTTGCTAGGACGTAAAACAAACAAACAAACATAATTACTTCACTTCCCCGCCTTTTAAATCTTTTATTAGTATGTTCATTTAGCGCTGCGCTACCTAACCTGGTTACTTCCGTCTATCTACAGTCCATGTAAGGGATTCATCACATTAGCATTACATGGTGGAGTTTTATGTCTTGGCAATATCTAAGCTCATATCAGGATGGGTACTGACTTGTGATAGTGCACACTCACAGCAAATTTATAGTGCTGTGCCACTGGGAAATCAGGTCGCCAGTGCCATGACCCGATATCCCACTCAGTCACATTATCCTGCCACTGATCCAACCAGTCCTTGCCCTACCCTAATAATGCCGAGCGATGGCCAGGAAGTGAAAAGTAATTGATTTGACTCGACCAAGAAACAGGGAAGGGTTAGCATGGGTTTTTCCCCGCTCAGCGAGACGAGCAATCCTTGTAGTTTGCATGCAGTTAAAAACCACAGTTCATCCTCCCAAACACATTCCCGGGCTGGGTGCGTGTTGGAAATGTTCTCCCCGGATACTGGGTCGCTTAGAACCCGCCCCGCCCCACTGAAGGTGAATCAGCTAGAGCCGGATGTCACAGACACAGGACAGGTAGCCATATGACATGTAGAAATAAAGCTATTGAAACAATTTGTTGAGCTCACGATCAACAATAAATAGAAAAAATTGAAAACATGGAGAGATTTACAGGTGATGGAATTTCCAGGATTGGAGTAGGGTGTATGTGAAAGCCTTAGTTACTGCAACGGCTCGTGGCTGTTCTGTACCTGTCTATAAATAACCCAAGGACATATTCCAGTATTCCTACCGGGCGTGGTGGCCGAATCGGTAGAGCGCGGGCTTCGCGTGCGGGAGATCGATTCCTGGTTGACTTATAAAATTGATACTAGTCACTTCCTATCCCGGTGCTTGGCATTTATAGGATAGGGCAAGGATTTGTTAGCTCAGTGTCAGGATAATGTGACAGTGGGATATCGGGTCATGGTGCTGGCAGCCTGATTTCCCAGTGGGGCAGCACTATAAAGTTGCCATGAGTGTGCACTGTCACCGTCGTGATATGACCTTAGATGTTGCCAGGACGTAAAACTTCCAACAACCAACCAACCTACCTACCATTAGTAACTAGTATATTCATTTCTCAGATTAACTTTCTATGGCTATATCCTATGCGCAGTAGTACTAGTAGTAGTAGTAGCTGGTCCCGACCAGGCAGTAATTTTACCAGGAATATGCAATAGCTGTTCACGTGGTTACCGGCTTGTACCCAGAGTGGAATAATTTATAATATACATTTCCACATGTGCCGTGTGGGAGGATGTGTATGTGTGTGTGGGCTGGTTGGTTCTAGTACTCAGACGACTGGATGTGGGGAGTGCTCCCCCAAAAAATAGTGTAATGAGTTTTATAATCAACCTGTGCATTTTTGATTTTAGAACAATTTCTACCTCACTCATAGCATCATAATAAATAAATTAGTCAGGCTTTGTAAAAGCATTTCCAGATATTTCAATACATAATTTCCTAAATTAATATGGGATATCATCCCTAAGTCTATGTATGTAATATGTCATGATTATTAAACAGCAAACTTTCAAAATAATAGCAAACGTTATTCATTCCTAAAGTCTTTTCATTTGTTTAATAAGCAGAATATTTTTTTAAAATAAGCCGTAGAAATATTACGTGCAGAAAGCATCAGTAGGCTACTCAATCAATACCAAAGTAACCAATTCAGGGTGCACTACCATTATATGGTTGTAGTCTCCATAGGCATAGGCATGATGATAGGGTATGATAATTGATAGGCATAGACACAACCATTACAATAGCCATAGGTTTAAATGCCAATTTGGTTGGGGGAAAAAACAACCCATTTAATTTATAATACTGAATATTACTAGCCTGTCGGGCTCTGGCAAAACTTGCAATTAGAAACATGCCGAGCATAACTAAATTAAATGCGCTTACCTTCAGTGTATTATCTACGTGGCTTTTCTTTCCAATTCCAAAACAAACACTGGCGGAGGAGTGGTGGTGGACGATGTAGTGGTATATTATTTTGCACCTGTGGGTTTTTACTACGCCTGCATCAAGAAAGAGTGTGTGCGCGCGCACACTATGATTTTGGTGTTTTGGGCAGCAAAGTCTCGAATGAGGCAATATGCCTGAAAAATTTTACTTTATACTAGCTTGAGTCCTGGCCCATCATTCAGTGACAGCACGCGCCGGACAAACCTCCGCAAAACAATTTCCACAATCTCCCAACACAAGCCGCTTGAGCGCCGTCGGCTTGCTAAGCTAGTGCCTTTTGCGTGCCACTGGCAGCGGTTTCGGGTGGAGATCGACACAGCTGACGCCAACACTCAGCGATCACGTGCTGGTCATGCGGTGCCCCTGCGCATCAAGCCCCGCCCCTTGCAGCACGGGCGACCAATCAGAAGCGAGGTGGGCTCGATTTGTGGGTCCCCAGAGTCCGAAAGTGTGTCAAGGCCGGTCAGTGCTTGTTGTCTTCGTGTCGAACTAGCGCCGCTGGGTGCCCCCCCTCCCCCCCCATTTCACTATCGCTTTTGTATCGGCAAAAAACATCCGTCCATCTATCTAGATACCCCTATGTATGTTATTTGGCAAGCTACATTGCTGGAAATATCCCCACCCCATATTCCCTGCTCTAATGCACCGTGGGTCACTCGGGTCAAGATAACTAAATAACTTGGTAGCAGCGCGAGTTGTCAACTGCTGCGACCCGGGCCAGTGACGTCACTCACTCACTGCACGTGGCGGGGCAGTGCTATAGACGAGATCACCGTTCCGACCGCGCATGCGGTGAAAACGGCGTTGGCAGCAAGGCAAATGAGTATGGCCATTCAGTTTGCCGATACGCGTAGGGCAAAACGATTTTATTCAAAATTAATAGAAATACATAACAATTTGTCATAAACATGTATGCGCACATGCAATATAATGATCTGATGAATATAACTAACACAAAACTATAGCCATAGTTAAACATTTTGAGCTTAGAAACATACAATTCCACACAAAACAATCAGTCACTTTATCCACATCACTATTATTAATTCTTGTTCTAAATATTAAAATACCAAATGTGTCAACAGACACTTGTTTCAGAGAAATATATAACCAATATCTGATTAACCCTACTCATTTTCTAGTTCTACATATGTCATTAACCATAGGATATAAATAAAATAAGTAAACCTGACTGGCTATGGCTCTAACACGAGATTTGTCTAAATCTAAATGCACATGGCATAAGATGTGCTGATTATATTGATATAAATGCAATGCTAGATAAAAGATTAACATCTTAATTTATTATATATATTTTTTTAGTTGGTATTCTATGTTTCAAACAAGGGCTGAGATGAGCTGAAACTAGCACATTTAAATAGCTTCACCCAGTGTCTTGGCATTGGCCATTGTGAAAGTACGACGTCTGAACGCTCTGACTTCTGGATACTGAATGCTTTATTCACCATCCAGGGGCCTGAACCGCCGGCACCCTTTACCTCTGATGTCAACTCATTTACATACTCCTTTGTTCTCCACTTGTGCCTGGATGTCTTTTGCGCATATATTACATCCCCCCTTCACAAGTACTTTTGAGATATGCATATATCTGAACACACTTTGCCACAATAGGGCAAAAGCTGTCAGAAAAATTCAAAACAAGATGGAAAACAGATCAGGAACTGTGCAGAACGAAAGCCCCACCTGCAAAACAGATATGATAGAACTAAAAAAAATAGTAAATGAGATAGACACGAATAAACCAAGTGGAATAGATGAAATACCAACCAAAGTACTGAAAGTGCTCACAACACACCTAACCCCCACCACACACCTACACCCCCACCACATCCCTAAACCCCCACCACACACCTACACCCCACCACATCCCTAAACCCCCACCACACACCTACACCCCACCACATCCCAAAACCCCACCACACACCTACACCCCCCACCACGTCCCTGAACCCCCACCTGGGCCGCGTTCAGGGTCCGTCTCGGAGGCGCCTCGGCGACGTCTCGGCGATGCTTTTTGCTCTAATTGCGTTCAGGGTGCGTCTCGGAGACGTCTCGGAGACGCCTCCCTTTTCAGGTTGGAGACAAACACCGCCTCGAAAATGGCCGCCGCATGCAGTGGTTTCATCCAATCAGAGCGCAGCATTTCGATGCAAATGGCCGCCTCCTATGGGGGCGGCCATTTTCGAGGCGACCAACTGCTATTGTTGTTCAGACTAGCCTGACGTCACGGGCGCCTCCGAGGCGCCTCCGAGACGGAGCCTGAACGCGGCCCAGACACATACACCCTACTACATACCTAAACCCCCACCACACACCTACACCCCCACCACATCCCTAAACCCCCACCACACACCTACACCCCCACCACATCCCTAAACCCCCACCAGACACCTACACCCCACCACATCTCTAAACCCCCACCACACACCTACACCTCCACCACATCCCTAAACCCCCACCACACACCTACACCCCCACCACATCCCTAAACCCCCACCACACACCTACACCCCCACCACATCCCTAAACCCCCACCACACACCTACACCCCCACCCCATCCCTAAACCCCCACCACACACCTACACCACCACCACATCCCTAAACCCCCACCACACACCTACACCCCCACCACATCCCTAAACCCCCACCACACACCTACACCCCCACCACATCCCTAAACCCCACCAGACACCTACACCCTACCACATCCCTAAACCCCCCACCACACACCTACACCCCCACCACATCCCTAAACCCCCACCAGACACCTACGCCCTACCACATCCCTAAACCCCCACCACACACCTACACCCCCACCAGACACCTACACCCCATCGCATCCCTAAACCGGACAATGCCGGTAGCAAACCGGACACATACGGAAGGGTACCGGACATGAACCGGACAAACCAGACACCAACCGGACATGTCAGTGCGGCGGTGTCCGGTAGAAGTTTTGTGCATGTTCTAAATGTGTACCGGACACCGCCGGGCACCGCCGGACACCACTGGACACTGCCGGGTGGGTACCCGGACATGTACCGGATATCGCCGTACACCACCGGACAGTGTCCAGTTCTCGTCCGGTGTAGCAGGAAATCGCAAACCCTGTAAATCGCAAACCCCCACTTGTGATTTCCTAGGAAATCGCAAACCCCCATGCCATATATGGGCATGGGGGGTTTGCGATTTCCTAGGAAATCACATATCCCCCCTGGAGATCGCAAACCCCCCAGATAGTTGTTCTGGCTTTTCTTATTGATGTAGTCTAGTATCTTTGACAACAAATTGACCTGGTCCCCTAGCCTTCTTGTGCACAGTGAATAATGGCCCTTGCTGTGAGAGGAATGAAATTAAAAATAATCAATTAATCCATCTCGTGAGGGATCCCCCTTATATGAAAATAAATGTGGCAGCCTATGTATGTGCAGCCTATGTATGTGCAAAGTGACTGATAGTTTTGTAGGGAATTGGATATTTGTTAGTTCAAAGTGTTTAAAGAAGTTGTGCTGGCTTTTCTTAATGTTGTAGTTTAGTATCTTTGACAAAAATTGATCTGGTACCTTATCCTTCTTGTGAGTCATCAATTGCAGTGAAAAGGGCCTTTGCTGTGACAGCATGACATCAAAACTAATCAATTGATCCTCCTTGAATCCATTTTATCCCCCAGATCTGGTAGAAGTTCAAAATCAAGCATAGGCCTATAGCTGCCCTACTTGTGGTGATAAATGCTACAAAGCATGGGGGGTTTGTAATTTCCAGGGGGGGTTTGTGATTTCCTAGTAAATCGCAAACCCCGGGGTGTGCAATTTCCAGGGGTTTGCGATTTACTGCCACACCGGTTCCCCAGTCCGGTAAGGTGTGACTGGGCCTTAAAGTGCACATGTCATGTCTGTAGTTGAGAGTTACTTGGTCACTTGGGTGAGATAATAGCCATGGACCAAGCGGCGAGTGAGGACAAAGTTTCTCCTTGATAGAGTGGCAAACACATGGAATAGTCTTCCACCTGAAATACTTGAAGCTCCATCACTAAATCATAAATGCATTGAAAAACAGACTTTGATCAATTTTGTGCTCAGTTTCTGTATAGTCAGTCCTCGCCACATGACTACTATAATTATGACAGGTCATATATAGACAGGCCAAATCTGTTAACAGGCTATTATGCCTAAATATATTAACAGAAGAGGATTAGTATAAGTATGGCAACATATGAAGGTCCTGTCACTCTACGATGTATAGCCTTAGCGTATGCCAACGTGTGTGATTTTGGGCCAAAACGTTGGTGTATCCCCCCCCCCCCCCCCGACCCCCCTACGTCGGAGATCTGGTATGGGTACATTGCCAAGGCGCCAACAATTTTTTGAGCATGTTCAAAATTGTTAATGTACGTCAACATGTCTTATACATTAGACAAACGCTATGCATGCGTTAGACATATGTTGGACATGCATTGAAATACGTTAGTCATAAGTCGAGCTGGTGGAAACGTACTGTCTGCGTATTGACAATGTATGAATAACATATGTCTAACGTATGTCTGGCGTTTCTCCAACGTGTCTTGACATATCTAACATATGAGGCGTACTTCTGATGTTCGACTAACGTATATAATGTTCGCTGGCATTCTGCGAACGTTGCATGAGCATATGTGAGCGTTTTTTGAGCCAATGTATGACCAACGTGCCTCCCACTGGGAATAGGTTACTCATACGCTGGCCACACGCTGAGAATGCAGAAGGCACGTTAGTCAAACGTTTGGCCATACTTTCTATGATACGCTCTCATACACTGTTAGACGCTAGCAATACATCACACATATGTTCTGCATATGTTCAGTACATTGTGTATACGTCCAACTTTTCCCCCAGCACTGAAAAGTTGTTCATCCATTGGGCATACGCTGATGCAATATGTCGTGGTGTGACAGGGCCATAATGTCATGTCAGGACAGGATAGTGTTGCCCCATTGGGAGACTAGGCCACTGGCACCATGACCCACTCAGTTAGATTATCATGATACTGAGAAAACCAGTCCTTGCCCTACCCTAGTAACGGTGAGTGTTAGGCTAGGTAGCGACAAGTATCAATTTTGTATGTCATTGGTTTGACTTGGCTAGGATTCGAACTGCAAGGGAAGCCAGCTAGTGCTCTTCCCGATTCAGCCACTGCTTCCAGCTCGCTTGAATCGAATTCCCATGACACAAATTGTTCACGCAAATGTAATAATAATAGTAATTATAACTATAATTATAATTATTGTAATAATTATAGTAATTATAACTGTTTTAATGCATGTATTTTGAGTGTGTGGAGGACGTGTGGATGGGCTTGTTGAGCTGGTTCTAATACTTGTAATAGCTAACTATTAGGATGTTTGTTTGTTTGTGTTTTTAGGTCCTAGCAACATCTAATGTCATATCAGGATGGATACTGACTTGTGACAGTGCGCACTCATGGCGACTTTATAGTGCTGCCCCACTGGGAAATCAGGCCGCCAGCACCATGACCTGATATCCCACTCAGTCACATTATCCTGACACTGAGTGAACTAGTCCTTTTCCTATCCTAGTAATGCCGAGTGCCAGGCTAGGAAGTGACAAGTATCAACTTTTAAGCCATTGGTTTGACTCGACCAGCGTTCGAACCCACGATCTCATGGGTTCGGAGCCCCCGATTTCCCAAAACAGGGGACGGACACTCAACTCATTCGGCCACCCTGTCTGGTCCTATTAGGACGAGACACTGTTTAATTTGTTGGTGCAGTTGTCGATAAAAGATTCTCCTCTGACTCTGTTCAGAGGCGAATAACATGCTTATGTAAAAGTTAGAGAAAATGCTTCACTTTTGATCGTCTTAGTTTGTCATCCCTACCCTAAGTTGATTAAAATCTAATAGCTACAATCCCATTATATATGTTTTCCCTCCACAAATACTCTCCATAGTGTTCAAATCACATAATATAAAAGCATAATGACACAAAACCAGTTTGAATTGACAGAGTCCATGAAGTAAATCGACCATGTTTGAATGAATCGGTTCACCACCTTCTAATATTTCTGAATGCCCGCCCACGTTTGGGACACCAGATAATATTGAAAACTCTCCCCCTTCATATCACCTGTGATGTTGTTATTCAAATACTGACTATCAACTTAGTAACCAATACTAAGGAAGAATGAAGACAAGTCACACAGATAAACAGTGGAAAAGTTGTGCTTTATTGGCATCAACTCCTGTCCACCTACCAGTGACCTATCATCCACACTCCTTACCTTCTGTCCACACAGTATCTCATTACTACTTTAGCCTGTATAGAAAGCAGTGCCTACAGCCCATGGGACAGGAGTCCTATGGCTGTGTACACACTCAATTGGAATATATGAATTTGCCTAGCATCAGACAGAGTGTCTGGGGTTCCTTCTCAAGAGTAGGTGTGTCTCACTCAGGAGCCAGTGTGTCTGAAGCAGAATCTTGAATAATTAATTAATCTCAAAATGAGGCTAGTGTGGTCAGAGGGCCAAGGTAGTGTAGGTGACTGGGCAGTCCCACAGTCAGCCAATCAGGCGCCCCCCACAGCTGGGGTGGGAGGCAACCGCCAGCGGAGGTGGCTGTCACTCAACTCAGCTGCAGGTGGTGCCCTGAGTGCATATGCAAATGAGGCCGTGGTGGGCCCGCCTCGTGGTCATGGGTGGGCAGGTAGTTGCAACAGTTACAATAGATCTCTGTTACTATGAGTTTTTCTCCAATTGCACTCCTTATGGATGCATAGAGAAACATGTCAATAATCATGTACTATTTTCTTATATAGGAACATCTCTTCAGTAATCTCAGGCATCATATATAACATATATTTCACATCACTCATTATCATGTACAATGGGAGTGGGATACTATTGCTTTTAGTTTACATAACATTGTCCCCATTCCGTCGCCCAAGAATAATAATGCCTTCTGCCAATATATAATTCTTAACCGAAAATCCGTATATTTTTACAACCTGACTACCTCAAGCAATGAAAATTGTTCCTGATCTCGATTGGTTTATTATCCAGGACCTTGGATATGTGGGCTGTCAATTCAAACTTTAAAGTTCATTTATCTACTGGAATCATTCTACTAATCAGTTCAAAAGTTGAGGGTAAATATAACAAGGTATGTGAAGAATATATTTTGCTTCTTAGATTAAGAATTTATATGCTCATTTTATTTACCCACAATTTCTCCCCTTTTTCTAACGGGTTGTTCTTCACCCCTACTCACCAGACGGGATGGCCGAATGAGTTAGAGCGTCCGTCTCCCGTGTTGGTAGATCGTGGGGTCGTGGGTTCAAACATGGGTCGAGTCAAACCAATGACTTAAAAATTGATACTTGTCGCTTCCTAGCCTGGCGCTCAGCATTATTAGGATAGGACAAGGACTGGTTAGCTCAGTGTCAGGATAATGTGACTGAGTGGGATATCAGGTCATGGTGCTGGCGGCCTGGTCTTCCAGTGGGGCAGCACTATAAAGTCGTCATGAGTGCGCACTATCACAAGTCGGTACCCGTCCTGATATGACCTTAGATGTTGCTAGAATGTAAAACAACAAAAAACAAACAAACAAACAATCACCCCTACTCAGGCTATTGTATTACAGAGATATTTTTATTTAGTTCGCTTGCAGAACATGCTGCAGCTTTTATCCAAAGAAGGAATGTACATACTGGATGTTGTTTTGTAGGATGTTGTTTGTTGTTTTACATCCTAGCAACATTTTAGGTCATATCTGGACAGGTACCGACTTGTGACAGTGCGCACTCATGGCGACTTTATAGTGCTGATCCACTGGAAGACGAGGCTGCCAGCACCATGACCTAATATCCCACTTAATCACATTATTCTGACACTGAGCCAACCAGTCCTTGCCATATGCTAATACTGCCAAGCATCTGGTTCGGAAGCGACAAGTATAAATCTTTATGTCATTGGTTTGACTCGACCAGGGTTCGAACCAGTGATATAGTCCCAAGGTACCCTGGTAGGGTGTCACACCACCCCCTCCAACCAATAGGAGAACAACATTTCTGGTCCCCATGGCAACTGGTGGTCTGCCCACCACCAGTCAAGGGTCCCTCTACTCAGGCAGAGGGGCCAGGCCCTGAGCGCGCTCAAGCCTGCCAGCACTCACTATGTCTATCCATATGGACTCACATATAACCCAACCAGGTTATAATAACAGGAGTGCTCGGCCACATTGAGCACCCCATGCTACTACAATATTCTCCCCCTTCATATCACCTGCGATGCAGTAATACTAAACCAATAGTATCAACTTATCAACCAACACTAACCAATACTAAGGAAGAAAGGAAGGCCAGTCACACAGATAGACAGTGAGGGTGTTGTGCTTTAATGGCTCTGTCACACTACGACGTAACGACGTCGACGTAGGGAGAACGTGAAGAACGTTGAACTTCTCGGCGTAGTATGCAAATTTGGGCACAAGTTGAACATGGATACATCATAGTGGACGAGAGCGTAACATCGGTAAAGCGTAGGTATACCTTCATTCAACGAGAGAGGTCAACGTAATGACGCTCACGGAACGTTATGAACGTTATTCCATCGCCAGAAGAACGTTACGTGACATTAGCTATGTCATGAGACGTTGAACGTATGTTGAATGCACGTTCTCCTGACGTTCTCCTGACATTCTCCTGATGTTCTCCTGACTTTCCCATTACGCCGCATGGACGTTTCCACCGGTTTTAATGTGGGTCAACGAGTGGAACGTAGTGGAACGTAGTGAGGAACGTTTGCCTAACGTCCGTTTAACGTCATTGACGTTCGCTGAACATGAACAGAACGTACGGCGAACGTAAACCGTTACGTTCGACCTACGTCAAAACTGTTGAACATGTCCAAGACATCGACGTAACTCGACGTAACACGATGTAATGTGACGTAGTTCGACGTCAGTCTAACGTCATTATGACGTCATCATAACGTAATCCAACGTACATCAACGTAATGACGAAATATCACCACGTTAGGCTCACGTTCGCTCATTACGTCGTAGTGTGACAGGGGTATTATCAAATTAATGACACCAACACCTGCTCACCTACCAGTGACCCATTAACCTAACCCCTCACCTTCTACTCTCCACACTATGTCTCATTATCAACTTTAGCCTGTATAGTGAAAGCAGTGCCTACAGCCTATGGGACAGGAGTCCTATGGCTGTGTATACACTCAATTTGAATAGGTGAATTTGTCTAGCATCAGACAAGAGTGTCTGGGGTTCCTGCTCAAGAGTAGGTCTGTCTCACTCAAGAGCCAGGAGTAGAGTGATGCCTCTCCAGAGTGTCTGGAGAAGTTTCTTGAATAATTAATTAGAGTGAGACTTGTGTGGCCATGATAGGCCAAGGGGGGTCAGGTGACCGGATCTCCCACAGCCAGCCAATCAGACACTCCCCTACAGACTAGTCAGTGCAATGCCCTAATATGGGAGGTTGCCACCCAAAACCAGCCTGCAGGGTGTGGCTCTAAGGAATGTAGTATGGCTGGTGTGCTTGGCCCTGGGTCCGGTAGGGGCAGTTAGTTGTATACAGTTACAATTAGATATATATATGTATATACCAAAAATGTCCTTTTTCTCCAATTGCATTCTTTATGAATACATAGAGGAACATTTCATCAACCTTGAACTGCTTCATATATAAGAACATCTCTTCATTAACTTTAGGCATCATGCATGAACATATATCTCACATAGTTTATATCATGTCATCATAGGAGTGGGGGCACCATTGCTTTTAGATTACATAACCTTCTCCCCACTCCAAAGCCCAAGAATAATAATGCTCTCTGTCAATATATAATTCTTTACCGAAAATCCGTATATTTTTACAAGGTGCCCCTGCCCAAACACACACACACATACATATACCTATATATATAATATATATACATATAAGTATATATATAATATATATACATATATATATATACATAATATATATATATACATATATATGCATATGCATATATATATATATATATATATATATATATATATATAGCTCGTATACAGCCGCTGTACTTATTTACCTTGTTGCCTTCCGTCCGCTTACACATATATATATATATATAATTGTTTATATATATATATATATGTATATATATACAGGCATACGCGGCGAGGCATACGTAACAACATATAAACAATTGCATTCCCCTCTGCCTGATATCGGAATATTTGACAAAGTGTTTTGGCAATGGCGGTTATTTTCTCCCACGAGGGAGTGGAGAGTTGGGGGAAGAGCTGAACTGATTTAAACTCCTGTACTAATTTCTACACAAATTGTGCGTTATATTTAGATCTAGTGTATTAATACACACACGCACACCAGTGCTGGATTAACTGAGTTGCAAAAGTAGCAGATGCTACATGCCCTGCATTTTCAAGGGCCCTCGATATATGCTTGCAAGCTCTCAATTGATACCTGCATGTAAGTAGGGTCTGTTACTATTACTGAAATGTGTGGCGTATTTGTCATAATGTCTGGCTGTATAGCAAATGAAGATAATTAATTACTTTACTACGCAAGCAACAGGTTTATGTGTTTTAATATTTATGTAGGTCACTCCATTTATTAAACACGTTGTGTATGATACTAACATGTTGTGCCTCACACCCACCCATTTCAATTTAACCAGTCTTCAATATGGTCATAGAAATATAAGTCATTTACAGTAAGGGGTCCTTTATAATGATACAAACAAATGAAGTAAAGCTTGTTTTATTTAACGATGCCTCTAGAGCGCATTGATTTTTATCTTCGGATATTGGACGTCAAACATATGGTCATTCTGACATATTTCTTTGGAGGAAACCTGCTCCTGCCACATAGGCTACTCTTTCCGATAAGCAGCAAGGGGTCTTTTATATGCGGTTTCCCACAGACAGGACAACACATACTACAACCTTTGATGAACCAGTTGTGGACTATTGGTTGGAATGGAAAATAGCCCAAACTACAAATGGGTCCACTGTGCAGGATCACTCGGATGACCCACACCTTCACAGGAGCTACATCCCACTCCCTTTATAATTATCAACATTTTCACAGGCATACAAACCGTACATTGGGGGAGGGGACGGGGCTAGACCCACCATACACTTTCTAAAACTGATAAAAATGTCAGTCAACTTAAGCAGGATTCAAATCCACACTTCTTGACCCTGGACGAGTCAAAGCAATGACTTTAAAATTGATACTTGTCACTTCCTAGCCAGGCACTCAGCATTATTAGGATAGGGCAAGGACTGGTTTGCTCAGTATATTTAAAGGTGATCGTTGAATATAAAAACAAACAATTCTCGCCGTGAATATGGCCTATGCTGCCAACACGGGGTAAAGAAACCACTAATCAATCAATCAATCAATCTCAGTGTCAGGATAATGTGACTGAGTGGGATGTCAGGTCATGGTGCTGGGGTAGCACTATAAAGTCGTCATGTGTACACACTGTCACAAGTTGGTATCCGTCCTGATATGACCTTAGATGTTGCCAGGATGTAAAACTCCAACAACCATCCACTGTCTGACTGTCACACACTCACACTCTCACCATCTCACACACTCACAGACCCACACACACTCACACACCCCCACACACACTCACACACCAACACACTGACACGCTAGCACGCTCACACGCTCACGCGCCCACCCACCCACGCGCCCACGCGCCCACGCGCCCACGCGCCCACGCGCCCACGCGCCCTCGCTGACTCGCGGACTCGCGGACTCGCGGACTCGCGGACTCGCGGACTCGCGGACTCGCGGACTCGCGGACTCGCGGACTCGCGGACTCGCGGACTCGCGGACTCGCGGACTCGCGGACTCGCGGACTCGCGGACTCGCGGACTCGCGGACTCGCGGACTCGCGGACTCGCGGACTCGCGGACTCGCGGACTCGCGGACTCGCGGACTCGCGGACTCGCGGACTCGCGGACTCGCGGACTCGCGGACTCGCGGACTCGCGGACTCGCGGACTCGCGGACTCGCGGACTCGCGGACTCGCGGACTCGCGGACTCGCGGACTCGCGGACTCGCGGACTCGCGGACTCGCGGACTCGCGGACTCGCGGACTCGCGGACTCGCGGACTCGCGGACTCGCGGACTCGCGGACTCGCGCACCCGCGCACCCGCGGACTCGCGCACCCGCGCACCCGAGCACCCGAGCACCCGAGCACCCGCGCACCGGCGCACCCGCGCACCGGCGCACCGGCGCACCCGCACACTCGCACACTCGCACACTCGCACACTCACAAACAACTATGTCCAAGAGTAGTGTTAATTTGAACATTCACCTACCTATTCGGGAATGCAGGCCATTTATGTCATTTTGACTTTCCTTATTTCGTACTCACATTCTCTGCCTGTACGGTGCGTAGTTATTATCGTGTGCTTATTAGGGACATACCAATTGAGATAATTAAGAATGCATTTCATACATACTGGTAATTTAAACGACGTTGTAACTGTGCCAATGTAGAATATAAATCACCATTTAAATGAACCGCCTCTACTGAACACTGAAGTTGGTTGGTTGGTTGTTGTTTTACATCCTGGCAACATCTAAGGTCATATCAGGATGGGTACCAACTTGTGACAGTGCACACTCATGATGACTTTATAGTGTTGTCCCACTGGGAAATCCCACTCAGTCACATTATCCTGACACTCAGCTAACCAGTCCTTGCCCTATCCTATTAATGCCAGGCGCCTGGTTATGAAGTGACAAGTATCAATGTTGTAAGTCATTGGTTTGACTCGACCGGGAATTGTCGAGATTGATTGATTGATTGGTGGGTGCTTTATTGGCAGCATAGGCCATATTCACGGCGAGAAATGTTTAACAAAAAAATTAAAACCAGGAATAGATGAGATCACCGTTCGGACTGCGCATGCGCTGAAAACAGCATTGGCAGCAAAGCAAATGCATCTGGCCATTGAGTTTGCCGATATGCGTAGGGAAAAACTTCGATTTCATTCAAAATTAATAGAAATACATAACAATTTGGCATAAACATGTATGCACACATGCAATATAATGATATGGTGAATATAGCTAAGACAAAACTAGCCATAGTTAAACATTTTGAGCTAAGAAACATACAATTCCACACAAAACGATCAGTCATTTTAAGGCTGATATCCACATAACCATTATTAATTCTTGTTCTAAATATTAAAATGCCAAATGTGTCAACATACACTTGTTTCAGAGAAATATATAACCAATCTTGGATTAACCCTACTCATTTTCTAGTTCTACATGTCATTAACCATAGGATATAAATAAAAAAACATTAATAAAATAAGCAAAACTGACTCTTGCTATGGCTCTAACACTAGTCTGATTGCCCAGATTTGTCTAAATCTAAATGCACATGTCATAAGATGTGCTGATTACATTGATGTAAATGCAATGCTGGATAAATGATTAATATCTTAATTTATTATATATTTTTTTAGTTGGTATCCTATGTTTCAAACAAGAGCTGAGATGAGCTGAAACTAGCACATTTCATAGCTTCACCCAGTGTATTAGCATGTGCCATGTGCTTCTCACGGGTTTGTTTTTCTTCTATGCATCCCGCAATGCACTGCCAATATTGGCAAAATTATTTTCTTTTTTTGAACAGCGAACATATGTCGAGTTTACTTTCTTGGCTGAGCGGGTGCAATATGCTCAAATTCTGCCACTTGACTACACAAGTACAAACATGTAGTACATAGACATAGCGTTACATGTCCATTATTCACAGGATGCGGTGGCCGAATTGGTAGTGCACAGGCTTCCTGTGTGGAAGATTGGGAGTTCGAATCGGGAGATCTGTAGTCAAACCAATGACTTATATAATTGATACTTGTCGCTACCCAGTCTGGCACTTGACATGATTAGGATAGGGCAATGACTGGCTAGCTCAATACCAGGATAATGTGATAATGGGTGGGACATTGGGTCATGATGCTGCTGGCCTTGTCTCCAAGTGGGGCAGCACTATAAAGTCACCATGAGTGTGCACTGTCACAAGTCTGTACCCACCCTGATATGACCTTAGATGTTGCTAGAAAGTAAAGCCCAACAATGGCCACTGCCAAAACCAGCAGAGGCCACCACTTAACACTGTCAACACCGGCACAGACCACCACTCAACACTGTCAACACCAGCACAGACCAACACTGTCAACACCACCACAGCCCACCACTCAGCACTATCAACACCACCACAGACCACCATTCAACACTGGCAACATCACCGTAGACCACCACTCAGCACTGGCAACACCACCACTCAGCACTGTCGACACCACCACAGACCACCACTCAGCACAGTCAACAACACCACAGACCACCACTCAGCACTGTCAACAACACCACAGACCACCACTCAGCACAGTCAACAACACCACAGACCACCACTCAGCACAGTCAACAACACCACATACCACCACTCAGCACTGTCAACAACACCATAGACCACCACTCAGCACTGTCAACAACACCACAGACCACCACTCAGCACAGTCAACAACACCACAGACCACCACTCAGCACTGTCAACAACACCCCAGACCAGCACTCAGCACAGTCAACAACACCACAGACCACCACTCAGCACTGTCAACAACACCACAGACCACCACTCAGCACTGTCAACAACACCACATACCACCCCTCAGCACAGTCAACAACACCACAGACCACCACTCAGCACTGTCAACAACACCACAGACCACCACGCAGTACTTCAACAACACCACAGACCACCACTCAGCACTGTCAGCACCACCACTCAGCACTGTCAACACAACCACAGTCCACCACTCAGCACTGTCAACATCACCATAGACCACCACTCAGTACTGTCAACAACACCACAAACCACCACTCAGCACTGTCAACAACAACACAGACCACCACTCAGCACTGTCAACATCACCACAGACCACCACCTAGCACTGTCAACAACACCACAGACAACCACTCAGCACTGTCAACAACACCACAGACCACAGATGTAGGTTCTACTTTAGCATGCGGTCCACATAGACCACATGCTAAAGTGGCACCCATATGTACAGTCATCATCATCATCATCATCATCATCATGCTGTCGGTCGCAATGCGACAAAGACTGCTTTTATTTCTTAAGCGCCGCTATTTTGTGTGGTTGTGCATTTGATAAAAGCTGCTTGCAAAGTGTTAAAGTGCTGCTGGCTTTTGCAAGTTCAAATATATATGTACAGTAAAATCCTTCTATCCGACCACCTCCATGGGCAGACCGACCACTCCCCTCTATCGATCGCTTTATTCGGGTCCCAAACGATTGCCAATACAATACCATCGTAGCAATAAAAGAAACTCCCTAAATGGACCATTTAAATTCTGTCCCATGGTCGATCGATTTAGAGCGGTTTTACTGTATATATTTACCTGCTGAGTGGCTAGTTGTCCATGCAGTCAGTGACTTTGACCAGGTTCCAACCTGTACATCTGACGCTTTCTGCTTTTAGAACTAGAAATCTAGGTTTAAACCTACATAAGAGTAACTATTGCAACCTGTTCTTATTTGGCTGATCAAGAAGCCACCATCATACTTTGACAGTTGGTTGGAGTTTTACGTCCTGGCAACATCTATCGTCATATCAGGATGGGCACCAATTTGTGACTGTGCGCACTCATGGCGACTTTATAGTGCTGCCCCACTGGGAAATCAGGCCGCTGACACCATGACCCAATGTCCCACTCATTCACATTATCCTGACGCTCAGCTAACCAGTCCTTGCCCTATCCTATTAATGCCAAGCGCCTGGTTAAGAAGCGGCAAGTATCAATTTTGTAAGTCATTGTTTTGATTGGACCGGGAACCGAACTCCCGATCTCCCACACGGGAGGCCCGTGCTCTACCGATTTGGCCAAAGCGTCCAGTACTTTTCTTTGACCCGTAAACTGTTCTCATTTTATTCATGTTTTCACTATAAATGTTTCTTTCGGGAATGTAGAACGAACAGGGCTCAGTTATCACTGTATGCGAGTAATTTAAAAAACCTAAAATCTTGCCAACACAGTTTAGATCTAGGTGAGTAGTCACCCATTCTTGTTATATTCATGTTTGAATTAGTTATACAGTAACGGATAGATAACGTACAGGGTTCATTGGTCATTGTCCACTGGTTATTGTCTACATATTCGGGGCATCTGGTGGGGGGGGGGGGGGTCACATGATCATTTTGCGATAGTAGTCTGATGGTTGATAGCCACACACTTGTGTACCTCTCGAGACCTGCATGCAATTACTAAATAGCCAGTCAACTTTGCCCATTCTCTCTCCTCGGAATGTCTCTCTCTCTCTCTCTCTTTATATATATATATATATATATATATATATATATATATATATATATATATATATATATCAGGTATGAGAAATTTCCGATTTTCGGCGGATTTCCGATTTTGTTCAGAGTCTGGGGACATTTCTGATATAGGTGTAAATTTGAGGAGAAATATAAATGATGGGGGTACGTTTCATGTAGTACTCTCCAAGCATATGTTTTGCACAATGCATATGACCAGGTCTGCCTCGAGAGCATTCTGCTGTCATTAATGGGACTGTATTACTATTATGGCCCACCTCACTGTCAATTTCCGATTTGTTCCTCCCACACCACTATCATCCCTGATATATATATAGACCAGCTACAGTACAAGAGACAAGATAATGAAAGGTGAGCGCAAGTGACAGTGGGAACGCTGCATGTTAGGGTCAGGGCCAATGGTGACGGCACCAGTCCCTGTATGAGTAAGGAGAAAATACATGAAGCGTGCCCATTGGCTAATAATAATATAATTTTTTTTAAATTGGGGGGGGGGGGTACATTAGTTGTTTAAGCAGGGGAAATTTCAATGGTGGACGATTGGTCTTCCTCATTCCACTGCTCCTTGCCCTATCCTAATAATGCGGAACGCCTGGCTAGGAAGCGACAAGTATCAATTTTTAAGTCATTGGCTTGACTCAACCAGGATTCGAACCCACGATCCCATGATAAATATAATTTATAATAACAATATAATAACAATAATCCTTTCTGTGTCTTTATACTCGCATAATGCTTATACCTCATATATTTATGTATATATTTATATATGGGTTGGTTGTTGGAGTTTTATGTCCTGGCAACATCTAAGCTCTTATCAGGATGGGTACCGACTTCTGACAGTGCACATTCATGGAGACTATATAGTGTTGTCCCACTGGGAGACCAAGCCACCATGGCTACTTTGGACATACAACTAAGGGTCATGGTGGACACGATTGACATGGATTCTGCCACATAGTGGTCATCGCCAACGTCATAGTCCCAATCATAGTCTCAATCAACGTCATGTTCATATTTAAGACTCTTCTGTCAGAATTGTTTGTGAACACACCGACAAACAAACCCACACACATTCACTTGTATTGTGTGTGTGTGTGTGTGTGTGTGTGTGGTGTGCATTCAAAGCCCAGCTGGCCTTGTAAATAATTTGGGTAATTAATTAAATGAATCACTTTCCGCACCCAGGTTGAATGTCATCATTGCGCTCGTTGTACGGGAAGTGAGTTCAGTGTTTTGGGCGAAACCACTTCCGGGACTTCCGGGACTTCCAGTGCTTCTGGTTTAAAACCTTGGGGAGGAATAGACTACATCGCCATTCCAGTGGCGTGGGGCATTGTGGGATGCGTGGAAGAAAAACAAACCTAATTCTTTCGGGAATGTAGAACGAACAGGGCTCAGTTATCACTGTATGTGTTATAGTGAAAACATGAATAAAATGAGAACAGTTTACGGTCAAAGAAAAGTACTGGACGCTTTGGCCAAATCGGTAGAGCGCGGGCCTCCCGTGTGGGAGATCTGGATTTTGGTTCCCGGTCCAGTCAAAACGACCCAATTACTTGCACTCAAGCAAAAATGAGAGACAAATAAGTGTTCACACTAAGAACATGGCACACACTGGGTGCAGCTATGAAATGTGCTAGTTTCAGCTCATCTCAGCTCTTGTTTGAAATATAGAATACCAGCAAAAAAAATGTATATAATAAATTAAGATATTAATCTTTTATCCAGCATTGCATTTACATCAATATAATCAGCACATCTTATGCCAGGTGCATTTAGATTTAGACAAATCTGGGCACTCAGGCTAGTGTTAGAGCCATAACCAGAGTCAGTTTGACTTATTTTATTAATGTTTTTATTTATATCCTATGGTTAAGGACATATGTAGGACTAGAAAATGAGTAGGGTTAATCAGATATTGGTTATATATATTTCTTTGAAACCAAACCAAACAAACAAAGAGTAATATTAGAAAAGTCAAGTAGGCCTACTTATGGATATCTCTCAACGTACAATCGGTATAGAATCATACACTTGTAGTTATAAAATAAATAAAACATTTATATAACGCCCGACTCAGCAAGCCGTTCTCAGGCACTTTACATAACAAACAAATATACAGGAAAATAAATTTCACTTAGTTAAAAGCAGATTTAAACAAATGTTTGTTAAGACCATGTTATGTTTGCATGTCATAAAAACAGCGTTAAAAATACAGCTCCTATATTAGATGTTTGTTTGTTTGTTGTTGTTTTACGTCCTAGCAACATCTAAGATCATATCAGGACGGGTACCGACTTGTGACAGTACGCACTCATGGTGGTTTTATAGTGCTGCCCCACTGGGAAATCAGGCCGCCGGCACCATGACCCAACAGCCCACTCAGTCACATTATCCTGACACTGAGCTAACCAGTCCTTGCCCTATCCTAATAATGCCAAGCACCAGGCTGTTTGCTTTACTCGTGGGTTCGAACCCTGATCGAGTCAAACCAATGACTTAAAAATTGATACTTGTCACTTCCTCGCCTGGCGCTCGGCATTATTAGGATAGGGCAAGGAGTGGTTGGCTCAGTGTCAGGATAATGTGACTGAGTGGGATATCAGGGCATGGTGCTGGTGGCCTGGTCTTCCAGTGGGGCAGCACTATAAAGTCGGCATGAGCGCGCACTGTCAGAAGTCGGTACCCGTCCTGATATGACCTTAGATGTTGCTAGGACGTAAAACAACAAACAAAGATCTATTAAATTGCTCTAGATTGCTCCTTCGTGCAGCACTACACGTGTAATAAGTTCACCAGTCTCACAATTCAATATGTAGGATCAAATCTAGATAAGCTTCTTGCTTTAGAATTTTGATACTTTTACCGGGACTATGCAGCCTTCTGGTTGGTTGGTTGTTGGAGTTTTCCATCCTGGCAATATCTAAGGTCATATCAGGATGGGTACCAACTTGTGGCCGTGTGCACTTATGGTGACTTTATAGTACTGGGAAATCAGGCCGCCGCCACTATGACCCAATATCCCACTCAGTCACATTATCCTGACATTGAGCTAACCAGTCCTTGCCCTATCCTATTAGTGCCGAGTGTCAGGAGAAGAAGCAACGAGTATCAATTTTGTAAGTCATTGGTTTGACTCGACCGGGAATCGAGCTCCCGACCTTCGGCACGGGAAGCCTGCACTCTACCAATTCGGCCACCGTGTCTTGTCACAACCATAAGGACACAGCTATGATTAATTCACATTTATTTGGACCGTCATATTCAAGACCAAAGTTAAGATGTATTCATTGCATAAATATTCTTACCGGGCACGGTTGTCTAATCGAAAGAGTGCGGGACTCGCATCCGGAAGATCCGGTTCCTGGTCGGTTCCCGGTCGAGTCAAACCAATGACTTTAAAATTGATATTTGTCGCTTCCTAGCCAGGCACTCAGCATTATTAGGATAGGGCAAGGACTGGTTAGCTCAGTGTCAGGAGAATGTGACTGAGTGGAATATCAAGTCATAGTGCCAGCAGCCTGATTTCATGGTGGGGCAGCACTATAAAGTCACCATGAGTGTGCACCGTCACAAGTCGGTACCCGTCTTGATATGACAGTAGATGTTGCCACGACGTAAATCTCCAACAACAACATGAATATTCGCTAAAACAAAATATAAAAATGATAGAAATCTCAGCGAGGGGCTGAAGGAGGATCACTCACTGGTAGCCAGACCACAGCCTATAACCTGGTTTTCGGATTCGGCTTATCATCATTGGACTCTGTGCTACCACCATTCCCCCCCCCCCCCCCCCCCCCCCCCATCATTTTATCATTTGATGGCGTTGAAATAGAAACAGTTTACACATTTATTTATCTTTGGAACTGGTGTATTTGATTAAAGTTGCATAGTCCGATGGTTTTGACTTGCTGTCATTTTCTGAGATAAAAACCTCAACAAATAAACTATTGCTGTTGTGATACTCGACATTAAAAGTTAGGTTTCTGAGATAAATATATTAGGTTGCTTGTTTATAATCTACCTTACTGTAGCTTGATGTAACTTTTTCATTTTAAATGGCTAACTTTTGAGATATTTGAAAAGAAAACATGCAAAATTAATTTTGCCAAACATGCCGAAACTTCTGCAGTAATACATTCTATTAAATCGCCCCAGTATTCTCTTCTGTGTAGTGACACATGTTTAATAAGTGCAGCAGCATCTTTGTAGATACATTGACTCAAATCTAGATAATTGTTTTTGTTTTCAAAATTTGATGTTTTCATCGGACTATGCAACTTTAACTAAAAAGATTTAAAAAAAGAAAAGAATTTAGATTAAGATTTTTGTAAGGATTCGCTGAAAAGAAGATAATCGCAAAGTTCCATAGTCCGACTGATAAAAGCATAGCATTTCCAAAAGCAAAACACTTATCTAAATTTGAACCTACATATCAAACTGGTTCACCTATCAAGTATTTGTTGATACATAGAACTTAGATGTGCGTATTAAGTCAATTTAATAGATCCTGTTCCTTCTGAAGTATATATTTTGACAAGCACGCCACAATTAATTTGGCATATTTACACTTTAAATATCTCCAAAGTTAGTTATTTAAGCCCCTGTCACACCTCGCTGGATTGATCAACAGACAGAATTGTCTAGTCTGGTGGTGTTCAGGCGTGATAAGTATCAAAATGTATTAAAATGTGTCAAAATGTTGCAATATCGGGTCAAAGGACGCTGGATGAACAGACATGAAACGGACATGAAACGGACATGAAACGGACATGAAACGGACATGAAACGGACATGAACGGATAGCCAACGGACGAAACAAACTCAAACCGGACAAGAACCATAGACGTCAATCCGGCGGCATCCGTTCCAAGTTTTGTGCATGTTTAAAACTTGTACGGACACAAAACCGGACATCAACAGACTTTGTTTGGTTTCTTTCCGTTTCCCTCAATCCGGTGATGTGTGACAGGGCCTTTAAAATCAAAGTTACTTCAAACTAAAAACAAAGTAGATTATAACGATCAATCTAATGTATTTATCCCAGATGACACAAACCTAAGACCATCGGCCTATGCAACTTTAACTAAATGCACAACCTTAAGGCCCAGTCAGACCTTACCGGATTGAGCAACGAACAGAAACCGGACAAAGAATTGTCTAGACCGGTCGTGTTCATTATCAAAATGTACCGAAATGTGTCAAACTGTTGCAACGGCCACCGGACGAAATGGATGCTAAATGGACAAGGAACGTACATTAACGAATATCCACTGGACGAGAAATGGACGAGAACCGGAAGAAAACCAAATGTCAAACCGACATACCGGATTGTTCACGGCCACGCCGAAAACATATACTGACCGAATTCCCGCAATAAAAAGAACACAAAAAAACAAAAAACGTCAACGGACTTGGCAGGAAGCAATCCGGAGACTAACGGATGGGTACCGGACATGAACCGGACAAAATGGACTAAATGGACTTAAACCAGACACCAACCATACACTTCAGTCCGGCAGTGTCCGGTACAAGTTTTGTGCATGTTCAAAACTTGTACCGGACACCGCCAGACACCGCCGGACAGATAACGGACACGCCAGTTGCCAACCGTATATAAACCATACATTGCCGTATTTCACTGGACAGTGTCCGTTTTCTGTCCGTTTCTCCAATCCGGTGAGGTCTGACTGGGGCTTTACAGTAAAATAGTCCGATAATACCATCACATTAAAAAAAAAAACACTTATCTAGATTTGAACTGGCATTTCCGACTTTGGTGCTGGTCCACTTATTACTTACTTGTTGCTGCATAGAAGGGCATACCACGGCAATTTAATAGAACTTGTTTGGGTTTTATGTCCTAGAAACATATGTGGTCATATCAGGACGAGTACTGACCTGTGACAGTGCACACTCATGGCTACTTTGTAGTGCTGCCCCACTGGGAGATTAGGCTGCCGGGACCATGACCCGATATCCCACTGTCACATTATCCTGATACTGAGCTAACTAGTCCTTGACCTATGCTATTAATGCCGTGCGCAAGGATATGTAATGACAAGTATCAATTCTGTAAGTCATTGGTATGAGTTGGCTGGGATTCAAACTCCCAACCTTCCGCATGGGAAGCCTGCGTTCTACCAATCTGGCCACCATGTCCTGTCTTTAATATAACTTGTTACTGCTGAATTCTCATGGGGTTAGAGCTTTGTCAAGCATGCCAATATTAATTTGACATGTTTATACTTGAAACATCTTAAGGTATTCATTTTAAAGCAACATTATGCAACTAAGTAACATAAATAATAACTTAATATTTTTGTTTAAAAAATGACAGAAACTCAAAACCATCGGCATATGCAACTTTAACAAAATGCTCAACATTAAAGTTGCATGATAATTATTTCCAACAAAAAGCAACGTACATTTTAACAGTCACCCTACTACTATACTAGTACTACTCGGTAGTACTATAATTACTTTAAAAAAAAGAAAGACAGAAAGCACAAAAAAACTGGACGCGGTAGCCGAATCGGTCATCATCATCATCATCATGCTGTAGGTCGCGATGCGACAAAGACTGCTTTCATTACTTGACTGCCACTCTGTGCGGTTGTACATTTCATGAAAGCTTCCTGCAAAAGTGTTGAAGTGCTGCAGGCTTTTGCATATTACCAGTGGCACTCTCTCGGGGAGCAAATAGAGGTTTCACACTGGCAAGAACATGTCCAGACAGGCACAAAACTATTTGTCCCTGCAGTGGCTGGTCGGGAGATGTTGGGAGTTCCATACATCAACTGCCCTTGATGCTGCCACAGTGACATGGTTTTCTGTTTAGGGTTTGCGCCCTTAGCCTTCGGTTCTGTCAAGAACCTGTACCACAAGGCAGTGGTTTACAACTCTGCAGGGCAGGGGCATCAAACTCCCTGAGGTACTGCAATACCTGCAATACCTGCAAACCACAAGCCGAATCGGTAGAACGCAGGTTTTCCGTGCGGAAGGTCTGGAGTTCAATTCCAGGTCGAGTCAAACCAATGACTTAACAAAATTGGTACTTTTCATTACCTAACCTGACACTCAGCATTACTAGGATAGGACAGGGACTGGTTAGCTCAGTATCAGGATAATGTGACAGTGGAAAATTAGGTCATGGTGCCGGCAGCCTGATTTCTCAGTGGGAGAGCACTGTAAAGTCGCCATGAGTGCGCGGTGGCCGAATCGGTAGAGCACATGCCTCGCATGCGGAAGATCAGGAGTTTGCGAGTTCGGTTCCCGGTCGAGTCAAACCAATGACTTAAAAATTGATACTTATCACTTCCTAGCCTGGTGCTCGGCATTATTAGGATAGGGCAAGGGCTGCTTAGCTCGGTGTCAGGATAATGTGACTAAGTGGGATATCGTCTCATGGTGCCGGCGGCCTGATTTCCCAGTGGGGCAGCACTATAAAATTGCCATGAGTGCATACTGTCACAGGTCGGTACCCATCCTGATATGACCTTAGATGTTGCTAGGACATAAAACAACAAACAAACAAACAAGCGCACTGTCAGAAATCGGTACACATCCTGATATGACCTTACATATTGCCAGGATGTAAAACTCCAACAAACCAAACCAAACTTCACACAAAAAGGTACAACCCTCAAAGGTGACGCGGCTGCGAGTTCGCTTGAACTAAAGCTAAGATTCCATGTATATGCGGTATGCAGTATACGAATGCAAATGCAACAAAAAATGGAAAAGCCTGTAAACATATGGTGGTGCTTCCATATGTCCGGTTGCAAATGCGAATGCGCAGACCGCAAAGTGAATCGCTCACTGGACCGACCGATTGGTGCGAATGCGAATGCGAATGCGAATGCGAATGCGAATGCTGCCACATTTGCCAAAAGAAACCAATCAACTTTGACTTTCCTTCACAAATTTGTAGAAAGAAAGATATGGAATGTTAGCTTAAGGCACCTTGCCTGCCTTACCAAGTTACCTACCTGTACTGGCCGCCTTGTCCCTCAGAGTCAGAGTCTTTATGCGAGCAAGAGGCTCTCGGCATATCACGCACCCCATTTAATACCGTTCAGCCAGGTGACATTGTCTTATCGGCCTTGTCGCGCCTCCGTCCGTCTGCGCGCACCGAGTGGGTGCTGCCCAGGTTTTGCAAGGGTTGCAGGGGTTGCATGCAGGGTTGTGGGGTGCGTGTCGACTGGCAGCACTCTCGCCTGGCACAGTCCGAGGTTCACGCAAACATTTATTAATTATTTAGTGATGGTGTAGTGACAAATGCTTGTCGCTGTATCTTTTTAATTTTAATTTATTTTAATTTTTATTTAGTCAGGGGAGATGGGAGTCAGTGGTTGTGCTGCGGTGAAGTGTGGGTGAAACAGGGTGCTTGCTGATCGGATAGAGTTACATGGTCGCACCGGGAGATTAGCAAGGCGGGCCCCGGTGTTAGACATGCCGGCTTAGCTGGGTTCAACTCGGTAGACTTCAGGTGGACTGGACACTTCTCACACATTGCCACACACAGTTTAGTGTGTACATTTATTGGTTACCTCTGTAGACTACAGGTAGATTGGGCACTTCTCACACATTGCCACACACAGATAGTTTAGTGTGTACATATATTGGTTACCTCTGTAGACTACAGGTGGACTGGACACTTCTCACACATTGCCACACACAGTTTAGTGTGTACATTTATTGGTTACCTCTGTAGCCTACAGGTGGACTGGACACTTCTCACACATTGCCACACACAGTTTAGTGTGTACATTTATTGGTTACCTCTGTAGCCTACAGGTGGACTGGATACTTCTCATGCATTGCCACACACAGTTTAGTGTGTACATTTATTGGTTGCCTCTGTAGCCTACAGATGGACTGGACACTTCTCACACATTGCCACACACAGATAGTTTAGTGTGTACATATATTGGTTACCTCTGTAGCCTACAGGTGGACTGGACACTTCTCACACATTGCCACACACAGTTTAGTGCGTACATTTATTGGTTACCTCTGTAGACTACAGATGGACTGGACACTTCTCACACATTGCCACACACAGATAGTTTAGTGTGTACATATATTGGTTACCTCTGTAGCCTACAGGTGGACTGGACACTTCTCACACATTGCCACTCACAGTTTAGTGCGTACATTTATTGGTTACCTCTGTAGACTACAGATGGACTGGACACTTCTCACACATTGCCACACACAGATAGTTTAGTGTGTACATATATTGGTTACCTCTGTAGCCTACAGGTGGACTGGGTACTTCTCACACATTGCCACAAATAGTGTGTACATCTATTGGTCACCTCTGTATACTACAGGTAGATTGGGCACTTCTCACACATTGCCACACACAGATAGTTTAGTGTGTACATTTATTGGTTACCTTTGTAGACTATAGGTGGACGGCACTTCTCACACATTGCCACACACAATTTAGTGTGTACATTTATTGGTCACCTCTGTAGCCTACAGATGGACAGCACTTCTCGCACATTGCCACACACTTTAGTGTGTACATTTATTGGTTACCTTTGTAGCCTACAGGTGGACTGGCTACTTCTCACACATTGCCACACACAGGCTAGTGTGTACATTTATTGGTTACCTCTGTATACCTCAGGTGGATGGCACTTCTCACACATTGCTACACACATATTGTTTAGTGTGTACATTTATTGGTTACCTCTGTAGCCTACAGGTGGATGGCACTTCTCACACATTGCAACACACGGATAGGTTAGTGTGTACATTTATTGGTTACCTCTGTAGCCTACAGGTGGACTGGACACTTCTCACACATTGCCACACACAGTTTAGTGTGTACATTTATTGGTTACCTCTGTAGCCTACAGGTGGACTGGACACTTCTCACATATTGCCACACACAGTTTAGTGTGTACATTTATTGGCTACCTCTGTAGCCTACAGGTGGACTGGACACTTCTCACACATTGCCACACACAGTTTAGTGCATACATTTATTGGTTACCTCTGTAGACTACAGATGGACTGGACACTTTTCACACATTGCCACACACAGTTTAGTGTGTACATTTATTGGTTACCTCTGTAGACTATAGATGGATGGCACTTCTCACACATTGCCACACACAGTTTAGTGCGTACATTTATTGGTTACCTCTGTAGACTACAGATGGACTGGACACTTCTCACACATTGCCACACACAGTTTAGTGTGTACATTTATTGGTTACCTCTGTAGACTATAGATGGATGGCACTTCTCACACATTGCCACACATAGTTTAGTGTGTACATTTATTGGTTACCTCTCTAGCCTACAGGTGGACTGGGCACTTCTCACACATTGCCACACACAGTTTAATGTGTACATATATTGGTTACCTCTGTAGACTACAGGTATATTGGGCACTTCTCACACATTGCCACACACAGATAGTTTAGTGTGTACATATATTGGTTACCTCTGTAGACTACAGGTAGACTGGACACTTCTCACACATTGCCACACATAGCTTAGTGTGTACATTTATTGGTTACCTTTGTAGAATATAGAGGGATGGCACTTCTCACACATTGCCACACACATATAGTTTAGTGTGTACATTTATTGGTTACCTTTGTAGACTGTAGGTGGATGGCACTTCTCACACATTGCCACACACAGTTTAGTGTGTACATTTATTGGTTACCTTTGTAGCCTACAGGTGGACAGCACTTCTCACACATTGCCACACACAGCCTAGTGTGTACATTTATTGGTTACCTTTGTAGACTATAGGTGGACGGCACTTCTCACACATTGCCACTCACAGTTTAGTGTGTACATTTATTGGTTACCTCTGTAGACTACAGGTGGACTGGGCACTTCTCACACATTGCCACACACAGTTTAGATTGATTGATTGATTGATTGGTGATTGTTTTACGCTGTGTCGCAGCATAGGCCATATTCACGGTGAGAAATGTTTGTTTTTGTTCAAACTATCACTTATACATGTAAAAATATACAATCAATTTCGTGGTGTCCTCTGTGGTGGAGTCGTTAGAGTGTCTGACTTTTTTCTAGGTCGGACTCCTAATCTGAAGGTCGGTGGTTCGATTCCCCGTGCCCCCATCTCTGCCAATTTGGATTTCCACCGCTGTGTTATGGCCCTGTCACACTACGACGTGACTACGTCAGCGTAGGCAGAACGTGAAAATAATTATATTACGTCGACGTTATGGGCGTAATATGCAAATTGTGGACGTGAGCGTAACGTGAAAGTAACGTCGGTGTACGTCGTGACCTTAGCTGTAACGTGACAACGTTAGGGGGGAGGGGTAATTGGCGACGTGACCGGGCGTTAGTGTAACGTGAGCGTAACGTCGCCGTAACAGGTGCGACGTGGACGTAACGTGACCGTAACGCCACCGTAACACCACCGTAACGTGATCGTAACGTGACCGTAACGTGCAAAACGCTGCCCACACGTTGCTCCCACCCGGGCCGTCGGTCTGATGTGACATAACGTGACTCTAACGTCATTTACGCTGCTATAACGATCGCGGAACGTCTACCTAACGTCATTGTCACGTCATCCCGACGTAACAGCTTCACGTCGAGATACGTCGAAAGTTTTGAACAGGTTCAAAACCTCGACGCGCGCCGACGTAACACGACGTAACATGACGTAGCTCGACGTCACTCTAACGTCATTATGACGTCATCATAACGTAACCCAACGTACGGCAACGTAATGACGAAAAATCGTCACGTTAGGCTCACGTTGGCTCGTTACGTCGTAGTGTGACAGGGGTATTACAGCGTCACCAAAGGCCAGTTGCTCTCATACCATGTCTATCTGGTGTGGGAGGTTAAAAATCCCTTGGGTCGGTAAAAGTGTAGGCTCGGGCTTTCTATCGACAAACTGTCTAATGTTGAAAACAAGCCTATTCAGGCTTATCCATAATAGGCAGTATAAATCTTCAACAACAACAACACTCATGAATTTTGAAAACTCACAATCATATAGTTTCTGGTCAAGCTAAATAAAATTCTACATGATAGTATTATTCACTGATGAAATTTGTTTACAAAGCTATATGAGGTGGTACAAACCAGCTGCCCTCAAAAAGGCTAAAATGTTTTCTTGTTTTACTTTAGTAAATAGGTCATGCATGCTGTTTCCAGTGTAAAATTGTTGGCGCTGGGCCATGACATCCACACAGTTTAATCAAGTGTGTTTTAATGTCAGTGGGGACTGACATCCAATACATTCAGGGGGAGGGTCCCCCTTCAGCAGAAAAACGTTTGTTAGCCACGAGTGGCCAATATGGCACCTTGTTAAAACAACCTGGTCGTGTCACCCTTCCAGGCGACTCTGCGGCAGTCTGTTCACGGAGGGGTTAATTCTATGGAGTTTGTTGTTTGGGGGTTCATCCCATTCGATCTGCCATAGGTTCCAGATGTATTTTTGAATGGTAGGTTTCACATCAGAGTGGGGAATATGACAATGTTCCAAAGGAGCAATCAGGGCTTGGGTGGCCACTTGATCTGCTCTCTCATTTCCTGGGATACCCACACAGTTTAGTGTGTACATTTATTGGTCACCTCTGTAGACTACAGGTGGATTGGGCACTTCTCACACATTGCCACACATAGTTTAGTGTTTACATTTATTGGTTACCTCTGTAGACTACAGGGGGGAATATGACAATGTTCCAAAGGAGCAATCAGGGCTTGGGTGGCCACTTGATCTGCTCTCTCATTTCCTGGGATACCCACACAGTTTAGTGTGTACATTTATTGGTCACCTCTGTAGACTACAGGTGGATTGGGCACTTCTCACACATTGCCACACATAGTTTAGTGTTTACATTTATTGGTTACCTCTGTAGACTACAGGTGGATGGCACTTCTCCCACATTGCCACACACAGCTTAGTGTTTACATGTATTGGTTACCTCTGTAGCCTACAGGTGGACTGGGCACTTCTCACACATTGCCACACACAGTTTAGTGTGTACATTTATTGGTTACCTCTGTAGACTACAGGTGGATGGCACTTCTCACACATTGCAACACACGGATAGTTTACTGTGTACATTTATTGGTTACTTTTGTAACCTACGGGTGGACTGGGCACTTCTCACACATTGCCACACACAGATAGTATAGTGTGTACATTTATTGGTTACCTCTGTAGCCTACAGATGGACTGGACACTTCTCACACATTGCCACACACAGTTTAGTGTGTACATTTATTGGTTACCTCTGTAGACTACAGGTAGATTGGGCACTTCTCACACATTGCCACACATAGTTTAGTGTGTACATATATTGGTTACCTCTGTAGACTACAGGTGGATGGCACTTCTCACACATTGCCACACACAGTTTAGTGTACATTTATTGGTTACCTCTGTATACCTCAGGTGGATGGCACTTCTCACACATTGCCACACACAGTTTAGTGTGTACATTTATTGGTTACCTCTGTAGACTATAGGTGGATGGAACTTCTCACACATTGGCACACACAGATAGTTTAGTGTGTACATTTATTGGTTACCTTTGTAGACTATGTCTGGCCTGGACACTTCTCACGCATTGCCACACACAGCTTAGTGTGTACATTTATTGGTTACCTCTGTATACCTCAGGTGGATGGCACTTCTCACGCATTGCCACACACAGTTTAGTGCGTAAATTTATTGGTTACCTCTGTAGACTATAGGTGGATGGCACTTCTCACACATTGCAACACATGGATAGTTGAGTGTGTACATTTATTGGTTACTTTTGTAACCTACGGGTGGACTGGGCACTTCTCACACATTGCCACACACAGATAGTTTAGTGTGTAGATTTATTGGAGGAGGGCATCAATGACCATACTAGGATAGCCATAACTAGGCCAATTGTCATGACCCTTTATTTGTCTTGTAATTTGATTGTTAGTTTGTGTTGGGGTTTTACCTCCTAGCAATATTTACAGTCACATCAGAATCGGTACCGACCTGTGACATTGCACACTCATGGCGACTTTATAGTGCTGCCCCACTGGGAGACCATACTGCTGGCACCCTGACCCGATATCCCACACAGTCACATTATCCTGACACTGTGCTAACCAGTCATTGGCCTATCCTATTAATGCAGAGTGCCAGGCTAGGTAGCGGCAAGTATCAATTTGATATAAGTCATTCGTTTGACTCAGCTGGGAATCGAACTCCCGACCTTCTACACGGGAAGCCTGCGCTCTACCGATTCGGGATCAGAGTTTTGACAAGCATGCTAGAATTATTTTAGCATGTTTACACTTTGGCATTTTAACTCATAGTTCCTTCAAGTTACATTACGACAGATTACAACACTAAACCTACGGTATTGATCTCCGCAAAATGACAGAGACCGTCGGACGATGCGACCGTTGGATTCGGTTCCAGCGGTCTTTTATTCAGCCACACAATGGTGTTACACAACTTGAAGTGCCACACAGCTGATAAAGGCCCGGTTACACCATGGTATAGTATGTCTGTATGCTCGGCCGTCATGAACACCAGATAATACCATAAACTCTCCCTCTTCATTTCACCTCTGATGCCACTCTTAAACAAACCCTTAAACAAACTCATAAGGAAGAAAGGGAAGACAAGTCACAAAGATTGACAGTGAAGATGTTGTGTTTTATTGGCATCAACTCCTGTTCACCTACTAGTGAACTATCACCCTGACCCCTTACCTTTTTTTTGTTTTTTTTTGTTTTTGGTCCATTAGTTGTTTAAGCAGGGGAAATTTCAGTCATAGGCGACTGGTCTTCCTCATTCCACTGCTGGTCGATAGAAAGCCCGAGCCTACACTTTTACCGACCCAAGGGATTTTTAACCTCCCACACCACATAGACATGGTATGAGAGCAACTGGCTATTGATGACGCTGTAAGTTATACACAGCGGTGGAAATCCAAATTGGCAGAGCTGGCCCCCTTCAAAACTTCATGAATAATAATTTTTAAACAAGTTTTAAAAATAGGGTAAGCAGGACAGAATAGCAAGACCAGCAGGGAACAATGACAGGTTAGATCTTGCACAAGATAATCAAATCAACTATTTCTCAGTAAGTGATTGATCCAATCAACCAGGTTAGACCACTGTATAAAATAATCAAATCAACTATTTCTCCAGGAAGTGATTGATCCAATCAATCATCGACCCAATCGATCCACCGATCCAACATCAATCAAATGACCCGAATCAATCAGATGACTCGAATCAATCAAATGATAATATCATCAAAGCCTGCTGTCGCATCCCACCGACGATGCCCACACCAGCGGTGTGCACATCGTCGTGAGCCCACGCACCATCTGCAGCCTGTCCGGCACCGCTACCACCGATTGGATGCTCGGCAACCAATTATGGATCTGTGATCCAACGGTGATATCACGCGCACCGCGATCAGCACCTGCACCTTGTTGGATTTACCAAAACCACATCCTTGGTTTACAAACAATTTCTGACTGGTGCTCGGATCACGTCCCTGCCGCACACTAACCCACGAGTACATGGAAATGGAGGGAGGCGATGAACACACAGCGCGTCACCGCACCCTCCACCCTACACTAGGTCGTCTTTCTCTCGGATTTTCACCATCGCACACACATACCCATCCCTGCCGGACGATACATCCGGTGCGATTATGTGAGCAGGCCAAGTAGCTAACTCACCTATGGCTCATTATGCGCCTGATGGGTCAGGTGTCCACTAGGACCTGCCCATGGCTATATCCACTCCAGTTTCATGCGAGCAGGAATCAGGGAGGTGCATAATGTTTAATTAAATCCTCCTCCCCCTTACTTTGCTACTGAGGGTTCACTTGCAAGCAGGAATCAGAGGAAAGACAAATTGCTATAATCAGCTTCCCCCCCCTATACTTGTACTCTAACAAGCAGGAATCAGAGAGGCGAATAATGTTTAATTAAATCCTCCCCCCCTTACTTGTTCCATTGCGGATTTGGGCGGAGAGCCTGAATTCGTGATACTCCCAAATCCTAGGAGCATTACCAGGGTCCCGAGTCAGCTAACCGTTGCCAGTCCGGCAGGCATGGGAAAGGCTAGGGGTAGGTAACTAGAAATCCTATAATGCAAGCTCCAGCGGTTCCGAGTGACTCTCACTCCATTTACAATAAAAATCGGTCAATTCTGACTGGTTAATTATGCCGAATGAGAAACAGCATCCCATTTTGAAATGTATACAGCGTCCCTGCTGATCCCTCTAAATTTGGTTCTGATGCACAAGAAGTGCATACAATCTATGAAATACACACTATCCCTAGTAGGAAGCTCGGAAACCTCTAAATAACTACGCGTGTTTATACAGCGTCCCTGCTCATCCCCACAATTTTTGGTTCAGACGCCACAGGCACTGAATAAACATGCTAGCAACATTCTTACACCCTATACGGAAGCGCAGCCAGCTCCAATACTGAGCCCTGCGGCTTATACCGCACAACGGTGTCTCTATGGACTAATAACGGGGAGGGAGGGGGTAGGTCTTTGGATTCATAGACCACCGCCTCCCTGCTCTCCGGTATCATCCCTTGCCTCTTTCTTGGATGTCTGCATCTGGTACAACAAGTTTGGCACCTGTAATAACAATAAACAGTACCACACAATACGATTATACTGGCCACTGCCAACAGACAATACCACAACATGCTGAAATGTTCGACATGGACATAATCGTCCGGCACCTGTACTAGACCATTCATCGACATCAGGGGAACCTGCAGCTCTGGCAGCCGCTCAAGCTGCTCCTTCATGACTTGGTGGAGAGCAGTAGGCCATGAGACATTCAAGGCTGGGAGGTCCAGCCTCGTATGTTCACGGTCTCATGTTTCACTGTCAATGTCCGCAGAAGCCAACCTCTGCCCTCCACCATGCATGCCTCCGGCACCTGCAGCACTGTTGGGCCGGCAATCCTCTTGTTGACTTGAGGCTTTCCAGCACAACATCAATGCGAGGTTCATGGGGTGCAATGTTCACACCACCCATGCCCTCCACAGGTGCCACAACGGTGGCAGACACAGTCTTCCGGATCTTCGTGATCCGCAGCTTGCAGTCTCTCGGTTTCGTCCCCATCACAAGTGCCGCTTCAGAGGTCTGGTAGGTCATCTCCATGGCAGGATAGCACACCGTGGGCAGGCTGCCCATGCAAACTTCAGGATAGAAGCTCGCCTTCCTTCTCGTGCTTACCATTGCCACAGACTTCCCCACCATGGTCCTTAAATGTTCAGCATCTAGTAGCACCGGCAGATATGTCAAGTGGTATGCCAAATACGTTTCCTGACTCACCATTTGCAGCCCCAGGAGAAAGGGGATCGTCACGTCCAGACCCCACACCGCCTCTACCCGTGCGTGCTGGTAGTACCAGTGCAGATCGAGACCGTGAAAGCCCGCGTCCCTGGCTGCCTCTATCACGAGTGGCAGCTGAGCAGGCATCAGTAGTGTTTCCGTGAGCATGCCGCGCTCCAGCTGCATCTCCATCCTATGGTGCAAAGCTCGTTTTGAAACATAGTCATCCACCACACTCTCTAACTCCTCCACCACCAGCCTCACTCGCTGTAGCAGCACTAAGTCATTGGAGACTGCCGTCATGTCCTCTGCTTGGTCCTGTGCTAAGGCTATCATTGATTCTACTACAGAAACATGCTCTGCTAATTGTAGCTGAATATTTCTGGTTCTATTCATAATGGAAAGCATGTGCTCTTGGTTATGCTTCAGGGCTTGCGTCTGTAGACTGTGGGCAGTAATAGTCTGTTGCACTTTGTTTAACTGTGCCTGACTCACCGTACCAAACAGCCAGGATGCCACCACCCCTACTGCATTAACCAGTCCCCTTTTAAGCCGTTTCGCAAACACCTGCAGAACTTCAGCAGGGTCCTGCTCCATCCTAGCCTGTAGAACACTGAGCTTCATTTCCCAATGATGAATATTATCATACCACTTGTTCTTAGTCAATTTGTTCACATGGTCCCGCACCTGTGAGAACCAGTGCTCCACCGGTGGCCGGTTTGCGGGTGTGATCAACACCACCAGCTGCCACACAGCAGATAGCGTCCTCACTTCTCCTTGGCCCCTAACTAGGACACCATCTTCCTTAAAGAGGTCGGTGCTGCTGCCCAGAGGCAGGCAGCACCAGATGACGCCTACATGCCAGTACAATGACCACATGGTAGAAATTGACCTGAATATAAAAATACAGTCTCTGGGTGATATTCCTCGAGGAGATCGTGTCCTGTAGCACTATGTTAATAGTGGGACTGGGCAGATCCTAATATCAGCCCCAACTGCTATATTCGATGAACACTCACGTGGTAAATTTAGAAAAATCAAAACTGCTGCAATCAAACTGGACAACTCCTGAATACAATCTAATTGCACCTCAGAGGTTCCCAAAGCGATAAAAAGTCAATTTCAGTCTTAAAAACACGCCTTAGCTTCCAGGACGAGCACTCCAATGAATCTTCAAAAATATTGTTAAAAAATAATCACAGTCGGTGCTGACTGACGGTGGGCGCCTGTATCGCACCGATCACCGGCCAGTATCAGTTCAGGTTCCATGCCGTGTTCAGGCGTGCACGGTTCAGTGCACTAGAGGACAACTCCTTAGCCTCCCGGACAAGCACCTTAATGAATCTTCACACAAAAAAAAAGGTTTGTTCTAAAATATTCACTGTCGGCGCCGACCGACGGTGGTGCTTGTATCGGACCAGTCACCGCCCAGCATTAGTTCAGGTCCCGCGTCGTGTTTAAATGTACATGCTCCAGTACACTCGAGGGCCACTCCTTAGCCTTGGCCAGTCCTTTAGCACACACAAGCCTGCTGCTATAAATAGCCACTGTTGCTTTATATAACCACTGTTCTGAATAGAAGTTAACACACCATGTCCGTGTACAGTCTCCCAGCAGGTGATATTTGTGAGAATGATTTCACCTGGTGCTGGAAATCCACACAATGTTTGTGTAAATGTATGTCAGCACCTAATGTTTGTGGAATTTCTCACCTGCTGCTGGATTCACATAAAAATAAAAACTCACGGAGACCAGACGGGATGGCCGAATGAGTTAGAGCGTCGTCTCCCGTGCTGGTAGATCGTGGGGTCGTGGGTTCGAGTCCCGGTCGAGTCAAACCAATGACTTTAAAATTGATACTTGTTGCTTCCTAGCCAGGTGCTCGGCATTATTAGGATAGGGCAAGGACTGGTTGGCTCAGTGTCAGGATAATATGACTGAGTGGGATACCAGGTCATGGTGCTGGCGGCCTGGTTTCCCAGTGGGACAGCACTATAAAGTCGCCATGAGTGCGCACTGTCACAAGTCGGTACCCGTCCTGATATGACCTTAGATGTTGCTAGGACGTAAAACAACAACAAACAAACAACAAACATCAGTGTCGGAAGGGGAAACCCACACAATGTCCGTGTATAGCCTACCAGCATGCAATGTTTGTAAAAATGATTCATTAGGTGCTGCAGTCGACACAATGTTCGTGTAAATATATGTCAGCACCCAATGTTTGTGGAAATGATTTCCGCCTGTTGTGATTCACACAATGTTTGTGAAAGCTGGGCTGGACACAATGTCTGTGGAAATCACCTCCGATCTGTTACCACATACCTATGTATATAACGACACACTGCCAAAAGCAAACAAAAATATCAAAAGTCAAAAGTTTCAATGTTTTTGTCTCAAAAAAAAAAAAAGTCTTCTTATATATGCACGATCTCGTGAATATATAGATAATATTCATGGATACACCAGTCTACTGCTTCCTCCTGGAACCTCCACAGAACACCTCCACACAAGCAATGCAGGCGCGTTTTGCTAATGCCTGATACACACCTCCCGTATACGATCTAAAACTGCCCGTTTCGCGCATAAGTTTGAGTTTTAGTCATTAGGTGTGCGACCCCCTAGCACACCAGAGCCTTGCGATTCGCGTCTTAAAACTCAGTTTTAGGGGTTAAAACTGAAATCGCAAGGGATTCGAAAAATGAATCGGGCAGTTTTAGATCGTATACGGGATGGGTCGGGGTCGTGATGCGCAGTCAGTTTTAGTGCGTGAATCGTAAACGGGAGGTGTGTACCGAGTGTTGCTCCTGTGGGTCTGGGACAGGTGTCAGTAGTCTTATCTTCTCGCGGGTGTGAGAGCGCAACACTCGGGTGTTGTAGCTGTCGGTCCTGACCGGCGGTGGTCGTTTGATCGCCCCGGTGTAAAGATTTCAAATTCCCCCCATATTCAAGTTCCCCCCCAGGAACTTGAAAACGTTTTCAAATTCCTCCCAGGGGAATTTGAAAACGTTTTCAAGTTCCCTCCCTCGTTTTAACTTTCCCTCCCCCCGGGGATTATAATCCACACCATCTTAAATAAATAAAAATGAACTACGGACTGACATACACACACAGACATACAAAAATCTCTTATTTTGTGAAATTTCATGAAATATTAGATTTTTTGTGAATTAAATTTTTTTTTGTTAAATTCGTTATTTTTCTGGAAATTGTTAATTTTCCGTGAAATTTTCGATTTGTTTAACTTTTCAATTTGTTGTGCTTTTTTGAATAATTAAAAAAATATAGAATTTTTGTGTGAAATTCTTTATTTTCGTGAAATATACATTTTTTTGGTGAATTTTTGGCATGAAATTGTTCGATTAACAAAAAATGTTTTTTGGGGAAATTTTGGTGACTAATATTACTATTTTTCATAAATTTCTGATCTTTTTAAAACTTTTATATTTTTGTGGAATTTTCTTTATTTTTAAACAATTTTAAATTCCCGGAGGGGGGAATTTGAAAATAGGGGGAGGAATCTGAAAACTGTTTTTAATTCCCCCCCGGGAATCTGAAAACGTTTTTAATTTCCCTGGAGGGAAGTTAAGAACGTTTTCAGATTCCGGGGGGGGGGGGGGAAACTTGTTGTTTGTTTGTTGTTGTTTTACGTCCTAGCAACATCTAAGGTCATATCAGGATGGGTACCGACTTGTGACAGTGCGCACTCATGGCAACTTTATAGTGCTGCCCCACTGGGAAACCAGGCCGCCGGCACCATGACCTGGTATCCCACTCAGTCACATTATCCTGACACTGAGCACACCAGTCCTTGCCCTATCCTAATAATGCCGAGCGCCGAGCTAGGAAGCGACAAGTATCAATTTTAAAGTCATTGGTTTGACTCGACCGACGGTAGCCCAAAATGTACCGAAATGTGTCGAAACTTTGCAACGGCCGCCAGACGAAACGGGCGCTAAATGGACAAGGAACGTCCATTAACGAATATCCACCGGACGATAACCGGATGATAACCGGACAACAACCGGATGACAAACGGACGGACCGAGCACCAACAGGACACGTACCGGTTCGAATCCTGGTCGAGTCAAACCAATGACTTAATACTTGATGCTTGTCGCTTCCTAGCCTGGCGCTCTGCATTTTTAGGATAGGGCAAGGACTGGTTGTCTCAGTGTCAGGATAATGTGACTGAGGGGGATATCAGGTCATGGTGCGGTGGTTTCCCAGTGGGTCAGCACTATAAAGTCGCCATGAGTGCATACTGTCACACGTCGGTACCCGTCCTGATATGACCTTAGATGTTGCTAGGACGTAAAACAAGAAACATCAAATAAATTTACCGTTTACAAGGTGGGAATACCAGTAGACCGCTATGCTATCTGATAGAAATCAACTTTATATGCGAATGCGATATGCTGTGACGTCATAGCGTACCCTATTTACGTCGCTTGTTGATTCTGCTCGTACTTCAAAATGCATGCATTACATTATGCCAAGTCTGACTAAGTTCAAACTAAATATGAATGCTGAAATATAAATATGTAAGCGTCTGCAAATGTTCAATTACAATAATAATAATTTATTACCCAGTAGCTATATCAATATATCTATAATAATTCTTACGCAGTAAAATAGAATGATAGAGACAAGTAGGGCGATATGAGTTGGTGGTAAAGACCCCAACTCCTTTATTTAACAAAACAAACTTTCGATTGAGTGTCGTGCGGAAGCCCCGGATTGGGGGGGGGGGGGGAGAGTGAAGGATGCTGGTACCCACCCCACCCAGGAAGGTGGGGGGGGGGGTAGTAGCAGGACACTACAGAGATACACGTGATACCAGCCTTATCACTATCCAATCATTCTTACGTATGCTAACAGGTAAAATAGAATGATAGAGTCAAGTAGGGCGATATTAGTTGGCGGTAAAGACCCAAGGAAAACCCAACTCAAGAGAAAAATGCCTAGAGCGAGCTGGCGAGGGCTAGGCGGGGGAGCCCACCGCAGCCAAGATGTTGGCTACCCGGAGATCATCAGCGATGCACTCCTAGAGGGGTACCCACAGGTACATATAGACACCTCTAGTCTTTATTTCTTGAATTGAGCTGCCTGCCATCAGGAGGTATGTGCCCCCCCCCCCCCCCCCCCCCGGAGTCGATCATTATGCCTAGAAACCTACAGAGGGTGTTAGGGGAGGCCAGTTTTTTTAAACTCACAAAGAACCTGAGTAACCTTAAAACAATAGTGACGAGGGCAGCCTGAGCTGCCACCCCCCTGTCAAATGTGTCGGTAAGCGTACAAAAGTCATCTAGATAGTTTGTGACCCTGTCATGGCCCCCTGCACACCATGCACCATACAATAAAATCAGACAATTTTGAAAATACAAAGGGACTGGATCTAAGCCCCATGCACAGCCTTTTGTCCCTCATATATGTGGTCACTTTCTCTGATGCATCAAAGAAGTTTGGCCTGAAAATTAACATCAAGAAGACGGAGGTGCTGTACCAACCCAACTCTACAAGATCCCGAGAGGAGGAGATCATGGTTGACGGAAACAAGCTGAACTCTGTTCCGGAATTCACCTATCTCGGAAGCACTATATCAAGTGATGGACGCATTGATGCTGAGATACAGAGGAGGATGGCCAAGGCTAGCGCATCTTTTGGCCGACTACGCCAGAGACTCTGGAACAACCACCATGTGTCCATTCAGGTCAAAGGTAAGATCTACCGCGCAATCGTGCTATCCACCCTACTATACGGAGCCGAGGCCTGGACAGTGTACAGACAGCAGGTGAAAAAGCTGCATGCCTTCATGATGCGACATCTGCGTTCAATCATGAGACTAACCTGGAAGGTCAAAGTGACGAATAAGGAAATACTCGAACGGATGGGGCTGCCCTCTATGGAAGATCTTCTGATCAAAAAGAATCTCCGGTGGACTGGACACCTCATGAGGATGTCATCAGACAGGCTACCAAAGCAGATCCTCTATTCTCAACTGTCTTCTGGCTACAGAAAGAGAGGGCGCCCCCGTCTCCAGTTCAAAGATACCATCAAGAGAAACCTGAAGCTGAGAGACATTAAGACCGACTCATGGACACAACTCTCACAGCAGAGAGCTAAATGGAGAGCGGCAGTCAAGTAATGAAAGCAGTCTTTGTCGCATCGCGACCGACAGCATGATGATGATGATGTGGTCACACCTTTTTTAAACTGCCAGGAGAGGCCCTGGCGGCAGGCGCTGGAGGGGTGGATATTCACTGCCCTGTAAGCATCGGAGATGTCTATGACCAACATATATTCACCCGACAACATATTGTCGGTTACATCGTCAATAATTTTATAGGCAAATTTTGTAGCACATTGATCAGTAAAGAGGTTAACGCATGAGTCCTTTGGGGGCACTGCAGTCTATGATCATCCGGAAGCCGTGCCAATTGGGTGGGTGCACATATCAGGGGTGCTCCTGACTGTCAATATGCCTGCATCAATTTCCTGCTGGAGTTTATCGGACATGGCGGCATGGGTCAGCTCGCCTTTGCTAGTCCCATAGTTGCACCCGCTATAGGTGGAATCGCAGCCGTCGTTAATAACTCGGGAACGGAATATCACCCCCCTCCTTCCGTAGTCCTAGTCGGGGTCATTATCACCCCTGAGGAAGGTTTCAGTAAAGAAACGGCAGGGGAGTAGCTGAGCGGCTGTGCCTCCTATGATGTGGGTGCAGCTACAAGCGCCCCTGGTACACGTGTCGTGAACATCAAATTTGTGTAGTTGGCCATCTGCATCGGTCAAAGTGACCTGGTAGAGTGGGCCATCTACGCCCCCCTGAATAAATGAGAGCCAGCCGGTGTAGTAAGTTCAAAACACTACCCCACAAAAACACTATGGTAGCTGAAGGTAGGTTCAAAACACTACTGTGGCCACGCTCAAAACACTACCTGAAGTTCAAAACACTACCTTTAAGTTCAAAACACTACAGGGCAGAATGTAGTAAGGTGGGGCAGTAGGGGTTGTTTTTAGTGGTTATTGTTTTACATCCTAGCAACGTGGAAGGTCATATCAGGATGGGTACTGACTATCCTATAGACCTATTTCATATGACGTCAGCATACGTATCTAGGTCAGTGCGCACACATTTTGGCTGCAGGACGACATTGTGTCACACTGCAAACTCAATGGCTATGAGCATTATTCATACAGAAAAAGTGAAATATCTCTAAAACAACAACACCTAAATACAAACCACTTGGTACACATATAGAAAACATATTCAACGAATAGATTATATTAAATTTATATGGTTAGGGTTCTGAATTTCTATTAATTTTGAATTTTTTTTATGTTTTGCACTGTGCGTATCGGCAAACTCAATGCATTGTCAATGGCCTTGAGCAATCTCCATACAGAAAAAGTTAAATATCTCTAAAACTACACCATCTAGAAACAAACCACTTGGAACGCCTATAGAAAACCTATTCAACGAATAGATTATATTAAATTTATAAGGTTAGGGTTTTGTATTTCTATTAATTTTGAATAAAACTGACGTTTTGCATTGTGCGTACCGGCAAACTCAATGGCAGTGTGGATTCGTTCTGCAGCTGCGCATGCATACACAATGTTTATAAACATTGAAAGGGGTCTATTCATGGCACACACGCCGCAGCACCATCAGCGTATACTAGTGGCGCACATGCCGCAGCACCATCAGCGTATATTAATATGTGGTGCACACACCGCAGCACCATCAGCGTATACTAATACGTGGCGCACACACCACAGCACCATCAGCGTATACTAATACTTGGCGCACACGCCACAGTGCTATTAGTGTATACTAATATGTGGCGCACACGCTGCAGCGCTATCAGCGTATACAACATGTGCTTCAAAGTATCAAACGCCACAGCAGGGTCAGCTTGTCACGATAGTGCTTTGAACTTGGGTAGTGTTTTGAACGTACGTAGGGGTAGTGTTTTGAACTTAACAGTAGTGTTTTCAACCTAAGTTCAAAACACTACCGTAGTGTTTTGAACGTAGGTTCAAAACACTACCATAGTGTTTTGAACGGCGTAGTGTTTTGAACGTCCTACACCGGCACCATCTGTGTCCGAATGGGCCTCACCTAATATTTTCCCTACCGAACTGCCATGGGGGGTGGGATTGAAACCATTTTTTACTACTATCTCCCACCGGCTTCACTGGCTGGTGGGAAGGAGGGGGCACCCCCATTTTTTCTTCCACTGCTACCATGATCTGGTGAGGAATGGGATATGAACATAAACTCACGCCCTGAACACCGCGGGCGGTACCACCTGTTTCACCCCCACTGCCACCTAATTCACCCCCACTCGCACTCCGAACTACCCCAACGCCACCACGATTGTTGGAGCCATTTCTACTGATTGTGGGGGAGGAGGGGGGGGGGGGAATAAACATTGATATTAGCATGAACAGCGGTATCAAAGCTATCAGGACCGGCAGTCGCTGGTACGTTATTTGCAATAACATTATTTATTTCAGGATAAAGATGAATGGTGGGACAGTTACTAACATCTGCATCAATGGCGAGCGTGTTAGCATGATCGACAGCAACAACAATGTTTTCAATATCAACGGCATCAAACGTATCAGAATAACCAGCAGTACTATGGCCGCTCTCAGCGACGGCCTCAGTGACAACAAAAGCAGCATCAATATCATCAGTACATGTATGGATATCAAAACAATTGGCAGCATCGACATCATTGTTTCGTGGCATGTTTGAGCAGACTTTCTTACACATGTCAATATCAGGGCTGGCAATAATGCCATTACAGTTATTACAGCCACCGTCCTCGAGGACATGTGAGGCAGTCGCCTCCGCGCCACAGCTGCCACGGCCCGCCCTGCGCCAGGTGTTTTTTTTGTGGTGGTGGGGGGGGGGGGGGGGGGGGGGGGGCTGGGCGTTGGCTGCTATCGCCTGACCGGTTTGAAGACGCCCAATCCCCGGTCCTTGCAGTCCGGGCCCCGGTGGGCCAGGTTCCAAAACTTCCAGGCCCCCCCCGGATGGGTGTGTGTGTGTGTGTGGGGGGGGGGGGGGTGAAGGATCCTGGTACCCACCCCACCCAGGAAGGGGGGGGGGGGCTAGTTGCAGGACACTACAGAGATTATTACACACGATAACAGTCTTATCACTATCCATATATGCACACATGTATACACATCCTGGTAACATCTAAGGTCCTATCAGGCTGTATATATGAAGAATTCAGGCGCAAAACCCAGTAAACACCAATCCCAAAATGTAATTAAAATAAAATAGTTTTAACTGAAAATAAATTTAATTCTGACTAATTCCACTTTTTTTTGTGTTGACATGGTTATGGAGCACTGACCAAAAAAGTATGTAAAAAATAAAATTTTGTAGGTTTGATTCCAATGTTTATCCCAAATTTTGGATTGGCTTTTACGAGGTTTTGCACCTGAACTCTTCATATATATATACAGATACATAATTATTAGATAAATACAGATAGTGAGAAAGAGAGATCAAATTACATGACAGTATGCGGTGGCCGAATCGGTAAGAGCCAAAGGGGGGGGGGGGGCTTCCAATGCGGAAGGTCGGGAGTTCGAACCCCAGTTCTAATCCCGAGTCAAACCGACGACTTACAAAATTGATACTTGTGACTACCTATCCTGGCGATCAGCATTGCTAGGATAGGACCAGGACTGGTTAGCTCAGTGTCAGGATAATGTGATTAAGTGTGATTTCATTCAGATCATGGTGTCGGTGGCCTGGTCTCCCAGTGGGGCCACACTATAAAGTCGCCATGGCTATTCTTAGTAGTGCAATAGCAGTGTTGCCAACTCTCACGAAATTCCCGTGAGAGTCACGAACATTGAAGGTTCTCACGAGTCACGGATCGACCCCAAAATCCCACAAATTTCCTTTACTTTTGTACAAAATCCCATGAATTTGAGTACTTTTGAACGAATTTCTGTATTTTTGATTACATACACGTAAATATCATGTTATGCATAGACGCAACTCTCACAGCAGAGAGCTAAATGGAGAGCGGCAGTCAAGTAATGAAAGCAGTCTTTGTCGCATTGCGACCGACAGCATGATGATGATGATGATGCATATGCTAAAATATCAGCCTATAACCCCTTTGGAATGTCCTCAAATAGCCTATTAAAAGAACAATTCTTGGGGCATGCCTTGACACATGCCCCCACCCCCACCCCCACCCCCACCGCCGCCACCACCCCCACCCCCATAGCAAGCTCACGGCTTCCACCACTCGGACTCCACACTCGCAAAGCAAAACCTCAAGTATTCTCAGTACCTCCAGGTTGGCAAACACTGGCAATAGAGTTGATGCGTCTACAATTTCAAGACTCTGTCAATAGATAATCAATATCTATGTAAATAATACAAATTGAAGTAGCGAGGCCAGTTATTCGGCAGGACAATAACCAATATAATGTTGCCAGGACGTAAAACCCCGACAAAAATACAACTGTTTTGCTTTAACTAATTCCTTTAAAATGCTGTAGGAAATGGTTGGTTGTTGTTGTTTTACGTCCGAGCAACATCAAAGGACATATCAGGACGGGTACCGACTTGTGACAGTGCGCACTCATGGCGACTTTATAGTTCTGCCCCACTGTGAAATAAGGCCGCCAGCACCATGGCTTGATAGCCCACTTGGTCACATTATCCTGACACTGAGCCAACCAGTCCTTGCCCGATCCTAATAATGCAGAGCGCCTGGCAAGGAAGCGACAAGTATCAATTTTTAAGTCATTGGTTTGACTCGACCAGGGTTCGAACCCACGATCCCACGATCTACCAACATGGGAGACGGACGCTCTAACTCATTCGGCCATCCCGTCTGGTCTGTAGGAAATGGTAGCACACTACACATTTCATCTGACATCGCAATTTGCTTACTCCGTTTAGAATTATCTGTAGGTCTACTTCGAATGTGCGAAGATGACCATTTTATAAGCTCTGTTTTTTGTCCCACCTACATTGTAAACGTGCCGGCTGATGGTGTGGGTGGTGTAAATAGGTCAAGTGAAAGCACTACAGGTAATGAAGGAAAACAGGGTAAGAATGAAAAGTAAGAGAATGAGACTCTCTGGTTTTGCTTATTAGGGTT
>CM059190.1:44746205-44747675 GCA_030323885.1 Branchipolynoe longqiensis | reverse complement strand
GAAATGGCACTACTCATTTGGAATTGGGCTCAAAAGTTTGAGGTTTGGTTAACAATAACACACATACCCGGTACGCAGAATATTCTTGCAGACAAGATGAGTCGCCATTTCCATGACCACTTAGAGTGGTCACTAAACCGATCAATTTTCAAAGAAATCTGTAACACATGGGGCTTGCCGGATATAGATTTATTTGCTTCACGTAATAACTTTAAACTGGACAAATATGTTTCGTGGCACCCCGAACCAAATGCATGGCACATAGATGCCTTCTCGCTAAATTGGCAAGATCATTTCTTTTACATTTTCCCCCCTTTTACCATTATTAGCAAAGTCGCCAGAAAGATACAAATGGACAAAAACACACGCCATCCTCATCGTCCCCGAATGGGACACTCAACCGTGGCTAGCCAGACTAGTCTCGACGGCCAAAAGCAGCCTACGCTTCCCAAGATACCGAGGAAACCTGAAACATCAGGGACCATTAGCGCGCCACGGAAACGTGTCGACGACTCCTTTGGTAGCATTCCTTTTTTAAATAAGTACTTGGAACAATTCGGCTTGGACAAGATAACACAACAACGGTTGGTATCTCACGCGTGGAGGAAAGGAACAGTGAAAATGTATACAACCTATTTAAAGAAATGGGGCATATATTGCTTACTTAAGAAAGTTAAGCCAATGAACCCGACAATATCCCAGGTAGGACGATTCCTACGTTTCTTAGAAGACGAAGGTTTAGGTTATGGCGCTATCAATGCAGCCAGATGTGCGCTGTCAATAATCCTACCTAGGATTAATGGACAAACAATGGGTAAACACCATGTTATTTGCTGGATCGTACGATCAATTTATCAGAGGAACCCTCCCAAACCCAGATATAATAGGTTTTGGGATGTATCTCTTGTTTTTAAACTCTTCAAAGAATGGCCAGAGAATAAGTTCCTGGACATTAAACTATTAGGGTTCAAAGTAGCATTGCTTCTTCTGCTGGTTACAGGACACAGGGGCCAAACTATAGTCGCCCTGTCGCTCAATGGTCTTGAAATCGATAACAAGGAAGCAACGTTTGATTTAACAACTTTGTTGAAATCAAATCGTTTAGGTGATCCCCTGTCGACAATCAGTGTCACTAGTTTCACAGAGGATCGAAAATTATGTGTAGTCTCCGCAATACGGACATATATATCCAAGACAAGAACAATAAGAAACTCAAGGCAGCTTTTGGTGAGCTTTATTAAGCCACACAAGGGTATTTCGAGGGACACCCTCGCCAGATGGACCATGACTGTGTTGAAACTATCAGGAGTCAACACAACCAGATATACATCGCACTCTACACGTGGAGCGATGGTCTCTAAGGCCAGATTACTAGGCATCTCCGTGAAACGGATCCTGGCTCACGCAGGATGGAAAACCGCTAGATCGTTTGCAAAACATTATCACAAGCGACTAGAGAAGCCTCAACCT